>VZRH01000396.1:225095-342147 GCA_013397555.1 Urocynchramus pylzowi | reverse complement strand
AAAAAAAAAAAAAAAGAAGAAGAAAGAAAAGAAAAAGAAAAGAAGGAAGATTAAAAACAAAATGCTAAAAAAAACCTTTTCAATAGTTTCTTGGATCTTGAACAAATTGCCTAAGTCTGTTGTAAAATAATCTGAAATAGATGGGACACAGCACATTTTCCAACATTCAATAACCTTTTTTCCCTTCCAGATAATTGTGACTAGATGGAAAAGAAGCTTCATGGCATCCACTCAAGGTGCTTCAGCGCAATCATTAACTGGACTTGAGTTCCTCTTCCTCTGTGAAATACATAATCCCAGAGGGGAAAGCAAAGCTCCATCTGTAAGACAGAGCCTGATTTATAGTATTCATGGACTCCAAAGTGGGTAGAAGGTACTATAGTGAGAGCTAAAATACATTGATTCTAATAAGGACTGGGGAAAGCCTGGACAGTGAAGAGAGAAGTTGCATAACTAGACTGGTTCTTGCATCCACAGACCATGTAGAAGGTTAAAGTAAAACCAAGCCCAGAAGTGTCTCCAACACAACATGGGCAGCATTGCAGTGCAGCTGTGCTAAACCCCCAGCAAACTCACTGGCCTCACACAACAACACTCAAGGGGAGAACCAACCAGAAAATTTCATTTCCACAACAATGCTCCAAAGACAGCTTGAAGCACAGTGAGAAGGGAAGGGGGCTGACACAACGTGACACTTTGAATGTTTTTGTACTGCTTTAACATAAAAGATTTTATAACTGAGGGTGAGAAGTCTTCCAACAAAAGTATCTGCTTATAAAGAAGCAGAAAACATCGTGGTCTCCTTCTGACTAGGAAATACAAGTAAGAAGACTTTTTTTTTTATTTATTTCTGTAAATATTTGAATTTTTTCTTTCCCCACCCAGAAGAAAAATGGTGAAAATAAAGCCAAAACCTCAGCATAAGCTTCCAGATTATTTCTGTACTAATAAGTTCAAAGAAACAAACAAAAAAGGATCCTTTTCTCCAAGTTTTAGTTTGTTCAAATATATCAGTGAAATATTTTTTAAAATGTATTTTTCTGAAAATCAGCCATTTTTAATGAAACTCCAGTTTGAGAATAAAAAAATTACTCTTCCCTGCCTGTTTCAATAACCACTAACTGGGCTACAGTAATAACTTTACATGCAGTAGAAGTCCTCTTATCCTGGGCTGAGCCTCTTTGCTTCAAGTAAGGAGCAACACAACATCAAGACACCCAGGGGCTTGAGGGTGACTATTGAGCCTGTCCCACCTACACTCATCAGCAGGCCCTTTCTATGGCTCAGTATTTGCCTGCTTTTCTACACTGGCAGTGAGTGAGGACTGCTGGTACCTTTCAGCAGGGGCAGGGACAGCCCAGTGGCAGGCAGGAGTGCAGGCAGGTGAGAGCTGCAGTTGCCCCAAAGCCTGTGTGTGGTGGTTATCCCAAATCTCCCTAAATGGGCAGATGGGAAAGGTGGCAGCAGGAACAACCTGGGTGTCTGCTTAGGAACATAATATGTGTGCCTTCACTAGCACCTGTCAGTACATGGAAGAGCCCAGCTGAAGGCATAGAAATGCAGGGAGCTATGCAGCAGCTGCAGCTCTGACTGCAATAGACAGGACACCTGTTCCTCCTGCTAACTTTTCTGTTTTGCAGAGAGGTTTTTCCAGTCTTTGGTGTCACATAGGAAACAAGAGGAGGCTTGTGTAAAACAGCCTTTAGCTGTTATGTCTTGCCATATTTGTCCTTTCTGTTGCTGTGATATCACTTGCTGTTCTGTTCCCAGGTTGTCTTATCTCACAGACAAGGTCCTCTCACTGATTAGCACAAGGATTCATTCCTTCTCATCCCACTCCAGTGCACTATGGAAGTTACTAATTCCTTTTTAAAAAATAGAGATGTGGAATAGAGCAGGATGCCTTGCTCTGGTACTGACTTGTGGATCTGGTTGTGGAGTAACCTCGCACTGTGATTTTCTCAACTGCTCTTTAATTAATTATCACACTAATTGCAGTGCCTGCCAAAGTCAGCTAGCTGTCTTGCCAGACACATCTTTCAAAATGCAATGCCAAGGGAGAGACATTCCAGCACCCTGTTTGGGGTGGTGTGTAGGGGAGTGTAGTCCAAGTCCCCCATTCATTGGCCATGGGGCTGATGTTCTGACCAACTGTGGCCTCCCCTCGCTGTTCCTCACGTGGCTCCCAAGTCCTGCCTGCAGTAGGTTAAAGATGACGTTGTCTGAAACTTCTGTGAGGTTACGAAAATGTGCAAGGGCATGGGGGAGAAGGAGCAAGAGAAGAGATTCTGCCTGACTAAAAGTGCTCAGTACTAGCAGTGCTCAGGTGTCTGTAAGGGCAGAAGCAAGTTCCTGCATTTTCCCAGCAGTGTGCAGAGTGGAGAGACTTCAGCATCCCCTGTTCTCTGCTGTTCTTCTCCTGCAATTTGCTACATCTATATCTCTAACCGTGGGAAGAGAGCCTTCTCACTCTGGTCCCAGCCTGACAGTCTGTGTTCCTGCTTGCCAAGGGGAGAGTGAGTAGGATTAGAGAGCAATGCACAGCAACACCACTGTGGGAAAATGAATCTGTCATTTCCGTTGCAAGGAATGTATCAGGGAAGAGAATCCACTTCTCTGGCCTCTGGGCTATCCAACGAGGGAGAGAATAATTGCAGGCTCTCTGCTTTTCCTTTATTTCACTCTACAAGGGTGACAGATGGTGTGTGGTGCAGCCAAGGCTGGATTCCAACTTGTATCTCCTTCAGTTGCTTGCAACTTACTGAGAACAGATTCATCCTTGGGCTGACATTTCCAACTCATCTCAAAGGGGATTTGTTTTAATTTTCATTTAAAGTTTCAGCTGACTTAGCATTGCTTCTCTGGAATTTTGCAACTGGTTAAGTACAAACGCCCCCTTGGCCCAACACTCCTGCTGTGGACATCCAAACCCAGTGCTCATGGAGTGAGGGGTGTTCTCCCCAAAGGACAGTTCAGCCCACCTGCAGTCAAAGCACACTCGTGCAGTGCCTCCAGGAGCTACAGAAAAATCCTGCAGTGATTTTGTGTTCCTAACCTTTATAGGTATCAATTTTGCTTCTCAAGGAGGTTTAAAAGATTTCAAGCAAAGCCTGAGCTCAGTTACTGATCTGCCTTCAAACTATGACCAGAAAACAGGCTGAGTTTACATACGCACAGTAAAATTTCCTTGTCTGATCTATTCTATTTGCCATAAGTAAGCAAACAAGAAATAGTATTTATTTTCACCTACTTCTTTCATTGCATTACTTCACTATTTTGACAAGTGTGCTGACATTTTCAGGAACACATGTAGCTGTGGTCACTGTCCCAGAGATATTCCTGCCAAAACTAAGACATGGCAACAAAGAGGAGACACGAAGAAGAGGAGAAGGGGAGAGGAAGGGCAAGGGCCGCAGCAGTAAGATTGCACTATTCATCCACCAACTCCAAACACAATGCAAACTATGGGAGAAACCTGAAAAATGGCAGACCTGAGTCCCTGGTCATGGAGGTCTTCAGATCCCACAGACAGGATTCTCCAGATTGGAAAATCACATTTTCCCTGGGGGGCCTTGTTTTTAGAGACAGTTTGTGAGGGAAGTACATCAACTTGGCCTTCAGGGCACCAAACAATGCCATGGCTGTCATCTACAGCCACAAACACAGCAAAGCTTTTTTCAGATTTTAAAGTTGCAAAGTGCTCAGTTTGTCACATTTACTGCGCAAGTCAGGTGCCTGTCATTGAAGACATTGCCACACAACACGCCACAGAAAAGGCATGTTTCCAGCCCCTGCTGGAGTCCAGGGGCACCAGCTCTGCGTACCAAGGGCAGCCTTGGAAGCGGGAAGTACAGCCAGTCCACTTCAGGGTCCTCTCCACCAGCCAGAGCAGACACGGAGCAGATGGAAACTTGGCTGATTTGATGGTCTCTGACACCACCTTCCTCCTGACTCACTGCAGCTATGCCTCAGCACTCCCGTGGGATCCTAGCAGGCAGCAGTGGGGATCTGGATGAGAGGAAACCACCCTCTGCAGCCCCTAAGGCCATGTGTAAGCCTTTTACGGGAGAATGAGAAGCTGAGGCACCTACGATTGAAAAGGCTTGCCCTAAGGCTGTGTACGAAGTGAGGTGCATAAAGAAACCCAAAGCACAGACTGCCCTCAGCAGGGCAGGCCCTCCACCTAATGTCCTTCCTAAGGGATGTAAAACCAGGGAAAAAAAAAAACAACAGAAAAGAAGGAAAAGTATTTTCTGCCTCCATCTCCTCTGGAAGACACAGATATCAGATTCCAGCACTACCTTAATCTCCTCCACACTCCCATCTCCCAGAGAGTCTTGGGTAATTTTTGTTTTCACATAATAGTGGTGAAAAAGTAGTCATGTGTGTTTATACACAAGTCTGCAGTTGTGCAGATGGTAGGACATCAAACAAAAATGGTTATTCTTATACACCTTCCTGTTTTCCTACTATGGCAGCCACCTGACTAAATGTCCCTGTGTTTAAAGTTATAAAGAGGCCATTCAAGGGATCACTAAAAGGCTTAGAAATCTCCAAGGATCAGACTCCAGGCATGAATTAGGTAATGGTCACATTAGCAGAGCCTGTTTTTCCAAGGCAGCTGATAACATTGTAACTACCAAACTGTGACATAAATTTGCCCCAGGAAACAAGCAAAATAGCTCTGTGGGTTGTTTCAAATTACTTGTCCTGCGGGAATTTTAAGAATTCCTGTTAAATAATAAGGGACATGTGAACTTGATTTTCGATCTGTCTGATGCCATGAGAACTCTGGGAATGCAGCTCTTTTAATTTATTAGTTCCTTTGTTATTGAGTCCATTTCTCCCTCAAATTTTCCAGTGTTAGGATTTAAAGTTGTTCACATCCTTAGGTGTTATTTTATATTGGTATAAGAACTGAGGCTTCCAGTCCATTGCACGCAGGAACATAAAAATGCCTTTTTTGACCTAAGGCAAACAAAAAGGATTTTTTATACCTAAAGCTCGTGGGTAAATAAAATCACAAGTTCCCAGTGAACACAGTGAGGGGACTCACAAATGAGGTGGGGCTGTGGAAGCAGTGAAAACTCACTTTGACTAAGTCGGAAGGCCCCAGGAATGTAACTGCTTTGCTGTTGGAAGTGGACCCTCACACCAGCCACTCTTCAGCCCCCCCAGACCAAAGCTGAGCTTTTGCTGGTCACAGGAGCACACCAGAGGTTAGGTGCTGCCTCAGCCAAAACAGCCACGGTGCACCAAGGCCTGTGTGCTGGAGCTAGGCTTTTCCTCTCCAGTGAAAAGAAATTATTAACTCTCCACTGCTGATTTATGTGCTCCTACAAGCACTTTCCTGAGGCTTCCCTGAGGCCACTTTGATGTAAACCTGACAAAATTTTCTTTTGAACAAAATTTCCCACACCAAATATTACCAAATAGCCTCCGCCTTCTTGGTGCTCAGTTTTACTGCTCAGCTCCCGTTGGATGCCTTAACCTGCCTCCAGTCCAGGACCAAACAAGCACTTTCCCATCTAGGAGCTGTAACACAGATTTTTATGCAAAAGGCACTTTCTATCTCTTCCACATGCTCACATTGCTCCTAACAGAGGTGGCTTTTTCCAAGGAAATCTGCATTTACCAGTCATTCTGGAGATGCTTGGCTGCTTGATGCTTATGCACCCTGAAGGCCAAAATGAGGACTTCTCTTCAGTAGCAGTCATGACCTAGATGTGATCCTGAGTTCAGCTCTTGGAAATGTCACTAAACCTACACTAAGTGCTGCTGCAGAAAACGTGATGAGAAGCTGGGAATGGGATGACACTGCCTCTTCCCACTGGAGAGGCTGGCTGTGCATAGACCCAGCCCATGCATATCTTGTGGTGATCCACCACAAGGAGAAGCAGAGGTGCATACAACTGTAGGCATATCCTGTGGTTTTCTTGAAGTCCTAGGTTGAAGTATGGGGTTGAACTGACAGGCCTGAGAAGAAACTGCAGAAACTACAAACAGCAGAAAGAATGGATACTACTGAGTCTAGCTTAAAAACTGCTAGGCTTTCTTTGTTTTGTTTCAAAGGACAAATGTTAGGCTATTTTTTATTTGCCTTCCAGTCTTTAAGGTTTAACATTCTCAACATCAAACCCTCCTTTGTGGCCATGAAGGCTAAATATTTACTCATCTGTAATGCAAGCTCTGAGTTGTAAGCAATTGCGGGACTGGAAGGAGAGTCTTACATAAACTACCTGCTTCTGTAAAATACACCCTCATTCCTGAAAGTTTCAACCCCTTTTAGGACTAGTGAACAGTTCATAATCTGCCTGATTTTCTCTTGTTTGCTAATCTCTCTCTTTTATCATTTATTTCTGTTGATGAGGAAATTAGTGAAAAGCCTGACTCCTACAGTAGTTCATATCTGGGTATTGTGGTTTGTCATCTCAGCCAAGCAGGGTTGGGGTTTTTTTTTAATTGTTGTATTTATGCCTGTATTTCTTTTCCTTAACTGTCCTGAGAGAAAAGGAAAAAAAAAAAAAAAAAGGAAAAATAATTTTAAAAGCCTAATAGGAGCATCCATTAGTGAACATGGTAAAACTAGTTCCTATATAAAGTTTTCTTTTCACAAGGAAGATTTTAAAAATTATTTCCTTGTGTTTTACGGGCACTACAGGACTTTGATTAGTGGGAAAAACTACCCTGTGAGTTGCTTTGCAAGCAATTGAAGAGGACAGTCCTCCACTGTTTGGTTCTGGGCTGTCACCTTTATTCCTTCCCAAGATAAAGAAGAGACAGACAACAGAGCAAACAAAGCTAATGGATTAAGGCAAATTTGGGGCTGATTAGGCATGGTAAAGGAAGGACTCAGTGCTCCATGGATAATTCCCGATGAAACAGCTGCAGGCTTCTCTTTTGAGGCAGAAGTAGAACTCAGCAAAGTATTTTCAGCCTAAACAGTTCTTGGCTTTGAAAAGTTAGGCTATGACTCAATCACAGTATTTTGCACTTTTGGGTTGAATTAACTAAATTGCTCAAGATTAAAAGTAATTCCATCCAACCTTTTTGTTTTGACACTTATAAAGCAAAACACAGCTTTTTAAAAATTTCTGGTTTATAATCTTCTTTTAAAATTGTTTTTAAAGGGTAAAAATTGAAATGACCACCCAGCCCTGGAAATTACATTTGAATAAGGAATTTTTTTTTTTTTATTTAATTGGTTTGATTTGATTTGATTGATCACTGGTGGTTTTAAGAAGTATTTGTGTTTGGTCTTAGACAGGAATGTAAATTTTTTTTCCTTTCCAATTGTCATTTTTCTGAAGGAAAAAAAAAAGGTAGCATTTTTTAATATACTTTTTATCAAAAATGAAACATATATCCCCCAAAAGTAATTTCCACTGTTTTATAATATTAGCATAAATTTTATAATTCTGGAACCAGAATCTGAAAATGCAAATACATGAAAAATATAAATGATAATTTATAATTTGGCATCTGTGTAATTGTTGCATTTGCTCTCTGTGAAACAGTTTTTCTTCTGGAATAACACACTAAATACCATTTAAGTCAGCTCTAATTAGCTACTAGTAACTTTACAATATGTGGCAAAGAAGGTTTCCTTACAGTGAAACAAGACCTTTTACTATATGCTTGTTTCCTAGCCAGATTGCCCTCCTTCCACAATGACAGCTTTACACTGTGTGGAAACAAAGTCTGGTGTCTCCTTGCAGAGGAATTACTGATATCCCAATAGGGTTTGCAAAGGCTCATTCCTCCCAGCCCAGCCTGTGGGTAGGTTTTGGTACTGTTGAAGCACAGGGCTGGAAGCAGGGATTGACCTGAGCAGGGAACAGTATTAGTTTCCTTCTGGGGGCCTGTGTGTCTCTGTGCCTGGTTACTCCTTCTGCTGCACTTGCTGATGCTCAATGAGGAATGCCCTTGCCCAGTTTTTTTACCATGCTGGATGCAGGCATAGAGAGCAAGGGACTTACAGCAATGATATATTTCCTCACTATCTGTCATCCAATGATCACAGCATGCATTGTGGAAGCTAAGTTTCCAAAACTTCTGTAGGCTGGGTTGCCCCAGGAACAGGACAAAGGACACAGTCTCTAGAGGAAGAGACTCTTGCATCCTGGAACTGCAAGTGAAATTTATAAGGACAATTCCCTAGGAGGTTATGGCCTCCAGGATCACATAAAGTGTGTAAAACAGCTGATGAATCCAAAGTGTCTAGAGGCACATATTCCCTTGTGTCAGCCAGCTAACTAGTGTTAGTCAAGCAGAGGGGTGTACCTGCCAGACTTCCCCCTTAGCACCTATTCTGGAGGCAAAATTTCAGACTGCACATAGGGTGGTGTAGCATGGTCCATCCATCAGCCCCTGGTGTTTACAGCACTCCTGTAACATCCAACCCAAAATTCAAAGTCCCCAGGGGCATATACCAACCCCTGTGAAAAGTACCATGAAAAAAAAGATTCTGAAGTTCCAGTAACTTCAACCTTACAAAAGATGCAGCAGATTCATGCAGACGGTTGCTGCTTTCTATGCCAAATAATTCTTACATCTGTATACCACAAAAGGGGCTTCCCATCTACCTAACAGGAATTCAAGTGGGATCAATTCACCAGCTTTGTGTGTTACAGCTGCACAAGCTGGAAAGATGTCTCATCTTTTAAAACACTCCAGATATGTGGTCAAACCAGGGGACATGAAAAAGGATTTGTTTCTTGCTAAATTTAAAAATCCTGCTGAGAATTTATATTATATATATATGTGTGTAAATAATTATTATTTTATATATTATGGTCTCTATTATAATATAATATACTATATATTATATTATAATATATATCTATATTTACATTGTAAATTTGGTTTTCGAGTTCTTCCTCATGTGACAAAGCCTTCTTTAATCTGTTCTCATAGAGGTCTGCATTTCAGAAATACACCCCTTTTTCTAATCTTTTCTTGTGCTGATCACTTTTTTCCTGCCTCATTCTCACTTAAGAACATCCTTCTCTTTCAACACAGCAAAGCCAAGCTTATGCTTAAGGGTCTTTGCACTTGGGTAAACCATCTCAGTAAATAACTGCATAATAACCCAAGAGGAGAATCAGGCCTATTCCCCTCTAGCCTCGAACTTGCTTAAACCCCAGCCTGATGTTTTGTTCCAAGACCTTACACCATCCTTTCTCTGTCTACACCCACATTCACTGGAAAATTAACCTCTTCCCCAAGGATAGAAAAGGGCTATCTCAGTCCCTTGGGAGTCCAGTCATGACCTTTTTAAAAGTTAGAGGCCTTTCCTGCATGACACAATACCCTGGAGAGAGTGCACAGTTGGAATTGCATGAACTGTGCTTGCACTGCAGCCAGCCTTGCCAAGTGATTGCTAAATGGAACTCAACATCCACCACAGATAATTATCTACATCCTGCAAACTCCATCTCTCCGTGGTGAATCTGGGAACTGGTGCAGCTTTGGAGACAAGTATTTGAGGCAAGGTTGTGCACACCACAGACTGAAAACACTCCATTGTAAAACTACTCCTTGAATACAGCTGCAGCATGTCCCCACCACCTTCTGAGACTTCTCATTAATTTCTTGGGTCCGGGCTATTTGATTGTCTCAAGTGTTTGTATCTGTTTCCACATAAGCTTATGGGGGCAACTCATTTGGTTATCAGATATCTTTCCTGTGAAACCTCATAATGAGGTTTCAAGGAGGGCCTTCAAAGTGCTTCATGCCCTTACACAGAAATGTCCTGATCCAGCACAGACTTACTACAGCAAAGCATTTCTGTGCATCCTGACTGGAAACACATCAGCCTCATAAGACTTTGGTTGACTGAAGACCACCCAGTGAGGTCTGCTGAGAAATAAGCAGAAAACATGCCTGACTATCATGTCTTGTATGTTTTCCCTCCTCTTTCCCCCACAGAGGGGGGGAAGAACTCACCAGTACTCACCACTTTAAGCCCCTCCAAGCCCTGAAATGCCATGGCAAGCAGCCGGGACCACAGCCCTTCCCACTCACTTGGTCAGCCCTGCAAACCCTTAGAGAGTCAACTGGAACAACCCTCTGGGAGAAAGATGACTCTGCTGCTATCCCTCCACCTACTCAAGTCCCTACCACCAACTTTTGGCAGTTGCCTTCTAAATTTTTCCCTTGTTTCTTGTCCCTCAAGAATGTAATTCAACCCCCAGAAAGTCAAACACAAGTTCTAATTCAGCAAGAGGAAAGTTCCAGTTGTTTTTCTTAGATTACACACAGGATTTGATGAACCGGAAAACAAAGCAATTTTAGGGCCTCACCCAAATCAGAGAGTTCTCCCTCTGTACTCTATGTGAAATTGAATGTCAAGACACAGATCTCATACTGAGAGATGAGAGGTTTCACAGTTTCTTAGGGGAACCCTTGACACACATTTATTTCCAAGCTGGGCACCTAAATCCATTAACTATTATGGACAAACTCCAGATCACTAGACAGTATCAAAAGCAAACAGGCCATTAAGGAAGGAACTGTCTGCAGGAAAAGCATAGGAGCTCCTGTATGTTCCAGGCTGGGTGCTCAGATATGAGTGTTAAAAGGACACACAGCTCTGGAAAATCTGTTACTAGCTTTTCATGCCCTCGGCAAGGAGCTCAAGAGGATTTCTGTTATACCAGGGGAGAGCAGGGGAAATACTGAGAAATTAAAAAATAGTTTGCAGTCCCAATACATACATAATTAGCTACAAAAGATAAAGGAGGAACCTTCTTGGCAGCTACTGACAAGACAGCAAGTTAAAGGCAAAGGGGGTGCAAGCATTCCCATTTATCATAACCAGTGAAATGTGAAATGTGAAAGAATAAACAAAAATCTGAAGACAGAAGACCATCATTGTGCTACAGAAGTATCCAGACTGTTGTGAAAATTCAGGAAAGAACAGCATGAATTGGTTAATTTTGCAATAGGACATAAACTCCTACAATTCATCCCTAGTGTACAGTTAAGAAAAAGACAGTATTACACAAATTACGAAACATATTGCTAGTCCTGATCTATTTTAAATTTTCTTCATTATTACTTAAATTAAATGCAAGCTAAGAAGTTCAGAAATATTTCTTAATATGTTTTTGCCTCAGGAAGGTCAACTGCTGCAGGAGAATTTATTCCAATGGTGTTGATCACACCATTGTTCTAACACTGTGTTCTAACACACACAGTATTAGAACAATTTACCATTTTACATCCTATAGTTCTCTTTCAGCCATCAGATTCTCACTATAATCAAACTGACCCCAGACAACTTACTATACTGTGGATAAAACAAAGTTTAAGTCTTAAAGCTGCTTGAAGCAAGCAATCCCTGTCCTAGAGCAAGTAATCCCAAATCCTACTTTCAGTTCAGGAATCGTGTTCAATATTGAGATTGTAAAATTCTCAGTAATGCTTTCTCATATCTTTTCTCAGAGGCATCCCCTGCAGGCCTTGATTATGGGCATTTCAGGCCTGCAGGAAGGAGCAGATGAGGCTTTTCAGTGAATATTGGGTATTATTTTTGTGGTGAACTGTTGAAGAATCTGTGGTCCTCAGGAGCTGAAATACATTAGTACATTCCTAAAGAGGTGCTGAAAGACAATATGACGTGACCCTAGAAGGAGAAAGGATAGCATAGGGTAAATCTTAATTTCAAACTTAATTTGAAAGACCTCAGTCACTAAAACTGCTGACACATAACACACATGCTAACACATAATGTTCATTATGGACAAAAGATCTTGCACGACTTTCTCCCACTCTGGGGCCAGAAACAATATCAAAAGAGGTGAAACACTTTGCTATGCCTCAGTTTCCTCCCTTGGGTCTTTCATCTGCCAAACTCTGTGGGAGTCACATTGAGATCCACAGCACTACACAGCTGAGGTTCTTGGCCAATTGGTATTTCTAGGAGAAGAGCAATCACAGGCATATTCAATGTGCATTCTTGCACTGCTCTGAAAACACACAGCTCCTTGCCAAACACAGCCATGGCAACTCCTTACCAATAGCTAACATGGCCTTGGAAGGACTTACTCCTGAACTGGAGGAAAAACCCTTGAAATCCAGTTCAAAGGAACTCCATTGCTCATGTCATAACTTGATAAGAGGTTGGGTCTCTCGTTTTGTACCCAAGAAAATTAGACCTCATGGACATTGAAAAACTCTTTACTATGTGTGTAGCAAGTGAAAATAGTAGAAAGAGGACCCTGGTCTCAGACAGCACCTCCAAGTTCCAGCATGGTGCAACCAGCTGCAGCAATTCAGGTCAATGCCAGTGCATGGTAACAGGCTATAAATGGAAGAAAAGATTTCTGGAATTCATTGACTAGAGGTACAAAGAAACCCCAAGGCCCTTCTCTGTGGTATATCCTGACCAGCTGCTTCCTTCTTCTAATGAAGAAATACCCATTGGCTGCAAATGCAATAGTCGCACAGTCTTTCAGGGACACACACAATGTTAGAAGAATTTGTTATTTTGTATCATTTTCTGCTGCTGGGTGGGGTTTTTTTTAAACTTTCAGGACTCAAGAGAGGTCCTAAGGAGCTGTGTATCCTGGACATATCAAACAGAAGAACAGGCTTCTAGCCAAGTCTGAGGAGGAGACATCATGTGTCTTGTGCTGCTACTGCTGCTGCCGCAGAAGGACTCTCTTACTCAAAGGAATAGGCCTGTCCACAGCAGACTGACCAGTGAGATTTGCAGCCAAGACCATTATGGCCACAGATGGAGGACCTGAATTCCCTAACTGCAGACAAAAAAAATGGGCGTGACATAGAATATGGAAATCATGAGCCTAGGGGGCTAATTTCATCATAACTCCTCCAATGTCAGATAAAAACAACGTCCAAAAAAAAAAAAAAAAAACCCAAAAAAATCGAAAAACCAAACAAAACCAAAACCAAAACAAAACAAAAACAAAACCAAAAAACCCACAACAACAACAACAAAAAAAAACCAAACAAAAAAACCCAAAAAACAGACAAACAAATCAAAGGGCTAGCTACCAAAGCTGTACCCTGCAGCCAATAGTCTATGAATCCTGGGGGCCCACAGGTGCCGCACCAGATCTGCCTATTTTGAGTGGAGAGTTTGGGCATCCTAGGAACATCTAAAATGTTTCTGGGTACACGTGTTTAGGAATCTGAATCACCCTCAAATTTTCTTTGAGAGTCCGCAGCCAAAAATGGCAAAGTGACTACGTAAGAAGACAGCCTGAATCCAGTCAGGAGAACATCCCACAACTTGTCATATATCACTTTCTGAGAAGAATAGACTCCAGTGCTTTGCCACAATTTAAAAATAAATCACAAAAATGTAATGTAAGTAGGCTCCCTAGAAATTATATACAATGTAATCAAAAATCTTTTAATTCACAGTGAACATCACCTGATGCTAATTATATTCATCACTCAGGAATCTTCATTCTGGAACAAAGGAATATTATGAAACAAACTGAAAGGTATTTAATAATGGTCATCTGATATGGAAATGTATTCTCCATGTCTTGCTCTTGCTGCACAGCTGATGTTCAGGGGCCAAAATCATCACCGCTAGTCAGCAATTTGAGGCAAGAGGTAGAACATATAACTTTTCACGTATGGGTGAAGAGAAAAAGGTCCTAAAGTCACTGTCTGTGTTCTCATGAGTTCCTGATGGGGTGTTTCCCACACAGCTTAAGTTCCCCTGCCAGAGAAGCCACACTCCTACTCCATCAAGACCAAGAGTGGCCTCTCTTGGTCGAGGATCCTAGTGGCACAGGAGAGACTACATAAGGTCTGGTCCATTAGAGCTATTTGAACTCCTGACAGACATGCACCCTAACAAACCATTCCTAATCAGAAAATAGGGACAGCATGTAGTAGTAGAAGATCACTGTAGAGCCAGGAACGGCCTGTTTGCCTTTGCCATGGGCAGATTGCATGATATGCAATCAATATTCCATATTTGCCCAATATTCCATATTTGTGTCAGATGTCATGCATAGTTCAGAAAATGGTGGTCTACCTGCTGTGCAAATAGAGGCAGAGTCATCCTGGGTATTGGTGCTAGAGCACTGGCATGTGGTGCTATCAGTTCCAGAGCCAAGCTGCTCAACATTTCTGGGCACTGTCCTCTGGCATCAGGTGAACCATGCAGCCTCTCTTCAGCGTGCCCAGAGCATAACACATGAGCAGGTGCAATGTGTACATCCCAACCTGTCATGTGATGACACAGAAATGGTTGGATAAAAGTTGTTCCTGGACCTCCACTTCCCTAAGTCAGCATGAACAGCAAGACAGTTAGCCCCTTGCTTGAGACAGGTGTCCACCATGATCTTGGGCATGTCACATATCCTATCCATTTCAGCAGTCCTCTCATGAACAGAACAAGGATATGTCTTCTGCCCATAAATCTAATCTGGTGGTGTTGAGCACTCTGAGTCCTCTAGGAGACTCCTTGCCCACAAAGAGATAAGAGATGCTGAAGTTTACCCTGAAGTCATGTATGTGTCTGTGTAATTTTTCCTGGATGCAAGACAACATTGAAAGCTGTTTGCACTTAGACTTCCAATTGCCTTTGTGCTGCTTGCCTTTCTCCTCATACACCACCCCTCTCCCAGGAGCCTGTAGGGAGTGATCTCCTGTGATGACACCATAGCCATCCCCAGCCTGCCAAGCTGTCTTTCCTGGAGTGCTGATTCTCAGCAAACCTGCATTTGCAGTGCCAGGAACTTTCAACATCCAATTGGGAAAATCTCTCCAGTCTTATTATGATGAAGAGATGATGTCCCATGTGCTATATTTTCAGGACAGGAAATGGTTATCCATTGGGAGAAAGATGGCAAGGCCACATTTTTGTCAATCTGTGTCACGGAGTGACATAACATGATTGCAATCAGGGTTACAACCCAGCACAAGATTTTTACAAGAGCTGTAATTGCCAGTGGCTCCATTGAGCAGACTGCATCAGCACACCACTGCAGAAGTGCCAAGATCATGAACTGCTGTTTATATCACTTCATAGGTAATCTTACCACGCCACCTTGCTCACAAATTTATCATGTTATGGCATAGAAGTACCTAGTTCTTCTGCTCCTGTAATTTCACCAGGGAAGCACTAACACAACTTCATTCCTCTAGGCTAATTTCCAGCCAAAATTTAAATGCTGGGTTTGGAAACTGTTGCAGTATTGGGAAAGGCCGTGACTTTTCAACTAGGTACTCCTTCTAGAGGCTTGGCCAAATGTTTTGCTTAACTTTTGGGCATTTAAGAGAGTAAGCAATGCCACCTACTGGCACCAAAAAGGAAACCTTAACTACTCCAGTGGGTTGGTGTGATGGGAGAATCATAAAGGAGAAGACTGTCAGGGTTCTTCAGATGGTCTTTTGCAGCTGAAAGTGAGGCAAAGGCCAACAGTAGCTTTTCTCTTCACAAGTGTTGCTCGGTTAAGCTCAGTAGGAAACATTTAGAAGTTGAGTCACTTGCTTTCACCATTTGAGAAAGAATAATGGGCAAAGTAGCAACTAGACCTGGCGTTGATGTGGAGCCTGCATGCCAAGGCAGTCCCTGAACTTCCCCAGAAGATGAACATGCAATGATTAGGTGAAATTACACACTTACCTAGCAATATTTGTGGATGAGTGCAAATTGGGCGTAGGAGAAGCCTCTGAGGAAGGCAAGAATCTCATACAATTTCAGGAACTGAAGGATCAGGACTTCATTTCAGAAGGAGAAGTCATAAATGGAAATTTTAGGGAATGTCTCAAACACTTAATGGCTTGGTGGATGGGCAGGTGAGTAATTCTACTCTCATAATAACATGGATGCAGAGAGATTTGCAAATAATAGGCTTAGAACACATGAAGAGAAATAACAAAGCCTGTAACTAAACTACAGGATATCCTTGAGGCAACCACCACTGTTTGTGTGGGTTCCCCCATCCTGTGTCCAGCTGTAATGTGAACTGAGGTAAGCACTTACACAAGAGTTAATGAATCAGTGGAGAACATTTCCAAGGTGTTGATTATTTCCCAGTCCAGCTCACTCTGACATCCAAGGAGCAGAGGATGCAAAAACCCAAGAGACTACTGCCAGGAGCCAAGCCAAAGAAGGTCAGCTGTGTCCTCTGGCAGGGCAAAGGAGAGTGCCAGTACTGAAGAAGCCCTGGCAGGGCAGACTCCCTACTTTTCCTTCAGCAGTGGCTATCCTGCTTTTCCATGACCCTGTTAAAGGGTCATGGACCATTTTGCTCTTACCATTTTGTCAGCCCCTGTTGCAAGCACAAGTGGCACCACCAACACCCACCCCAGAGCCAGGCCTATGCTGCTGGCTGCACCCAACAAGGACTTCCACCCAGTTTGTCAAAGTTTCCTTTCCCCATCCTCCTTTATGCCCATAGCATGGATAGTCAAGCTGTAGCAGGGATATACACAAAGCCAGTATGTGAGCTCAGGACAAGAATGGGTCCTGCATTCCTACCTTTGACTCACTGGCTGAGTGAAAGCACACAAATATTTGTCCAGTTTCTGATGCAAAAAAATGAGTGTAAGGTCTAGAAAAGGGTGTTATTCTTTGCCTATCTCCCATCTTCCAGGAGATGCTGCTCTCTGTCTCCTTAGTACATTATGATAAAACAGGGCTTTTGGTGGGTGTATAAAAACAAGGGATAGTGGTGCTGCACAACCATACCCTCTGCCTATGCCCCATACTCAGAGACAGGCAGCACCATGCAGTTTGCAAAAATCTCAAACAACTGGAGACACACTGGGAAAGGGGCTGAAGTGACCCCAGGGCTGTGACCAGATTGCTGCAGAGGTGACACACAGAGCACAGCAATGCTTGGACTCAGTAATCCTAGAACTCAGTGATCGCAGAGGCCATTTCCAATCCTAATGATTGGATCATTGGTCATAGAATCCTGTGATTCTATGACCGCTTCCAAGAAGACATACCTGCTTTTGTCCCTCTCAGTTAGAGGTCTGTCAGCATTGGCCACAGCATGCCAGAATTCCTTACTCCCCAGAAGTCCTTCTGGATGGCCAACATTCTTCCAGTGCCTTCAGGTCCCATTGCCTTCTGTTACTGTCACCAGTGGGGTGACATTGTCAGAGCTGCCTAGAACATCTGGACTAAAGGAGCAGCCAATGATGATGTACTATCACCAATGGGTAGTACAAAGGTTTTTTCCAAAAGGATTCCAAATGGTGAGCACTGGGAGTTCACAGCCTGGACAGTACTGCTTATGAAACCTACGATTACAAACCTGTAAGGACTGCTCCATCTTTTGTGTTGACTCCCCTGCCCCATACTCTCCTTGTCCACTTCTGTGGCCTGGCCAATTGTACAGCTAGAATAATCAGTAAAAGTGCTGCTAGGTCCATGGAAAATCCTTCTTGTTGAATTTTAGACATACAGAAGATCAAGCCTTATGGCATCTTGCTAATGGTTGCTGGCATTCACATGCAACAGGAAAAAGCCCTGAGGTGTTGCAAGTAGTGAACTCAGAAAGACATACAGCAAAATAAAACACTAAGCTGTGACAATGAGGTGGTGCCAAGCAAAGCAGAGCAGAGTGTGGTACATGAGACCCTACTAACTGCTGTCAGTCCTTGCAGCCTGTGTGTCTTTGGCTGACGGTGTACAGTCTGCTCTCTTTCCTGAAAAATTAATGATAGAATTAAAACACCAATGCTTCATAGGTACAGGTTTTCTTCTTCCAGTACCCTGGCTGGATCTTGCCCTGTGTTTTTTCATAATTTTTCTCCCTGTCCTTAATAGGAAAAATTAATACATGAGCACTGAAGTAAAACTTCAGTGGCCCCAAGGAAAAGCAGAGAAACACTGAGAGGCCTCAGTGACTAAAAAGACAGAGTAAAACATGAAGTTGCATCATTTTACACAGTGCACTGTCTTCAAATTGTACTGCAGATATAATTTAATAATTAATAATTTAATAAACTGAAAAATAAATTAATAAACTGAACTCTCAGTCAAGTGTATAGAGATAGTTTGTTGTTGCTGAATTCCCTGTTCAGCTCTTGTTAATATTTTGTGACACTAGACCCTACACAAGTTAATAATAAATTAGAGGAGAGTACAATTAACTGCTGTTTAAATGGCAGAGATTGAAGATATCTCTATAGAAGCATTCACCTTCTTCCCTGCCACCTGTTCCTGAAATAATTAGTTGCAAAGGAAAAAAAAAATTAACAAGCAAACAAAAAAATACAAAATCTGAAAGAGTACAAGTCACAGCTTTGCTAAGACTGCTTTATTTTCATGCCAGCTTCAGCTCAAATTCATTTAAGCACAGGATGAAATTACATTGAAGCCAAAGGAGTTGGAGTCATTCAGAATCAGCAGCCAGAATCATTGTAATAAAATAATTTATCCATGACATGAAATGGATTTAGGCAGTGGTTTAGAAGAGATGGATTCATTTTCCTTCTCTGCCATATTATTTCCTGCATGGGCTAACACTCCTGGACATAATAGGATGTGTACCTCACAGCCTAGTTGTTTTAATGCTACTTCAAGTCATTGGTGGTGCAAGATAAACCATGCTTAAATGTACTGCTTTATTTCCAGTCCAGTAACAACTTTCCAGGAGATGGACTGGGCATCTGACTACAGTAATGTCATAAGTCACCTAAACCTAAACTAAAAAAATATCATACAGGGAACACAGGTTAGCAGGTGTTTGCATACTGCCAGGATAAGAAATATAAAGTAGTGCAGTAGTAGAGAAAACCCAGACTAAGACCCTCACGAGCAATGGAGACAGCATGCCTTCATAGAAAGCACAAAAAACTCTCCCTGTATGCAGGGGGAAGAGGAGCAGAAAGATCCCCCTTTTCCTTGCCTGCATGACAAGCTGGCAGAGCTGTGGCTCACCTGAGCTGCAGCAGAGCCTTCTACTCAGCACCACTCACACCAGCCTCCAGTGAAGGCACTGACTCTCAACAGCACTTAGGCACAGGCTCCACACGTTTAAATGACTGTCTCTTTCATGATAGCATGTCGTGGGTAACCCAAAATGCTGTTGGATTCCATATCTATCTGTGCCCCAAAACTTTTAGTCTCTCTGAGACCCTGCAGCCAGGAAATGGAACAGGTGGAACAGGTGGAACTAAATGAGGGGAGGGGGGCTGGTACTGCAGGTACTTTAAAAGTCTGCTCAGGCAGGCAGCTCAGCTTCTTGTGCTACATAGTTTTTGCTTTTTCACTTATATTTACTTATATTTGTTCCTTATTGGTGAAGAGGGATTGGCTGAACCTATAAAGGGAGGCAGCTCATTTGAAAGTGTTTTCCTTTAAATTGTCTACAACCAAGACACAGCATTACAGGCATGAAAACCCAGGCTATTTCCCCAATATTACCTCTGTCCAGCTGTTGTGCTCAAGAGTCCACCAATCTTGTTCACCTGTGAGGCTAGCCAGTGTACTGCCTTGTTGGGCTTATGTTTATGGATGTGCTGAGCTGCTGACAGACTGGGCACAGCACCTACTGCAGTTCAGGAACTCACTTATGATCTGGCACCACCTAATTAATTCCAGGAGGGAGATGGCATCAGCTGCAAGCTACCAAGTATATACTGCCCATGGAGAGACTGAAAATCATACACATAGACTCCAAAAATCATGCATGCAGAGTCATCTCCAGACCAAACTGGTAAGCCATCCATCCTTTACAAACAGCCAAGGATGGGCTCACACTGATTGTTTCACATATTTTTCCTGAATTTGGGAAAATATTTCAGTTATGATGCAAGAACAATAAGTTCTTTTCCAAAGAACTGCATACCTTAGTTCTTTGGAAAAAAACAAGGAATAATTAGTTCAACACAGTGCCAGCAGAAATAATATTACCCACATATTTTCATTGCTGAGGGCAAGAAGAATCTCATGGTCATCCATCTGGAGCAAATTCATCCAAAAATCACCGTGGAGCCCAGAAAAAAATGTGATGTTCTGTTCTGGCTATCAGCACCAACTATTAAGAGCAGGTTTTTTGCCTCTGCAAAGCCTCTGCACAGAGGCAAGGGACAGGACAAGAATTGTGTTTCTGTACCCCATGTGAAGGAAACCAAAGGTGTAATAACTGTGTCTGAGAACACTGTCCTTTAATGCCCATGAGTAGAAACATTGAGAAAAGTAGAATGGGCATTTGAGGCTAAAATCAGAGCAGATGCCTGGTACTGAGAAATGGTGAGAGCTCAATCTGTTTAGCTCTTCAAGAAACAACTAAATAGACTGCGACTGCACTGCAAAAGCACCTCTGCAGGGCAGAAAATTCTGTATCCTGACAGGCTGTTTAATCAAGCAGAGAAAGGTACAATAGGAACTAACTGCTGGCAATTGAAGTCAGATATTTACAAAGGGTTTAGAAATATTTGTAAAATTGGGGTGAAATTAACCATTTTTTGGGAGGTAACAAGAGCAACACATTTAGACCCCTTCTGGGAGTGCAGAGCTTGCTTGGCTTATCCATTGTACTGACATGCACACTATTGAGGCAATGCAGGCAATGTAGTGCAAGTCTAAATGGTACCACAGCACCTCCACTGCACCTTCCCCACCTTTGATTTCCTCCACATTAGACACCACAGGAAGTGAGTGAGGCAGTAGCACCATTACCAGCAAGCTTCTCTTTAGCCATTACAGCCCACTGTAGCAATTTTCAGTTACAGCATGCTATCTTCCTTACGGGAATTTCTTGATTTGTCTTCTTGCCTCCTTTTTTGAAAGGATAGAACGCCTCCTGGGGCCCTGGAATCTTACCCATGTTTGTTTCCCTCAAGGCTCTTGCTATGCTTTCCACACTTCTGCTCTTAGGAGAGCAAATCTTCATTCCCAGTTCAGCCCGAACAAGCGAGAGAAGGACACCTTCAGCTAATTTACATCTAAGTGAGCATTTGTCAGAGTAAAGAATAAAGGTCTTACTGTGCAAAATGGTTCCTGTGGCAGCACTAATCAATAGTTGCTTGATGGATTGCCTGCCAGGAGTCTTTCAGGCACATCATTTCAGCTGCTAGACTTTCTGCTTGCTCACTGCTTAACAAAATAAATAGACATGAATCATGGTATTTAACATAAAGCTCCAACTCAGAATCAAAGCTGTTTAAAATGCACAGTGGTTTGCCCCACTCCATCCCTCCGTTCCTTTGCTCACAAACAATGTTAATGTCCCAGCTTTTCTGGAACAGGCACAGAGCTTGAATGATAACCTCTTCACCAAGGACTGCCTTTTCTTCTGCAATCAGTGATTGCATTCCCTATACAGCATTCCATTCCTCATGGCCTCCTGAAACAGGAGCCATTTGGAAAGAAAAGAATGGAGATGTATGTCCGTGTGGCTGATAGGAGGCTGATCTTTTACATATGGCTTTCTTAGCTGCTGTGATGCAACGGCACAAACTGTTGCCTCTGCTCCTGCACCCACTGTGCTGCAAATCTGAAAGCTCCCACCACTGAACTATCTCCACATGCAACTGCATCAGATTTCAAAATATAAGAAGCAGCAAGGAGCCCAATTTTTCAGAAACAAATGGCTTCTCAGTAATAATGAGTAAGTGTTTGGCTCTTCAGAAGTTCCTATTTCTATTCAGAAACATAGCTTGTTTCAGATTTTTCTTAATCTGACTTTTAAATGGATAACGCTTTTCTTGAAATCCTGTACGCCTACAGACCACTAATAGCCTCAAAAAGGGTGAATAATCATAGCATCAACTTTTTTTTGGCCAAAGAGCAACATCCAGCTCCATCTAGCAAGTTCTGCCCCCTCTTCTATCTTGCCAACCCCATCAACACCCTCTGGCACAACTTGATCAGGTGGGAAGCTTGAAGTGATGTAGGATGCATATTCAGGCTCTGAGTAATGACTCATGTCTTGCTGCCACCAATACCAACAAAAGACTTCGAGGCCAAGGCTTGGGGCAAAGGATGGAGGTGCCACTGTTCCTCCCATCCACCTCCTGCTTGACCTTGCCCCTGCAGTCTTTGTAAGCCTCCCCTCCCTCTCCCTCATACTCTGACAGCCAGGAAAACTTGTCATGCTCCTCTGATCCAGATTTCTTCACAGCACTGAGTTTTGGTCCTTGCCCACTGCTCAGTCCTTCAGCCCATTCTGCCTTTCAAGCCCTCTAATGGCAGATTGCCCTTGCCACTCTCCCAGAGCACCACCATCCCTTGGACTGTGACCAGGGTTTTTGTATTCTGTCTGGACATTTTGAGTTCTGCTCTGGCCCATTTAAGGGGCTCCTGCCTTTTTCCCTCCCTCCTCGTGGGCATCCATGGCTGCAGTCACCAATTCCTCATCCCTGCCATGCCAAACAGAACCATGCAGCCACCCAGAAGGGAGGTGAGCTCTTCATCTATCTCTGGGGAGCATTGCTCATACTGCTCTGATCCTTCTGACTCTTCCAGCAGCATTAGCAGAGCAGCACAGGCAAGTGCCAAGCAGGGTACTTGTTCTGTGAATGGTACAGATCACACAGTCCCCTCCCTGGCAGCTGAGCATGGGGGAGACTTCCAAGTTCTATGCAACTCAGGGCAGGCAGGAGGGTGCCACTAGTGGGAGAGCTAACAGGGAAAAATTTAGGTTCTGAATGCTGGAGCATCAACAAGGATGAACCCCAATAATCTGGGCTCAGATGAGAGCAGACATCTAAGCTAAACAACATCGCAGCTGTGTACCCACAGAGAGAGGAGTCCAGGTAGCTGAGAAATCCACAGGAGAATGATGAAGAGTGAGTTTGGTAGGAAAGAGGTGCTGTGCCCTGTTGCAGCTCAGAATTTTGGAGCACAGTACTACACGCTGGCATGCTGTGGGGCAGCAGAAGCACGCGAGATCTGGATGTTCCTGGGGTCATACCTGCTTAGTGCCGGGGGCAACGTCATTTTGGAAAGTCAGAGGGGAAATCTGACTTCTGATTTGGAAAAGTTGATGGGTTACAGACATAGCTCAATTCCATGAAGAAGCAAGAGGGACTTTCAGCTTGAAAGCTCTACCTCTTCAACCCCACTTCACCGTCCTCCATTTACAAGGGAGGCAGTCTGGGGATGCACATGGAAAGCCAGTAAGAGCATAGCAGTGGGAGATATCGGAAGTACGCACTGTCATCCTGCTGGATGGAGTTCTTATCTCATTTCTGACAATGCTACACATAGCTTATGGCTACATGGTGCATGAAGAGCACAGCATGGCACCTCTTTTTCAAGGGAAAAGCAGTTTAACTAGGCACAAGATGGGTCCCTTAAGAAGTTTCCGTTGGGGCTTTCCAAGCTCAAATGTGTGGGAACTACAGGGTGATGTTTTCTGGAGCAGCCTTTGCAAAAGCTGTGACTGCACTAAAGCACACAGTGCAGTCAGTCAACTAATCTGTTGTCATCATGCAATGACAGATAAGTGCCATTAGTAATAGCCCCATCCAGTACTTTGCAGACTGAGCAGTGCTGTCTCTATCATATTATCAACAAGGTCATTCCTAGCCATAGTATTAGGGATTATTTATTATTTGCATCACCCAAGGAAAAATCTTGCATTCAAAACATTTTGTTATAATTTTGGAAAATCCTTCAGTTTCCAGTATTCTTGTCCCTCTTCTTCAGCTTAGTTGACATCTAATGTATTCATGTTTAATAATTTCTGTGTTAAAGTCTTTAAATTATACATAAGAATTCAAAAATAAACAGAGAAGAACTTGAATATTTCGTGTTAAAACTAAATGCTTTATGATTGCTTATCGAGTGAAATTAATAAGGAGACTGCCAATGCTGTATAATTTATGCTGTACTTAAGCAGAAAAACAGAAAGTCTCCAGGGCTTAGCTCTGTTTGGAGTTGTGTCTTCCTTTTCTTACCTGGCAGGATAGAAGTACTAGGACAGAACTACTAGGTCAAAGCTAACCTCTACCCTCAATCAAAAGAGCCCCTATTTTTGTTTATTGTGAGTAAAATCAACTTTAAGAACAGTTAACAGTAACAATCATCTGATCAGAGGCAAATAGTCACAGTGTTTCTTTGTCTTTGTTTTTCTCTCTTTCTTAACTATTTTGTCTGCTAATCTTCATGCTCTGCAGCCAGTCAGTGCGCCCTGACCCTACTAAAATTTAATGGCAAAAAGTCCAATAAACCTCCACCCCTGAATTTCAGTTTGGGCATAAATGTTTGGAACAAATCCACAGTCTGGAGGTATGGGAGGCCTACACGTTGCTTAGCATAGCAGAACTCTGAACTCAGATGATGACTGCAGCACAGGTGACCACAAATACATCTGTTGAGTTCTACTGCTTGCTCCAAAAATGGGGCTCTGCACTGAGCTAAGAGAGCCGCACATGTAATAGAGGTGTTAGTCAGAATTGCGGAGATTCAGCCAGTTGCTGAAGTCTTCCCTGATGACAATTCATAACTAAACAAGCTGAGAGCAACAATGAAGGATAAGACTAAGAAGGGATCCTCTTCATAAAGGAGGTAAAACTGTCAAAGAACTGGAGGCAGCTAAAAAAGGAGTGTGACACAAAGTGATTCACTGCTTTTTCTGGAAAAGGGGAATTCACCTTCCAGATGTGCTCATAAATTCCTGTGTGACCCAGTTACCTAGGCTTTATGTGCTTTGTTTTCCCTGTAGAGGACATAGGGACAATAGCTTACAGAGAAGATACAACTTGTTGTGGTCAGTTAGAACAACAATAAAAGCACTAAGGGGCACAGATATGCAAAAAATTACATATTCCAATGACACCAGTAATACCAGCATGCAGAACAGTAACAGCAAAAAACATAGTAGCATTACACCATTCAAGGTGAAACAGTGCAAGGATTACAGAAATTTATCAGGCCGCAAGGCATACATGCTGAGGAAATATGGAATAAAAGTTGTACTTCAACAGGAGGTACCTGAACAGAAAAGAAGGGGGCATGGGCTTTTTTTCTCCCTTCTCATTTTAGCGCTCTGTAGCAAAATCAGGGTTCCACGGAGTCAAATGAGAAACCTGAAAATCCCATTCCTTGGCGCAGGATTTGGTTTCCTTCATCTTTTTAAAACCATTTAGATGAGAGACAGATCAGAGCAAATTAACATGGGAAGATTTTAGGGTTTGACACCCCAACAAATCAACAAGTTTTTTTCTCAAAATGCTCAATTTTCAGCTGATGAAAGCTAGTACATATTCTCTCTCTTTAGCATCCAAGTGATCTTTCTTTGAACTTCTGGAAGCTGGGGTCAGTTGCTCCAACTGTGATTTCAGCAGCCAGAATTTTTAAGTCAAACCCCTTAAATGCTTGAATCAAGTGGATATTTAAACCCCTCAAATTCAAGGAATCAGCCTTGGTGAGTCAGAGGGAAAAGAGTGCTCCTGTGATTGATCACATTAATGACTCAAAGCCCAAGTACACATTTGAACAAACTAAACTGTCCCCAGGGCTCATAAAACACTGTGCCAGGTGTTTTGCATTAAAGTCATACCAGTCTCTGAAAGCCAAGCAGTTTTCAAAATATTAGGATTAATGTTTATTGGTATTGAATGTACATAGCTGAAGCCCCTGCCCTGAGGAGTTTGCAGTTTAAATAGTACAGGCAGAACTGGCAGGCACACATGTGGCTCTGGCCCTGGTCTGCTCCTGGGGAAGCTGAGGGAGCTGGGGAACCTCTCAGGCTCCTGGGCACAGAGGCAGATCACAGTGCAGCTGTGCTGGAGCTGATAGCCCCTACCAGGAGCACCAGATCCTTCTCTGTAATCATGAGAGGTTGGGCCCCAGATTGCACCATCAGCACAGAAGAACCCCTGCAGGACTTTTGCAGCTTCTAACAGTTGGCAAAAAAGGCCCTGTCAGTCAGCTGCACACTGAACTAAGCATCAAGACACGTCTGATGATTCACAAGTGCAGCAAGAACTTGGAGGGCTGCAAAATACCTCCAGAGACTTGTTTGTGCCAAATTTCTTAAGAAGTTTGAATTAGCTAAAGATGTGAATCAAACTGCCGTGGAATTTAAAAATGAGATTGAGCTTCAATGTCCACATTTTGAAAAGGGAATCATCTTGTCCTGCCCTGGAAGCTACATGGAGGCCACCCTGCCTCTGAATCGGGAAGTCCACACCAGTCTTCAGTGCAGTGCAGCTCATCCATTTTAAAAGCAGAATTACCTCACCTGAGGTGTAGCTATCCAGTCAACCCTTTGTGGTGACATCAGACAGGGGAGTGGGGCAACCTTGACTCACAGTGGAGCTCAGCCATTATGTTCATGAAAATTGCCCCCACTGAATGCCATTGTGGGTTCAAAGGCTGGACAACTCATCTAACCTTCCTGACTGAGTTTTGTCAAGCCCTAATAGAAACAAGAAACAAAATTAAAAGTGAGCAGGACAAGTCAGTGTAAACCAAGGGTGCCCACTAGGACAGATAGATACATATCCTGGGAACAATGTAACAGTCCCCAGTCTTCACACACATGGCAGTGTAAATGCTACAGCTGTGAGATCTAAGCACCAGATTAATTAGAAATGTGACGTCTCAAAATCCCCAGCTCCAATGCTTGTCAGCTGGATGGAGCCCAGTGCCCCAGGACAGGGAAAGGCAGAGCAGCTCACTGAAGTAAAGCCATACTTCAAGAGGAGCTGTCATAGATGGAGCTCCCAGGAAGGCTGAAGCTGGACCAGAAGCATGTCTTATTGGCTGACTGGGTCCTCCACAGAAGAGGTCTCTCACCTACATGCAAAAATTCTCTTTATATTGCTGAAGCCAAACATTTTGGTCTCTCAACCACCTTCACTGCACTCAGAGGGTTATGTGCTCACCCGCAAGAGAACAAGCAGCTAGGGATTATGTACCTTGAGCAGCTACCTCTGTGGCTTCATGCCTCTTCTCAGTTCCCAAAGTTGGATGTTCAGACCCCAAAAAGGATCTAGTGAAGGATGGCAAAAAAACTAGCCTGAAAGGAGTTTGGAGACAGAAAGAAAGCAGCAGAAAAGGAAAACACAGCTCTGTAAGGTTTCAATGTACCAAGTCCCCATCATCTGCCTACATTTTGCCCACACACCGTTTAATCAGCGTGCCAGGGAGCCTGGCTCCCTGCCAGCGGGAATGCGGATTCTGACAATTTGTCCAAAGTGCAGTCAGAAATTGCAGCTAAAAGGAAAGAGCACTTCATTTTTTAATTCTGGGTGTGTATGTATATGGGCTTTTTTCCCCCATGAAACAATTACAACCTCTGACTGCCACCCACACTGCAGTTGCCTGAGAAACGCAGCGTGGGTATGGCTGTGGTAACAGGACTCGGGCTTTACACCATTCTTGCTATCATTGGCTGGCTGCAAGGCCCCCACAAAACTGTCCCAGCAGCTAGACAGGGAAAGTATTCCTGTCCCAGGCACAGATCACTACAAATTTCTGCCAAGGTAAGCATCTCTAATGTCCTTATTACTCAGGTAATCATGCTGCTAATGGCATTGGCTCCATCCTTCCCTGTCTCAGTACTTGTACTTACAGGGTGCTCAGCACAGTTCAGCCCAGGATGGGATGGAACAGGAAGCAGAGCACACCAAGAGCTGAATATCACACAGGCACTTCTGACTGGACAGGAGCATTTTCCACAGCAGCATCCCCACCACCACCTCAATCAAAATAATTTCTTCTCAAAGGACAGGACACATGTCTGTGCTGAAGACTGCACTCACAGCAAGTGTTCAGTGACACATGTGCTGGTTACAAGTCCTGAATGGAATTACCCTGAAAAGAAGAAGTGTACTTTTTTTACACTGGACATTTGGGCAGAGGAGAGGATTGCCCAAGCTCACTAAAAATATTCACCTTCCAAAGAATTGACGGGGCATGCCTACACTGCACTTCTGAGTGAGGTAGAGCAGAAAGATGATTTCTGGCTGAACAAAAAAACATTTTCTTGGAGAGGAAGAAAGCAAACCCTATCCACCCCCCTAAACTACTTATTTTGAACAATCTATATAAATAGTGATGGTGGAAAATAAGCTTCAGCTGCGTTTTGGCTTTTCTTTCTGTCCTTTCTGCAAAGACACGCCCCATCCAGCAGACAGTGCACAGCCCCAGGGATGCTGCTGTCTCCCAAGCTACCAGGTGCAGGAAAGAATATCTACCTTGGCTAACTCTGAGAATTTCACCCCTGAAGACCAGTGCACAGCATGCTTTCCTGACCCTATGGCAAGCTCTGGAAGTATTCAAAATGCCTCTGCAAACAATGAGGGAATAAGAACTTTGTTCACCAAAGAGCACCCTGCTAAAGGGAGTTGTTAGGCAGCCTTCACAAGAGGCTGGTCCTTTCCTATTAATGGATTGTCTTTTTAAAGTGGTAAATGAATCTGAGTACTGCTCAGTTGCCTCCCATGCTTTTTCTTTATAGTCTTGTTCAGTTTTTCTCTTACCTCTGGTTTTCAAACAAATCCTCTCCCTTTGGGCAAACCCTTCTTGCAATCTTCTTTTCCACAGAGTTTTCAGTCTTCGATGCTATATTCTGCTCTCTTCTGCAGATTTTTAGCCATCTGTACTTTCCCCCTACATTTTAAGACTGCGTATCATAAAGATAAAGGCCCTTCAGTACCTTCACACATGCAGACAAGCAGTATTAGCTGAAAAAACAGTGCTTGTACACTATGAAAGTCCTTACCTGAAACTTTAACTCACAGACCTCGCTTTCCCAATATGTCATTTCTACATTTGCATTCTCAAGACTCATCTTATTTAGCCTGTGGCCCGTGGTCACTGGCTTAATTCAAATATTTACAAACATTCCTGCAAGCGTCCTTGCAATGGTCAATGTGTTGTGGCTGAAGCAAGTTAAGACTAGGTAGGAAATGTTCTTTCCCTCAAAATAACTGCTACTTCAGGAAGAACCCCCTCCATTTAGATTGCAAGGTCAAGATGTAAGTGCTATAACAAAATTACAGGCTCTAGTGACTAAGCGACACACTACTAAGGAACTGGTCAATGTATTAAGTAATCAATATACTGATTATCAAACAAATACACCACTACTGCTAATCTGCAATTATTCTATTTTCCACCCTATTACACACAATTACAAAAAGTGCTTATTTCACACTCTTAAATCTTATGAATCACATACATCAATTATTCACTTACAAATCCACCACTTTACCTCTTTATATGACATATCACCACAGTGGAAATCTACCCCTCTGGAGCCCACCCTCTCACAGCATGTTTTTCAGACACAGTCCTCCTGAAGGGAATTCCTGCCAGATCAGGCTGCAAATCAGCAACGCATCTCTAGGCACCTGCACTCCTCCTTTCAGAAGAGCAGTTCTGTTCTTTTTCCTCTTCTTTTGTTCTTTATCTGGCTTTTTTGCTTTATTCATTATTGTTTCTATGTCCTGGAACAACTTTTTTGCCACTCTTGTGTCTCCCCTTCTCTGCCCAGGGTCCTCCCTAAGACACACTCCTTGTTAGTTTATCCTCACTGGCCAAATTCAACAAAACCAGTGCCAAAGTCTGAACATCCCAAGGTTGTTTTTGGGGCAAACTCAGCCTTTTATTACACCCTGCCTGGGGAGAGGGGACAAAAACATCCCCACAAACTTCCAGTTCATAATAGCAACACATTACCTCTACATTCTCCAGGGCAAATAAGTCTACTTAGTCTTGATTCCTTCATCTGATCCCAGTTTAGCTCCTTGTCTTAGCATCTTATTGTGAGGAACAAGCCGTCAAAATAAAAACCCGCACCATTTATGTACTGATCTATCCAAAAGCTAGCTGTGGAATGGGATCAGCAAAAATATCCTAAAATGAATATGACCATGACATAGAAAACCTGGCAAGGTGGATAGCTGTTTTGCAGTAGCTCAGGTTTCTTAGGATGGCCCATTTTCTGGGAGAAATAGTTAACATAGTGGCTGACATAATTTGAGAAACATCAATTTAGTAGTCAAGATGGAAAGAAACAGATGCAATGTGTAATGACCTGAAAAATGAAAACCTGGGTTATCATCACATGATTTCTTTTCCAGCTCTATCTTAAAAGCCACTGAGTATTTTTGCCCTTACCTTGTAAACTGGAAGGCCACTGCAGTATATCAGTGCTCTGACGGGTAAGAACTTTCTTCTCATTTCCAATCTAGAGATAATTTCAGACCAAACTGTGCATTACTTTGGGCTAAGCCTCTTTCTCATGCTGCATTATTTATAAATACCCAAAGAAATGTGTAGTTGCTGTAGACTGTGGAGGTTTCTCCTGCATACACAAACTAGCCTTTTCAGTCTTCCTTGATAATTATATTCTGTACTTGGAAAATTGAACTGAAAACGGACAATGAAGAGAATATAAATGCATTTGTCTTTCAGTTTGCACCTGTTCTGTCATTTTGTTCTAGCTCACTGCATTGTGAGCAACGTGACGTGACTAATGATTCCAGGTAGAAAAACCACCAGAAAATGCTCAGCGTTGACTCTGTCAGCTAGGAAGAAACAATAAGAAAAGATGTGGTGAGCAGTACTGACATTAACATTCAGACACAGTTCAAACATTCATTTGGGCTTAGAGGAGGCATTTAATACATCTTTGTAAAGTACTCCCACCCATTCTTACCACCACTTTGTTTAGTCTTTTCATTAAAAACATATTAATCCAGAAGCCTGCATTGGAATAAAAAATCCCAAGTGCTTTGAGACAACCAGGATGGTACAACAGTGAAAAAAATCTGATACCCCAAGGCATTGTGTGAAAAAGCAAACAAACAAACAAACAAACACACACAGAGCTATCTCAAGTGTGAAAGTCTTACCATTCATCTAAAGGCAACATGCTGAGGAAAAATATAAAAGAAACAGTCACCTCAAGACAGTCAAACATTCACAGAAATCTTGGTAAGAAACAACATGTCTTCCTTACTATTGTTCCAAGTACAAGCTTCTAGCCCTGTTGTAAATCTTGGGCATGCCCCACCTGTGTTGGACACATCCTCTCCATCTGCCCTGTGACCCACTCTCCACATAGCATACTAACTTCCCATGTTGAGCTATGGCCAACCCAAGAACTGCAAGCACAACGCTGTTTGCTGTGTGTTGTACAGTGTTTCTCCTTACTTTGGATAGGCATAGTTTCTTAACCACTCCCACCTCTGCCTTTTTACACTCCATCTTCTTCTTTAGTGTCTGACTCTTCTGCCTTTCATGGGTCCTTTCTTCCCATGCACCATGTCAGCAGCAATTCCCAACCTCAACAGTGACCTCCTCATATAAATGTTGAGATCAACTCCCAGTCATTTCTGAACAGCTGTTTGCTGTGACTTTGCTCCTTTAATCCACATGCTGGTAAGCCCATTTTACATCAGTTAATTCTCTTGCTGTCTCTTCACAGCAAGCAGTGGTAGCTCTGCAAGCTACACACCCTGACAAAGCTGGAAGGGATGCCATCTCTTGTACAGGTGCAGAAGGAAGAGAGATGTGCTCCAACTGCCCTCACACAGGACTGATGTGCATGAATTGCCACTGGCTCCATTAGTTACCCCAACTGTAGGTCAGATCCAGACTGTAAGGCAGACAGTACACGTATGCTTCAGCTCAGGAAACCTTGAAACTACTGACTGCCAAGAGTCAGAAGCACGACAGTCAGCCACTGTAAAGCCACCTTCATGTTCTTACTTGTAGGAGCAACTGTCAGGGCTCAAATAAAAAACATTCAGCTGCAGAACGTGAAATACATTTGGTTTATTTCTTTCTAAAGTTTGTACATATACATATATCATTATACATATGTGAGATCCTTCAATAGGGTTGCTTGAGTTCAATGACAAAAATTATTGGGAAGCTTGCAGGCTCTTTGTTGCCCGTAAGCAACATTTATTCCAACTTATAAAAACACAGAGGAACAGAGTTATAGTCAGGAACATGGACACAAGAGAGAAGTCTACTTTATATCTCACAGTTTCAATACATCAAAGGCAAATTATTTGTCTGTATACTGTAGGCTTACTTTATCAGCAATGATAAAATAGAGGAAAATATTTATATACAGTCACCTCAAGTGAAAAATAAAGCAATGTAAACTTAAATTCCAAAATATTATTTTAAATGATATAACAATATCCCCAAAAGTCCTTCTTCCAAGGGGAAGAGGACTGATTAAGTGCCTTCATTTATCAGGAAATGATCATTCTAGTACCAGATACATGAAGCAGAATAAGGGAGGGCATCCTATGATACCTGTAGAAAAGAGTGACAACTCTGCTTCAGGAAAGCATCTCTGTGTAAGCAAGTATGTGTTTGAGTCCTTATGGACATCAGCAGCACATGGAAAAATCTTCCCTGAACCAGGGCTTGACTTAAGTCTGCACAGCTCTGACTCCAACCACCCAGTATGCTTTTCCGGCCATGCCTATTCCCAGGGACAAAACAGGGTGTCCTGGTGGCAGGATAGTGTCAAACCTGAGATGATGACCTCCCCAAGAGTCAGAACAGTAAGTTCCATGCTGCTGGAAAAGATTTAATGGCTACCTCAATGTTGTTGCTTCACAGCAGACCAAGAAGTTACCACAAAGCGGTGAGACTGGGACTGTCTCTAGTGTATTACATGAAAAACACTCCAGCAATTCAGTGATGAGAGTAAACTGAATTCAAGGTTACCAGAAAGAAGGTTCCTACACATCACAGAAGCAATTGGAGACCACCCAGAGGAAAGGTCTTGCAAGGACTGCTGTCACGTCCTGTAAGGTTAGTTCTGCACACAAGAGATGTATAAGGAGTATGTACACAGATGTGCAAAATGTTTTTCTGCACCACAACTGCAGAATGCTTCCCATTGGCTACCAAGCAACATTGACTGAAAATTCAGTCCTCTTTCTCAGCCTAAGGGAAAACAACATAGCTCAGGTGGAGGGTAAATGACACTTCTTAACTGCGACTCTGAAACTGACAGTGCTCACCCACATCTTCCCATCACCATGGAGGACAGGAAACCCAAGGGAGAAGCCCAGTACCTGAAAAACGATTACAGGACTACAGCTGGCCCAAAGCAAGGTGACAAGGGTGGTGTCCATCATTTCATTCTGAGCTGCAGTTCACTCGTGTCTCAGTTCTGCAAAGCACAATCACTCTAGCTGTGGTCCAGTGAAGTGCAAAGGCATAGTTTCGCTATTGAAGTTGCTCAAGTGCTTCAACCTAACTGCATGATAAAGAGTTTGATGACTCTAGGTAAGAATCACACCCTCAGCTTTTGCTCTCTCTTTCCAAGAATAATGTAGATCATGCTACTGTTGCCCTTACTAGAACACAATAGGAAAACTAACTGGGTTTCCCTATGTCTTTTTCCTCAGACCAGCAACTTGTTAAAAGGTTGTTCAATGCTCTCAAAAGAAACCTCTGGGAGGCATAAGAGATGCCCAAGATAGATATTTCAGCCCTATTGCTCTTCTCTTCCCTACTGATGAGCCACTTTCTGGAAATTTGAACAGTTGTAGAAAAAAAAACCCTCACTACTGTTATACTGCTGTATCTGCAGGAGACATCACAGGCACCTGGTCCCTCTTGGACACTTTGGGCATGATGTCCCTTTGCTGAATTTTCACAGAGCAAGGTCAACGTTTTCAGAAGTAAAGCTGTGTATTAGATCCCCAGAGCATGATTTTCAGAAGAAGTCAGCATGGATGCTCCTTATACAGGCATTGGTTGATATAAACAGGGAGAAAGTCAGCCCAGTTAAGCTAGCAGAAAATTCCACCCACTAGCTCTTGCTTAGACACTCAAATATATGCTCTGCTTTCAACATGCAAAACAGGCAGTCCCTGGTGGACAACACATGAAGATCAAGGCAGCTCAAAGTATACCTTAAATCTGCAAAAGCTCTGATAGCTGTTTAACCTCATTTGAGAACAATCAGAACAACAAGCATCCTAACAATGTTTGCAGCTGCTGAAGTGCTTTGACCAAACAAGCCTCAGAAAAGAACAGCAGGTTCTGCAGTGCTGAGCCATAGAGGCCATACTATACTTAGGAAATACACACATCTATAGGCATCACTTAAACACGTTCACCAAGTAATGTAAGTCTCAGAGCGTACCTCACACAGAGGAGTGATTTTAAAGTTTTTCAACAGCCAAAAAACTCTGTCCTTTTAGCCAAATTATAATTCTAGACTCAAGAGGACATAGTTGTCATGAATATGTACAAATTTAAAAAAAACCCAACCACAACCCACCCCTGTTCTCATCCCACAGTCTTTCAGAATATGACAGCTCTGAGTATGAGATTTTCCTAAGTGTGTTAAGACTTATATTACCAGTAGAGTTTGCCCTGTGTGGTGACACAGACTTGATAGCATTTATCTCCCTCCTCCCAGCAAGAGGCTAAGGAGAGTTGGAGGATTTTGTGTCAAACAAGTCTTCATGGCAGCTTAGCTAGCTGCTCTGTCACTACACCATGATACCAATCAGCCCAAGATGAAACTTTGCCTGTTTAGATGAAAATTATCTTCTTGTGCTAGTCTCATTTAGGTGAGTTACAGACAGGATCACTGCTAGAGTGGCTACTAATTACAGTGGTTTACGTCAGAGAAAAATCCTGCCCTTGTGGCTTGTTGCATTTTCAATGCTTGCATTGCTAAGTGATGTACCTTTACTGGTCCAAATAAACCTCTGGTCTTTACCCCAGCTGGGTCCTAGCTCGCTTTAAAACAGATGCCATGGGAGGTCCCTCATTGATTAGACATCGATAATTTTTATGGAATAATTAAGCGTTCAAAGTGTTGATTAAACATCCATCATTTTTATGGAATAATTAAGCATTCAAAGGCAAGAGAGAACGCCTTGGACTAGCCTAAATTTGCTCCTTCTGACCACAAGGGCAAAGTCAGGTCAATGGTCCAATCTTTGTGAAAGTTCTTGCTTGCATTTGGTAAGGGATGGGTTCTAATAGATAACTAAAACACAACCGTAATTCAGCTAACAAAATATTTGAGCAAGGGACATTCTCTCAGGCAAGGCTGGGCCTGCCTCCTTTCAATGTTCAACTGTATGTTGCCATCAGCAGAGCAGATACTCCCAGATGGCATTCAGACTTTTTCCAAGAACCTCTCCTCCTTGCTCTCATGCAAACCAGTCATCTCACAAAGGGACTGTGGTATCCCTGAATAAGGGCGCTGCTGTCACAAGGGAGAAAAGCAGTGGGTGGTAAAGACAGTTCCTCAAGCAGCACAGACTAGAGAGAAAAGGAAGCCAGCATTTCTCATTACCTGCAACACTGAGGGCAATGCTAGAGCTCACAGTCTCCAGCAGGTGACCAGCCATGGAGGGTGGCACTGGCTTATTCATACAGCATCATTGTCCTGTGCACTGATGCTCAGCTCAGGTGGTAGCATTTCTCTGAAGGCTGACAAAGCCTCTTCTTCCTGGGGCTCAGGTCTCCACAGTGAAACAACCCACTATGCTACACCTATGCTTCTGGGAGAGCTCTGGGAGAGAGGAGAGGAGAGGCCAGATATACTGCTTCTATATGCACTAAAAATATCCTTTAAAAAGCACAAGCAGACTAGTTTTTTCTGAGACAGCTTCTACGGTTCATCCCTCTAGGAAGCCTAGATACCAGATGCTGAGAACACATGCTGGGGAGCAAAGATTATGCTCTGATGAGAAATCTGGACTTCTTAACTGCCCCCTCAGAGCAGATGTGATATCCCAGAGCCTGGGGAGAACAATACTGGAGAAAATTTAAACAAACAGCAAGCTGTAAGATTGCTTAGCATAAGATGTGTATACTGCCTTTGACCCTGCAGAACCAGTCAGTGTTTCCAACAACCTGGATACCAGAAGAGTAGGAATGTTGCAAGTGTCTGGTCTAAGTGTGGGAAGGGGGACTTTGCATCCCTGCAGCATACAACTAGAGGATCACGGCAGTCTAAAATTCGGTCTCGCACCTCCCAGCTATAATCGTGGCTGGAAACACAGGCTACTGACAAGCAGAGTGAAAAAGCTGTTCACAGGGTTATCCATTCAATGCAGCACTGCTTCAGAGCAGGCTTTCTCAATGCAAGATGGGAGAGTCAAATTTTCTGGATTTCTGCAAGCATGGAAGGAAACAGACCTGTTATACAGAAGCAGCTGAGGTGCTAAGATGACAGACAAGAGCAGCTTGTCAGAAAAGGAGGAGGAGCTGTCAGACTAACTGCAATAAGACCAAAATTCATTTAAAAATGGAGAATGCAGACACAGTAAGCAGTAAGCCATCTGCAGAGAAAAGCCTTTCTCACTTTCAAGAAGAACATTGCCATATAATGCCTCCAAGAAGCCTGATGATAACCCTGTCATCTCTGACTTCTTCCACCGCCATAACCACATCTTCACTGAATGGCCTACTCCAGTCAAGCAAGAACCTCATTTCCCCATAGGAGAAGGGCAGAAGTTTTGGCTTTTTCAAGCCAGAAGAGCAACCAGCCTTGTTATCCAAAGGCATTGGAACTGTGAAATGTCACTGAACAATTCCAGTCCATGGAGGTCTGTTAGGCCAAACTCCTCCTCAAAGCAGGGCTGTGCAGAGCACAGCTCTCCAGACAGAGAGAGCTGTCTCTCTGTCTTAACACAGACAGACTGCAACCTGGGAGCAAGCAGGATCAGAGGGAAAGTATTCTAGTGAGGAGCTGTTACTAATCATTAGAAAGTTTCTGGTAACTATTTACAAGTGACTGGCTACAGCTGAAAAACTCTGAGTCGGCAACACAGCTGAACAGCATTCCCGCACAACTCTGCTGCATTAATCACTCTGCTGGCTGACTTATCTCTCTACATCAACTAAAGACACAACATAAATACTGGATTTAGAAGCTGTAGTCATGTTCACTGGTTCATGCGTAATTTATCAGCAAGATGCAGACAAACACACAGCTAGTCCAGGGAGTCTCTTTTGCAGCCGCTGATGAACAAAATCCACCTCAAACAGTCCCCTGCACCCTGCTGAATCATAGAGGAGAGTATGGTTTTGGCTTCAGGAGAGTATTTCACCCACTTTGGTAGCTGGGTGGGGAGAGGGGAAGGCAGTTTTCCCCTTCTCCATCAGCTCTCTGCTGTCAGGTACAGGCTAGTGGGGTCGTTTCCTGTCTCTCCTCCCTTAGCTGGGGATAGCAGACGGTTCAGCCCCTGCAGCCAGCAATGCTTCAGAGCCATGTGAGTCCCCCCCCAGAACCACTTTCTACACCCTAAGAAAGGGGAAGTAAGGAGGTGTCAGCCTTAGCCTGCTCCCCTCTTTGCATCCCCACTCTCTACATGCAGGCAGAGGCCTCGCCTGAGCAATGATAGCACACTGGAGCAGGGAGGGTGACAAGGAAGGATGACACCTCCCTGCGTCACCAAACCAAAGGCTCTCCCACATGCACACATGCTCATGGCGGCCAGCCAGTAACTCCTTACACTGAGCACACCCAGGAAACTGCAGGCTGCTCCAGTGATTTGCAGCTCAAGTCCCAGAGGCGGGCTGGAAAGCAGCAGAATATCCTTACATAGTGCAACCAGAGCTCATGAGTTGCTGCAGTCAAGCACTGATCTCCCCTAAAGGCAAACATTTCAGCAAAGAAAAGCAGGGTGCAGGGTACCACGCAAAGCTACCTGGTCAGACTCTTAATGGTGCTACACAAGGAGATGCACCACTTAGACCACCTGAGAACCTATCCTTCATAGTATCATCAGGAGGGAAAAAAATGAATTACAGTACTGATTGGTAGATGAACCTTTTCCCAAGGGAGGGCAGAAGTCTTAGACTTTCACAACAGAATCACATTTTTTTCCTTGTTCTCTAAAGCGTGCATTTCTACACAGGTGCCTGGGATGCTTATAAATTGTAAAGCAACAAAGGAAAATGACATTAATTAAAACTGGAGCAGAAACTATAAATTCTGGGTAAACTGATCTGCACGCCTCAGCAGCCTCAGCAAGACTGCTCTAAGCTCAACAAATGTTTAATGACTAAAAAATGCAGTGAAAAACTGCATTTTATACACTCAGATGAGACCTAAAAAAAAAACCCTATCTGTTTACAAGTATACATGGAAATAGATAATAAATAATGAAAAAAACATCTTTTTTGCAGTTCACTTTTCGATTTTTCCTATTGCTTCAAATCATCTTTTCTGCAACGACTTTGAAGAGGAATTACCCAGTTTCTGTGTCAAAGCTGGAAAACGCATTTAACAGGAGTAATTTCTTTTTGAGTTCAGCAATTTAACTGGAATTTCAGCAACCAAAATACGTTTAAAGCCAGGGAAGAAGAAAGTTAAATACCACCTCTTTGCCTTTTGAAGAACTGCACTCCATAAACACAAGAGGTTTGCCAAGCATGTTCTAGCCTGCCTTCAAAAAGATCATCTATTCAACCCAACCCTGACAGCCAAGCAGGGCCATTTATAGATCTGCACCTTTTCTGGGTTTTGTTTCTGCTGAATAAATCCTATTGTTATATAAAATAATTCACAGAATGATATACTGGTTCTGGCCAGGACAGGGTTAATTTATGCAGTAGCCTGGCAGGAGCATGGTTTGGACTTGAAGGTTTTCTATACCACCTCATGTCATTTTCCAGGAACAGGAGAAGATGTCTCTTCTGGGTCAGGGTATTGGGAAGGAAGTAGTTGGGTATTGTTGGGTTCTGTGTGGTGAGCATTCTTGAACACTCTGTTATTAACACCGTTGTTGTTTACCATTCATTTTCTTAACTCATTGACGTTTCCAGTATATTGTTGTTACCTCAACCTGTGATTTTGCCTTTTATGCCTCCAATTCTCCTCTCTAGCCCACTGCAAGGATGGGGAGGGGAAGGAGGGAGTGAGCAAGGGCCATGTAGTTTGGAGAATCTCAGTGGGAACAGTAAACACCACTCCTTAATCATAACAGAGAGGTCAAGTTTTCTTCCCAAAGGTGCATTCAGAATTCCCCAACTGAACTTCTTCTCTCTGTTCTGCTTGTTCGTTTTCAACCTCCAAAGCATGACAAGCAGTTGCAGGGATCTGTCTTTGTTTCCCCTCCATGAGCTGTTGATCTACCACTCTTAATTACCCCAAACAATCCCTCCCAATGAGCACTATCATGCATCTCTCTACACTGAGTCTCCCCATACAATATGCTGCACCACATCACTTTGGCTCCAGCAGCAGAAGACATCTCTCTTCCTCAAGAGGACTAAATGTTAACTCCACTTTAGTAGGAGTAGGAATACACAACTTCTAAAGCCCCAGCACTTGGGAAGCACTGCCAATTTCTTCTCAGGACTCTGCGGCTTTTAGCAACATTGCCAAGGTTAGCAGCCAACCTCCTGACTTTTAGCAGAGTGGCCACTCTCAGTGGCAGATGCCAGATGGATGTGCATCCCAACATCACTCATGAGAACAGTCTCCTCTGGCTTTGCTGCCAGGCTGTAGCTGCAAGGATCAATTTGCCCCAAAACCTCACATCTGAGAGTGCTACATCATTGTTACAGCCCACAGTCAGCACAACACCAGGACACTGTTGCATGGGGAGGCAAGTCGTGCAGTGCCTGTTAAGGGTCTTTTCTCTTTGAGCACTCCTAGTTCTACCCACTGGACTGGCAGCTCAATAAAACTAGATGAATTGACTTGGACCCTTGGGAAGCCTGACAGAACACACATCCACTCAGGTAGCAAATTTTTTGATGTGTGGCCCTTTGACTACTTGGGCTGAAAACACCAGTGCATTTCTAAACAGTCCTTGCATTGATCTTGACGTTTCTACATGCATCAAGAATTGCATTCAACAAGAAGGCTGTCCTGTGCCAGGCACAACAGAATGAACAGCAAGGAGCAATTTTCAACTGGCCCTCAACATTATTTCCCAAGGTGCTCTGTAGGAAAGGCCAATTTGGTAGTACTACTTCATAGACGGAAAGGGTGACACAAAATGGGACACACCTGTCCAAGCTCACCCTGTGTGGGCCAGTATAAAAACTGAGATTAAAACTCAGATAACAGGTTAGGTAACATGAGAACCAGCACTCTCTGCAGAGCCATGACACTGCCAGACAAGAGGGGCTGGGAAGCAGGAAAATTATTTCTATGTCATCTTTCTGTTCTCTGTGCCTGAAAACTGCTGGCCACCCCAAGGGTCTATGGCACAAACAGGGGCCTTTCAGGTATGGAAAGATCTACCTATGGTGGTCTCTCCCGGACCTGTGCTCCCCTTGGAAAGCCTGGCACAGGGTATGCAGGAACTGTGAGGAGGCACCAGCCTCTTCTACCTATATGTGAGCTAAAGAAGGAAAATGGAGAACTGAGGAGAATCCCATTCTGAAGAAAAAAGGCAAAGTGCTTTGTCACTATGAGAGGAATTGAAAGCAGCTCTCTGTGCACACCAACAAGGAAACCCCTGGAAGGGGAAGCAACAGGACACAATATATCATAAGGCTCTATATAGCAGCTAAGTGAGAGCGTATAGTTAAAAACTACACAGAGGCCCTTTGTCTTTAATATATATAATTAATATATAATGCTAATGGCTGACACCTACAGCAGCCTTCTCTGCAAATAAATGTGAAGCCCAGATAGCCATTCCAACTGGGTAATCCCTAATCTTCCTGACTTCAGAGACAGCATGGGTTTGGATGCCTTCTAGCCTGCGAAATCAGGAGAAGGTTCTCTGCTTGGAAGGAAGCAAACAAATTATTCCAATGCCGTCATCTCAGCATTTGCCAGAGGTTTCCAGGTTTCATTCCTTCACAGTTGCGAGGGGTCCAGGGTCAATGTAGTAACAATAAGCAACAGTGACTATTTACTGTACCACCTGCTGCCAAGTACCAGTACCAACGTGCCCCACATTGTCAGGAAACTAGTGTTCCCAGCACCCTAGCCTCTAGTCAGCCTTCTGCAGCTGCATGTTTGCACAGCTTTTCTCACAGCTACAGCTCACATTCACAGCACTGCAGCACTTGTCCAGTTATTTTTCCCACCCACCACGTAAATAAAGTGACAAGTGACTTGAGAGATGAAAGCCACATGCCGATGGGAGGAGATAAATGGGGAGGAGACAGAATAAACGTCACAGCGCTCTACCCCTTCCCCAGCTCCTTTAGAAACAGAATAACACAAAAAAGTCCCAATGCTTCAACTGCTAAATGATAAATTAACAAAGCAAAGCAAAGCAGGAGCAAAGACATCTCCCACAATCTGCACAGAAACAGCAAAATATACAATAGAAAATGTCACTAACACCCCATTCAGGCAGATGCACTTATTTTTTGTGAATGACAGATTATTAAATGAAAAAATTTTGACCACCAATACTTTGCTGCATGGCTGTTCCCCTAGTTGTCATTTCCACCCTAAGTGACCTTCTGCTTAATGCTGGGTGTTTCTGGCCTGTAGTCCTTCCTCTCTGAGACATTGCGTTTCACCTTGGCACTAACTGGAGATTCCTGATTCAAAGAAGGACTTGAGTGGGATTTCTTCAGTCCTGGTGCATCGTTCTCTCCTCCGCTCAGCAGCTCCTTCACCCCTTCTTTCAGTAGGCCAACATAAATCTCATAGCGATTTTTCTGGGAAATGAAAAGAAAGGCCCAAATCAGTCTGGAAGAAATTCTGCAGGGGCACATGAGAGACCACCTAAGTCACTTAATGCCTTCTGCTGGCCTTGAAAGCCAGGAGTTCAACATGTATGTGAACAATGGTGCCTAATGTGGATACGAACAACAGTGGCTAATGTAAATTAAACAAAAGAGGATTTCAGGCAGACTGAGGCCTGGGATGCTATGTAATTAGAGGCACTCAGTTCTGCAGCACACAAATTCCGATGCTCCGATGAGTAGTGGCTCCCATTCCAAGTAACACCACCAAACGAAAGCTTGCTACTTTAGTCATGTTGACACCAAAGCTGTGCTCACACATACTGAGATCCTGTGTGCTCAGGCACGCACGGAGATAAAGTGTACTAAACAAAGGGACAACAAAAATCCTGCTCCGCTGCAATCCTCCACTCCCACCAGCAGGTCCTGCTTTTCCTGCTTTTCTTACCCATGGCAGAGAAACCAAAGCAGGGTCTAAGTTCAGACTGAACCAGCATGGCCACCACTAGGCACTTGGGAGAATCTTCTAAAAGGCCAGATCTTAACAAAAAGAAGCAGGTGAGAGAGCTACAACAACAGCATGGCACATTTCCCTTCTACATCACTCACAGGGAATGATGACGGTTGCTGTCTGTCCAGACACTTGTATTTTTCAACTGGAAAAAGTTCACTTTACTGTCCCCCATGCCCTTTTGTTCTGTTTCTTGTCTGGACCAGAGTTTTCCCTCTCCAACTGGAAGATTTAATTGTTTGCTACAATTGCATCATTTTCCAAGAAACAACTCGGCAAGAAAGAAAATGAGGGTACAGTAACAGAAGACTCCTGAAGGGTCTCAAAAACAGATGTTGGGGTAGGAGGTCCTGAGAACAGAGCAAACCACTTCATAGGATTTATTTAATAACCTGCACCTGATATATGCACTAAAGACATCGTGCAAGCATTGTAATTACAGCGATCTCAGAGTGCTGGGAGTCAGGGAAGGTGGATGTAAATATCTGTACTGAACATTTATTTGAAAGTGACAAAACAGCAGCCAAGCTATTATATTCCTGAAAGAGGAAAAAGTATTTAAGAAAATATTTTACATTCTCTAATAAAATAATAAAGTTCTGATAGAAACATTTATTTAAGGGCAGGAAGTCAAAAAGCTTGGTGACCGCTTTGAAGTGTGGAATATGAAGGGGGAAAAAAAAGAAGAGAATGTGCCTGGCTTTTGAGAATCCTCTGAATAAACAAGCTCTCATAGAGGAGAATCATAATAGAATCCTCCTACAAATTAAATAAATAAGCATTCCTATGACTTCCATATCTGGAGACGGAGCTCCACAACGTGAGAGACAAACACATGAAGCAGGTAAGATGTGTCATTTAATAAAAATGGAAATGGAGCAACAGCAAGAAGAACCCTGGCGATGATGCACTGAGCTGATGGATGATTCATCACAAAATGAACCAGACGCTTCTGCAAAAGGCCAGCCAGTGCTCTCAGCTTGGGAACAGTGTAATATCATGAAAGTGAGAGGGGGGCTTTACTGTTGTACGGATTTATGCTTTCACTGGTCCAGTAAACACTACCAGAGCCTCAAGACTCGGCAATCAGAATGGAAATCCAGGACCTGCATGTGTGCAAATCGCCATTCTTCCCTGGACTTTGTGGTCCCTTGATTTCTATTACAATTAATCAACACATTTCTACTTTGATTTCAACCACAACAAAGTGGTTGTCTTTCAGTGACCTGACATTTAAAGTTAGGAAAATGCTAGTGGAAATTTTGCCTTTAAAGAAATTAATTTGAAAATTTCTGTCAAGAAATAAAACCACAGAAGTTGAAACCATTCAAAAGCTTCGGCAACATTATCTCTGAAGAATGAATGCACATAATATAGAAGTATGAGGTAGCCACACATCAGTATTCTGGCTTCACCTCTCACCTGACAGCACTCAAAAGATCGTTCTCTAACTATAAATTTTCTGCAATAAGGAACAAATTTTTTGCAATCTGATGCAGTACTTCCTCTATGGTGAGTATAAGCAAAGACACCATCAAAAACAAATGCTACTGGCAGCATACCTGAAGGACCAGTTACCTCCTGGTTCACCTCTCCTCCATGTCATTTGTCTTTCATCAGGAAAGAATGAAGGCATCACCAGTGTGTGAACAAAAAGAAATTGTATGGGCCTACAGAAAAGAAAAATGGCACCTTCCTTCCTAATGGTACTATGCTGCTACCTTAGGGACTCATAGGCCCTTTTGGTGTGTTTCCCAAGTTGTACCAGCATGGCCCTTTGTACACAGACACTAGGTTTAGCCTGCTGTCTCAGCCTGAAAGACACAGCTACAAAATCCTACCTCACCTGCCCCTTGCCCTTTCATTTAACCTCATGCAGCAAGCTCTTTCACCACTCCTGCCAACCCTGACAGGACATTGTTCTAAAGGGAAGCTTTCCATTCACAGACTTTCCATTCACAATTTTCATACAGCTCAACATTTAGGTTTGGATTGGGATTTTTACTGCCTCACAGAATAATAGAATAAACTGAGTTGGAAGGGACCTACAGAGATAATCCAGTCCAATTCCTAGCCCTGCACAGGACCATCCAGAAGAATCACACCATGTACCTAAGAGCACTGTCCAAATGCTTCTTGAACTCTGTCAGGCTGGTGCTGTGATCACTTCCCTGGGGAGCCTGTTCCAGCGTCCAATCACCCTCTGGGTGAAGAAGAACCTCTCTCCAATGTCCAGCCTAGACCTCCCCTGACACAACTTCAGGCCATTCCCACATGTCATCACAGACAGATGAGTACCTGTCCCTCCTCTTCCCCCACAAGAAAGTTGTTGACTGCAATGAGGTCTCCCTTTAGTCCCTCTCCTCCAGGCTGAACAAACCAAGGGACCTCAGCTGCTCCTCATACGGCTTCCCCTTAAGGCTCTTCATAATCTTCACTGCCCTCCTTTGGAGGCTTTGGGGCTTCATATCTTTCTTATACTGAGGAGCCCAAAACTGCCCCCAGCACTCGAGGTGAGGCTGCCCCTGTGCAGAGCAGAGTGGGACAATCCCCTCCCTTGCCTGGCTGGTGATGCTGTGCCTGATGCATCCCAAGACAAAGCTGGCCCTCCTGGCTGCCAGGGCACTGCTGACTCATGTTCAACTTGCCCTTGAACAGGTCTCCTTCCATGTCACTGCTCTCCATTTTCTCATTCCCAGGCGGTCCATACACCCAGGACTGCCCCACCCAGATGCAGAATCCAGCACTTTCCCTTGTTAAACTTCATAGAGGTGGTGATTGCCCAGCCCTGTAATTTGTCAAGGTCTCTCTGCGGGGCCTCCTTGCCTTCAAGGGAGTCAACAGCTTCTCCCAGTTCTGTATCATCTGCAAACTTGCTTAGTATCCCTTCCAGTCCCGTGTCCAGGTCATTTATGAAGATGTTGAAGAGCACAGGGCTAAGGATGGAGCCCTGTGGAACCCCACTAGTGACAGATCACCAGTCTGATGTACACCAGTCTGATGTAACCCCATTCACTGTAACCCTTTGTGCCTGACCCATGAGCCAGGTGCTCACCTGCCACATGATGTGTTTATCCAGCTGTGGGCTGGACGTTTTCTCCAGAAGGATCCTGAGAGAGACAGTAACAAAAGCTTTATGAAATCAAAAAAAGATTGCAATAACTGGCTTCTGTTGATCAACTAAGTGGGTTATCCTGTCATAAAAGGAAACCAGATTGCACAAGCCTGACTTTCCTCTCATGAAGCTGGGCTGGCTGTGATGATGGTTCCAGTGTCCTCCAGGTGTTTTCCAGTACTTCCCAGAATCATTTTCTCTGTAATTTTACCGGGCACTGAAGTGAGATTGGCAGACCTGTAGTTTCCAGTGTCATCCTTTTTGTCCTTCTTTTTTTTTTTTCTTGAAAACTGGGAAAACATTAGACAGTTTCCAGCCAACTGGGATCTCTCCAGATTGTTCAAGTATCAAAAAGAGAAGTTTTGTGATGACATCAGAAAACTGTTTGAGGTTTCTTGAATGAATCTCATTAGGCCCCATATATTTGCAGGGATTCAGATGGAACAGCTGATCCCCCATAACTTCAAGGTTAAATGGGAGCTGATCATTCTCACAGTCATGGTCCTCCATCTCAGGGCACTGAACTGAGGTCTGCCATCCATATTGAAGACAGGGGCAAAGACTGCATTAAACACCTCTACCTTGTCCATGTCCCTGTTTGAGAGACGACCATCGTAATCCTGTAAGAGGCTGATGTTATTTCTACATTGCCTTTTGCCATTAATATATTTTAAAACACTCGTTTTATTGACACTCTTTTAAAAACAGTCTTTTTATCCCCCATAGTTCTGGACAGATGCAACCCCAATTGAGATCTGGCCACGTGAATTTTCTTGTTACAATGGAGAGCAGCATCTCTCTCTGTATTCTTCCCATGCCATCTGACCTTGCTTCCACTCAGCATAAACCTTACTTTTTTGCCTTAGCTTCTGAAGAAGATCCCAGTTAGCCTTCTGCCTCATCTGTTTGACTTCCAACATTTTGAAATTGCCTGCTCTCATGACCTTTGGAATGGTGTCTTGATAGTTCAACATGGCCTGTGAAATCTGTGCTTAGTGTGAAGGTAACACAACACAACAAACCAGCACCTTGAATTACTATTTCTCCCACGTAACTGAAGCTGTTGCCACAACTTGCCTGCTTAGATGAGGACCCGTGCAGAGCTAATCACATATCTGAACTGCACAGCCCAAATGCTGTTTGAGACTCTCACTAGTGAAAAGGACACCTTTTGTTTCCTGGTCTATACTCGTTCTGATTTGTATTGAGGTACCTGAGGAACATCCTCTAAAGATAAAAGATATTATTCTTGATAAAATTCACAGGAAACAGAAAAAAAACCCCACAACAATCTACTCCCTCATCAATCTTTCTATAAACATTTAACACTCCAGCCTACATTTCATCCTAACTCACCAAGCTTCTAAAAGTGATAGAAAATATCATATAAAATATATGCCAAGAACCCAAAGCTAAGAAAATGCTTGATCTTCCAAGTTTTACAAGATCCCTTCCAGAGAGAAAGTGTGTGGCTTATTCTGTACATCTGAATGCTCAGTTCAAAACTAACTGACACTGTGCCATTGATCACAACCCCTTGATCTCGACTGTTCACCTCATTGTCACCTTCCTAATCCACTTCATCAGCTTGACTACAAGGTCATTAGGGGTGACAATGTTAGAATTCTTGTCAAAGTGAAGAACAAACAACATCCACTGCTATCCCCTCGTCCGTCACACCAAACAGCATAAAAACATCATAAAAGACTATCATGTTGGTCAGGTTACGATTCCTCCTTCATAAAGCCATGCTGATGGACATTGCTACAGCAAAGTGAAACTCAACACAGTGGTTATACAGTGGTTAATCTTTTGCAAAAGAAGAAGTATGCAATGATTTAAGTCCAGGAGTAAAAAGAGTCCCTCAGAAACTGACAGCACGGGGCAGAAGGCTTACTTCAGTTCTTCAGGAGGCTTGTGCTGTGTTGCCTCCAGCATCAACTCTGCTGCTCTCATCTATCTTATCTGCTCTTCCTCTTTCTCAGACTACGTATTTTTCTTGCCAGGCAGTGTCTATTTAGAGTAGAATCCTTTCAGACCCAAGGCAACATTGACTCCCAGTCCTGGGGGAAAAAGCTCAAAGGTGTAGTCATAACAAATACCAGACATCTGCTGGGTTGCCGATTCATTCCCACATAGTCCTAAAATGTGGCAGACACCATTACAGATAAAAGCTGCTGTCAGATACTCAAAACAATCTCCTAATGCATCTGCCTAAGTTGCATCACTCAAGCCTGTGATCTTCAATTCTACCATTTTCCTTCTCATCCTTACATCCATCTCAGTGGTAGACAACACAAATGGCTCTGACGAGGGAAGCATGCCTATGACAATAACCTCAGTGTATCAGTTCCTTCAGAATCTACCAATGGAAGACAATTACCATTATTTGCATTCCTGCAGAATGCAGTCATTCTTTAGAGACTGAGGTTCCAATACCATAGGAAACCCAGTTTTACAACACGAGACACTTTGTGCATGAAGATCTTACAATCTCTTCAAACGGGTACATCAGGAAGGACAAGAGTCTTGTTTCTATCCTCTATGTTACTGATTGGGAGCTAAATTCACTAAGGAAGTTCTCCCCAGAAAGAAGAGCCATATCCCAGCATCTGCAATTGCTGTGACTTTTCTGCCTAGCAAGAACTCTCTTCTTAGGGAAGTGAAGTGAAAAACATATAACTTCAGGACTGTACCCCAAATATAAAATCATCCACACCCAAGAAGTAAAAGTAATAATGTTTCCCACATATACCTCAAACTCCAGATAGTGGTCCTTCAGTTTGTAGTCATCTACTTCCTTGCCTTTGAGCTTCTTGTCAGGAGGATAGGAGCGATGTTCAGCAAGCTCAGTGGAGATCTGCTTCAGCTTAGCTTCATGGGACTTCAGCTGTTCATCCTTCAGAAACACATTAGGCAGTTAAGTGACAGAATCTAAAATATCCAATAAGCAAAGAAAAATAGAGAGGTTCCTGTACAATAATACCTCATAGTTTCTTTTTCTTAGATTGATAAGGTCTGTCATCCCAGAGCGCTGCCACCAACAGCTCTCTCAAAGGCACTCAAAGTGGCCAAGCCTGCAGAAAAACTCAGCAGCTAGCAGATGCCACTGGGAAGGAGAGCAAACCTGTCATCCACTGCCTTGCTGTGAGCAACGGAAGCAGCTTGCTGCCGAGCAATACTGACAACATGACACTTTTGCTCTAACACATTTTTTTTGTAAATTAATTAAGACTGTTGTGTATTTTTGTAAATTAATTAAGACTGTTGTGTAGACAAACCAAAGGCAGAATGAGATAGGTGAAGACCCTGCCTCAGGTCATTGCAATGTGAAAGGAGTTCCTTCCAGGATAGAAAAGACATGGAGTCAGGGCCCCTCCTTCTATTTCTGCACTGCCAAAAGCTCTCTGGTGTATCATTTCTATTTGTTCAGAAAAAAACAAGGTATTCAGAAGAGGAAGGGCTGTCCAGTCCCTAAAAAGTATCTCATTTTGCTAAGCTGCTACCAGCTTTTATCCCACTGTGCAGCTGGAGAAACTGAGGAGCTGCTTCTCCCACTTTCTAGGCAACTTCCTTTATCATAATCCCAGGCCCACTCACTTCCTCCAGTCCATCTGTCAGCTAACCTTCCCTCATCTCAGAAGGTTTCCATCTCCTGCAGGATGGCCTTCTGTCCATTTCTAGGCTTGAATCTGAAATTATGTTTTAATTAGGTAAGTCCAAAATAGACACACGATCATGCAGATATTGGTGAATTAGCCAAGAGGTCGTACCCAGGTCAGCTCCTGTGCAAGCACCTCGCCTCAGAGGAGGAAACAGCTGCCAGTGTTGTCCCTCAGTGGTGTGGCTCTAAAAGCAGCCCACAGCTCTGATGAAGCCCACAGCTTCAAACCTAGCTCAGATATGCCTGCATTGCACTGAGTCACATTGGGGACTGAGCCTCTTGGCTACAGCTCAACAAGAAAACAGCAGAAAGGGGGAAAATTTCTACAGCTGATGATAGATAAGACCCAGCTAATCTTGTGTTTCAATTCTTCTACAGAAGAACTGAAGAGAGAAACATGTGGGATAATTTGCCTCAGCCTAAACATGGTAGGGCTGAAACCACTTGCTACTGGTTGCCAAAAAATTCTTGTTGCTCTTAGTTGCTACCATAAATGTGCATGCTCTCTTATTAGTGCCCAATCACTCTTTACATTGTGCTGATTCCCTGGTACCAGGGACATCCTGTGGTAGTGAGTTCTACAGCCTGATGACAGGAGGTCTTTGCGAAGCTATTAATACAGCACTTGTCATTTCCAGGACATTACCAGCTTTGGAGCTTTTGTGTGTATTGCGCATTCTCAGAAAAAAAGAAAAAATCCAACACTCTAGTAGGTCTTTTCTAGACTGGTTGCTCCTTTATATATAGCTTTGTCACATTCCTCTTTGGTTGGGCTAACCAAGATTATACACTGCTCTGCTTTTGAAAGAAAATCCGGTACAATGATCTTGCACAACCCGTCATCATGCCCAGCCTCTCTTCCTTACCCATGCTAGGTCCTCACTGCACCTCGACTTCTGGCTGACCAGGAACAGACCTTTTGATGAAATAGCGTCCATCATGATTCATCCCATAAAATCCTAAACATCAACCACAGGCATCTGACAATTTGTATTTTTTTTTTCATGAGAAACAGCCTGCTGGCAGCTTTTCCACACTGACAGATGAAAGCAGACATGTTTCTGCTTGCCTTTGAATTTATCTATTTCGAACACTTCACATTCTTCTGCTTGTCTAAAACAGCTTATCTTATTCCACTTCTCATGCCTCTCCTTCTTCAAGATACAAACCACAGGGTTGTGATCTATCTTTTCCCTTTCCAGATTAAATGGAAACAATGAGACTAGGAAACAACATGCTACATGGAACAATCATACAGAACATCAATGAGTAAAAAAGCTTCCCTTGGTGACTGGGGGTAAATTATGGAAGCCCCATACTGTATTTTTAAAAAGGTATGCACGAGCAAAAACTAAACCAAAAGGATGAGACAAGTTAGTATCATTTTTTTACATAACATGCTTTAAACTTTAACCCAGAACAAAAAACTCTAAGTTTTTTCAGTCACCACACTGTAAGAAGAAAGGCTACTGGCACGGATAGAGAAAAAGCACGGGCAACCTAAAAAACCCCACACCCTTACAGAAACACAGATTTTGAGACAGTGGTTTTTAGGGATAGTTCCTACTAAGCTATGAAGACAGTAAAAAAACCCCCAACAAATGCATTTAAGAAGCAATCCAGCATGGACAGATCACTTCAAAAGCTACAGGCAGATGTCATTAAGTATAACCTCTGTCATTCTGTCAATCTGATCAACACAATCAGTATCATGTTCTGGCCAATGCAGGAGAAATTCCAGGCAGGCATTGCATCTCCCAAAATACAAAAAGCTATGGGCACAAGCATCTGACAGAGCCAGTCTGAGACAACCAGAAATATGTGCATTTGTGCAAGAAGCAGTAGAGCTGTGAAACTCCTTGCCATGGGATGCTAAAAGCTTGTGTGATCACAAGGGAGACTGAAGAGATTCATGTAAGATACAGTTTTTAAATATATATTATACAGGAAATCCCTGAGCTGATAAATGGAGTCTGGAAAATCTAGTGGGAGAAATACAATTGATGCTTGGCTGATGCATCAGCTTTCACCTTTTATCAATTCAATAAGCCAAAGACCAGGAGTATGTCCACTTCTTCTGAAATGAGTGGCTTTCATAAACACTCAAATCCAAAAAAACCCAATCAATCAGTATCTGAAATGTTCTCTGCAGGGCCATAAGCACAAGAAGAAAATTCTTTATCTGGTACTATTTTCTTCCAAAACATAAATCAATTGTATTTGAGTCTGTTCCTTTTCTCCTCCCACTTCAAATCTTGCATGAGGAAATGAGCAGAGATTTACTATGCAAGTCTTCTCCTAAGACTGCTAGTGGCAACAGCAATAAAACAGTGACAAGGACCACCATCCAGTGTCCAGAAAGAGAAATCATCATCATCACCTACACTCCATATAAAAATGTCTCACCTGAGATAGCTTTGTTGTGGTGGCTGGCAGGAGTGGGCGACTGAACTTCTTCTGAGAGCCAATGGCTGCTGGAAATGGTGGTGCAGAGAAGACAGCAGCCACACAGTTAATCTTGTTGATCCAGGTCTGCATTTCTTCTTGGCTCCTGAGGAAGCAACACATATTAAGCACTTGCTGACTCAGCCTTGTCTACCTCTTTCCATCCCTTCTATAGAATTTTAAAAGTCAGAATAACCAAAACTGGACAAGTCTTAAGAGTCTGCTCCGTCTTGCTGCCTCTGTTTACAAGCAGTTAGTGTGCTAAGTAACTCAGTCACAGGCTGGCTTGTGGTTAGGTCCATACCTCACCCTAGCACACATCTTTCCCTAATCCAATCCCAGTAACACAGGTGATAGCGCCAACTAATGCCCTGATTCAGATGTATGTCCTAAGGTCTCGGTTGTGTTGGACACCACAGATCTCTAGGTTTAATATGGATCTCAGTAGAAAAGGGCTCAGAAGTAAAAGGCAGGTCATCTGTTATGTCTGGATACCACAGCATGAAAAACTTTATCAAATCATTATTGTATTAAGTAGTAACTTTGTTTCTAACCACAGGATATCTTCTAGAAAGACATCCGGCTAGGACTTGATGACATCAGGAGACAGACAATCCAAGGCTGCCTTTGGTCATTTGCTTCAATGATTAATCACCCTGACTGTTATAAGTTTGTGTCTTGCTTCCAAATTGAATTTCCTGGAGCTTCAGCTTCTAGCTGCTGCATCTTGTTATGCCTCTCTCAGCTAGATTAAAAAGCCTCTTAAAACCTGATGTTTCTTTCTCATGCACTACTTGTGCACTGTAATCACATCACTACTTAATCTTATTTCTGATCAAATAAACAGATTGAACCTCTTAAGCCTCTGTTTTAACCTGTCCAGGCAGGAATTTATTCCTCCTTCAGCACTGCTTTCTTTTCTCAGTGAGTGGCATGAGCAGAGCACTTACTGGGCTTGGAAAAGCAGGACTCTCCAATCTGCTGTTTTAAGCTTCAGGACATTGGGTTTCTTCTCATAGTCTGTTGCCTTGGATGCCAGCGCATGGTGCACACTAACCGCATTCTTCAGATCTTCCTCCGACAAAGCCTTTTCTGGCTTATATTCATCCTACAGGAGATAGCAGGGGGAAAATGTATGGCATTTAATTTCTGCATATGCTATTCCTTTCTTCCTTAGCCTAGGGAAAAAACCTTATTCCAGAGTTCAGAAATGGTAATAGAGTATATGAACTAAGTGCAACCTGACTTGTGGTTTCTACTACCTTTAACATGTTTTCCTTTCTCTTTCTTTCTCTGTTTTGATGGCTTTCCAAGGGAGAGAAGTAGTTCTACTACCTGCTTGACAGGAAGGGATGTAAGCAGGAAGTATTTGACTATGACAACAGCTGTGGATTATTTGTCTTCATTTCAAGAATCCTTCATAATCAGCTCCCCAACTCCACTGCTCTGTTCACAGCCTCTAAGTAGAGGCTGAGAATACTACTTGTGTTCTCAGCCTCTACTGCCTGATTTTAATTTTTCTCAACCAATTACCTTTTTAGGTGCTCCTAGGCAAGCCCTTACCATGTCCACAAATAAAACTACAGCAGATGTCTCCTTACCATGTCCACAAAGAAAACTACAGCAAATTCCCTTACATCTCTCTGATGAGGGTCTAAAAATGACAAGCACAGCCCTATTTGGGTTTCTGACACAGTAACAGTACTGCTCCTAACACCAGATGACAAAAACAGGGACTCTTGTTTGCAAGCATCATCCTGGAAGCAGTCTTTGATCTTCCAAGCGACGGAAGCTGGACAAGAGCATAATGTAGCCATGAGTTCCATCCAAAGCCCATATGACTATAAATGGCTTGGGAAAGCCAGGAGCTTTTTGAAAGAAAAATTATTTTCCAGGAAGGCTGCATCACTTTTTTTTCTGAAGGGCAAGCCAAAGCAGTCTGTAATTGACTCCATTTCTCCCCCTTAGTGTATCACAGAAATCAGTCTCACCTGGAATATGCACCGAGTGTGACAACTGCAGAGCAGTGAAATAACTCCCTGCAGGCATGGTAACTATTGATCCTGCACTTGAACACAATTTATGAGACAAGGTTTAGCAGGAAACAGTGCAGGACGCAGAGTGTGTGCAGGGATAGCACGAGCTTCAACATCCAGGGGCACCCTGAGAGAAGAGCCGGTTAATGTGCATGAATTCGTTTACAGAACTTCTCTGGCAGCACACCAAACAGGATTGCAGCCAGAGGAATCTACACCACTGCCAAAGGTATCTGAGGTTTCAGCCAGGCTGGGCTGGGGCTCCCCAGGTTGAGTTTCAGTGGATAGGGAATCACCAGCTATGGTGACCACCTCTTGGAAGGTGGGACGTAACATCTTGCTTCTCTGTCATGTCTCATCATTTCTGATGGAGGTCCTGCTAGTGCAGGCCCACAACTTCCCACACTACTGATTACTTAACCTGAGAAGAGGCAGCTACCCAACAGTCCTGCCACATCACCACCTCTATCTGGAGCTAGGCAAGGGCACAACTCACCACAGGTCTGGCAGGCCCAGCAGAAAGGCAGAGCATTACTGCACAGGTGACCAAAGGGCAGCCTCCAATATAAAGATCTGTGATATAAGAGGTTTACAAGGACTTGCAGGGAGCAAATGTCACCAAATGTCCTTCCTCTCTCATCATTTGAGACTCAGCAAGATTTGGAGGCATCTGTCTATCTTGAAGGATTTTGCCTACGCCCACTTAGGGTATTTCTTTAAACCTTTCTCAAGTCTGGCATACCCTGTCTTGAAGATGGAGGAGGCAAGGCCTTTCCTGTAAGGAAGACCCTCAGGTCAAACCCCTTCCTGTAAGAGTTCACAAGCTGATTTATTTGATGGTAGTTTTGGGGGAAATGACTTTCCCAGGAAGACTGGGAAAACCTCACAGGGCCAGGAAATGAACTTAGACAGGCCTCAGACATACGATACTCTATCTTACCTCGTATTACTGCCTAGAGACAGTGACACTTAGCTTGTTGCCTCCTATCTTCCTCTGTGAGTTGCATCCAATGTCTACAACTTGCTCTGGTGACTAGACCTGTTTCAGAAGAAGTCCACATTTGGGCAGCCCCAAAAGCAGCCCTGGCTGATAATCCCTCCTTTCCTACAGAAAGCATTCATGGTAATCCTTGCTAATCCCAGCAGATCAGTTGGCTGCAATCTACCTTGACAGCTGGGGCTCTGCCAGCTTCTCCAAAGGCACTGATCAGCATACCGGAAATGTCTTCACGTAGTTTGTCGCCTCAGAGAAAGCTGTAAGGACATGAATGTGCTGCCAAAATTCCTTCTCCAAGGCCTTCAACTCTTTTTGACTGGTAGGGAATGCTAGGAGAATAGGAACATCCATTTTTGCCTAAGCCGTCAAGGACAGTATGTGCTGTGATGTGCTGGTGTCAGCGTTCAGGTTGAAAACTGAAATGGAAGGCAGCTCTCTAAAGTTAGATGTAGACAGTGGCAAGAAATATATATGGAGCCAGAAAGAAACTGTGATCTGTCTGTCAGCTGAAAGCTGATGTGAGTGCTGCATACATTGCAATGGCATGCTGGACTCATCTTTCTCAAACTCCTGGAGAATGACTTTCCCACATTTTGATGATCCAGAGTCAGCATATTTCCAAATACATTTTTGGTAAACCAGAGAATGACATTTGCCTTTTCTTATCAGTCACTGTATCATGGATGGATATGTCCATGCAGCTGCATGTGACAACAGCAAGATTCTCTTTCAGAAAGTCTCACCACCAAACACTTTACAACAGTCTGGCCTTTCTCTATTTTTCTTTAATTTTTAACAGAGGAAATTTGAGAAAATTTATATAAAAATACCCGAAGCCTGCAAGATTATAAAGTGCCACATCAAAGAGCAAAGGTGTTGCAAACCTCACAGAAGAGTCCAAACAAAACACAGAGGTTTGTGTCATGCACTGTTTGCCCAGAAGCAATTTCTAGCAAGGAAGAGAGGTCAGCCTTATGTCCTCTCCTTATAAGCTTCTCTTGTGTATGCACATCACATCCCATGTCAGTCTAGTGAACAGACATTCTGTCAAGCTGCTACTTTGCAATTTCCTCTTGCTATGAACAGAGGGCAGGAAATTAACCTTGGCCTGAGGATGCCCAGAGATACAGCCAATGTCCCAAACATGTCAAACTTCTTATTTTATATAATACTGTGCAGGCATGTTTAGTTGGCTAATTATGAACATTTCCACAGAGCTCCTCCAGTGCTCTCTGTGCTCACTAATTCAGAAACCATCTCTCTTAAATCACTTATTTAAGAACAAAACAATACACACCAGGGGAATTAGCAGTGGAATAATTCCAATGGGAAAAAAAAAGGTGGGCAGGGAGACAAGGCTGGACAGTAAATCTCAAGTGACCAGCATTTAAAAAACTCTCATACATGGCCTTTGACAGCAAAACAAGGAGAACAGCAATGCAAACAGAGAGACAGCAGAACTGGGATCACACTGCCCACTGGGGGAATTACAGCTGCTATGAACAATTAATATTTATACAGCAATAGTGTCTTGAGGGAACAGCTGAGTTACACACAAAAACAGAAAGCAATACTGCAGAGGTTTGTACATGTGTTTGTGTGTACACAGCACCTGCACTGTGAGATTTCTCTCTATCCTGCTTGAATAGTGTAATGAAACCACCATCACAGATGTCATCTCCACAGGTATATAGGGAATGAAAGAAAGGACGTGCTGGTGAACGCACCCCGCCCTACTGCACTGTGTCAGCTTCACCTTCTCTATAATCAAGAGAGAAGGTGAACTGAGACAAGGCAATCCTTTGACCAGGACTATCGCCAGGACTATTTCCAGGACCATGCACTTCTGTAAAGAAATCAAACTGTTCTAAAATATTTCAGTACTTCCTAAAATTAGGATAATTTCAGTCCCTACAGAAGGAAACAGCAGCTCACCAACCTTTACTATAACTACTTGGCCTAGCTGTGTATTTTTTAACACTGGCACCTCCACCTTCTATGATACTACATCCCAACAGAGTAAAGTTTATTTGAGTGCTGAAGGAAAGCCCTGGTGGATCCTCTGAAGCTGAAATCACAGGCTTTTTCACAGCTGCAGCATGAGGCTGAGCAGGGGCCAGAGCCACCCTGGGGAGGCTCACAGCTGCTCTGTCACTCTTGGAATGATTTATTTCCCATCACACCCTTCTGTCAACCTCTCACAGCAAAAAAGCAAAAGCCTTGCTTGGCAGGGTGTTACAGTAAAATGGCTTCAATGCAATGGATGGCTCCCATGCAAATGGGAGAATGCAGCTATGCCGAGTACTGCCCTGTAACCACTGAATTCAAGTGCTCTGACAAGTGCAAAATACACAACTAACAAACAAATAAGAACAAGAATTCCAACAATGCAATTCATTCTGCAAAGATGCAGGCATATGTGAAATTTCTCCCTGCATCTGAAAGCATGGAGAGTAACAGGGGGGAGGGCAGCATTCTTTAGAAAATTTGCATGCTACATCAACATCTCTACATTTTATTAAACAGAAAGAATTTTCAACTAATATGCCAACAATACTCATAAAAATATTTAATTAAGGTGCTAAAATAGACACTATACTCAGTTCTTTCCCTTGAATAAGGAATTAATTATTGTATTACAAAAAAGGAGTCTTCTTCTTTCTCAGAGAACCATGCACTTTTTCAGGTGAACATTACAGATTACTTATTTCAGAAACTGAAGCAGTTGAATCCACTTCGGTCAGAAAAGGGCAAGTACAAGCCTGCCATGAAGGCATTTTAGTAATACCTGAATGTGTTCCCAGCAAAAGGACTTGGGATTAGTCTCTTGCACTGAGCATATCACATCCAACTTTCAGCTCAAATCTTCTATCCTGACTGCCGACTGTTTAGTCTGTTTCAGGATTTCAGCCCCCTCAAAAAGGTACTGTACCCCAAGCATTCACCTTGTAAACCTCAGGCTATAATAATCTGATTCAAATCACTCTTTCTTCTCAAGAGACTATTCAGGTTGGCTCCAGTGAAACCAACAACTTCAGAAAGCCACAGCAGGGGAGGAGGAAACAGCAGTATGTTTTGCACTCCTAATAGTTACAAAACTATCAAGTTTTGAGTGAAAATGTAAAACAGCTTTCAAAGAAGTGTACTTCTGCAGTATAGGGCAGTCTGGACAAGCAGCATCTATTCCATGAATATTTCATCTATATTGGAGGGCAAAAAGCCTTAACAACCTACTTAGCTGCTGTCATTTATTTGATTTTGACAGTTCTCACTCATATGTTGCATTTTATGTTCTAACAGTATAGTTAAAAATGTACTATAATATATTTAAGCTTGCAACAAAAGGCTTGAAGTGTTTCATCTGACTTTTTTTTTTAGACATCTTGCTGTCAGGAAGCACATTTTGTTAGAAACCAGTCCTTTCTTGCTTTGTGGAAAAAAACTATCCTTTTATCCTTCAATTTCACAAAGGAAGAGAAGCTGCAGATTCCTACCAAAGCCAAGCTGTTGTACAATTGTTTTGCAGCTGGTCTTGCAGGCACTGCAGAAAAGTGTACTATGAAAAGGTGGGAAAGGAGGACAACCTTACAGAAGGGGAAGTCATATGTATGAAATGCAAAGTTAAAAGCTGCCTAGAGGAATGCGTTCACGACACAGAGAGGTGACACTGTCTTTGCTGGTGAAGCTGGCTGTTTTTTCAGCCGTGTGAGACAGCAGTGGCACATGCTGGAACTTACAGGGTGCACATGTGGATGCAGGCAATGGAACTGAACTTGAAATTGTGAAAAGGGAGAGGGTGTCTATGAGAGGATTCATGCCTGAATGTGTGTGTTAACAGAGTGGGGGTAAGGAGATCAGCCATGCTGTGCATCCAAGGGAAAGGAGCCTGGAGGAGTGCTGAGGGAGTGGAGAGGATGCATGCTGCTTTATCCCTCTTTAATTAGTTTTCAAAAGACAGTGATTTCCCTTACCTTCTGCAAGTACAGGACTGTTCCCTTCAGCACAGCATAAAAGGTTTTCCAGCCTCGTTTTCCCCGGGGAGCTGCAAAGAAAACAAATGAAAACCCATTTAAATCAGATCCATTTTTAAACTTTGTCTATGCTACAGGAGAGCTACATTAGTCCTATGTTAAACCTCCTTCAAACTATCTTTTTCAAAGGACAATGCAACTTAGCACAGTGCCTGCATGTACCTGCTGTGAGAGAAATACAACAACCCTGATGACAGCCCTGGACTGGATCAGAAAGGAGCAGCAGCAATGCAGAAAGCAGGCCACAGAGAGCCAGAGAGATCCAGTCTTTGTGCTCTTGAAGACATTGCCCCTACACAACTATGTCTGAGCTCTGCACCATGGCAGTTTTCAGAAAGAAGCAGTCTTTCTATATGCCACAGCAGGCTGGCAGGAACTGCTCAGAACCAGTGGAATGCTACACAGAAAGCAGTGTCTCCCGAGAGCATCCTTCCTCTTTAGTGATGCTGCACCCTCAAGCTGGCATTGAGAAAGGAGAAGGGTGCCAATCAAAATAATATGTAAAATACCCAAACCCACAAGAAAGCCGAAGTCAGTTGCAGGTTGAAGAACATAACACAGACAACATATCTAGCCCATAAATTCCTAGAGCCAAGCAGTGTCGGGGGGGAGTAAATTCAGCATGAAGGCTGAAGGATCCAGTCTGAAACAGGTGTGACAGAGGGAGAGAATTAGGCACAGGCTGTACAGTCACAGCACCAGAGACCAGAAGCCTACATCTAAGCTCACTCCCCACCAAGCACACACCGCTGACCAGCATCTATACAGTGTATCACTGCCACTATACTGAAATTAATACACACACAACTAAAGCATGATACTCAAAAAGGCATCCCATTCTGAGGTGAAGACAGAAAGTGAAGATGAAGAGGTTACAAGTCCCTTATCCCAGAGGTTAATCATTCTTATCTTGCAAAACAGGCCTCACTTCTAATTGGCATTTGTTCAATTCAGTTTCCAGCCACTGGCCCCTGCTACATACCTCTCCTCTAAGTGCCTAAGTGCTTTAGCCCTCAGAATTAGGTTCCTGAGAAAATACAGATGAGCATTCTAGCACATCACTGCATTAGAAATCCCATACAAGGCTATTCTCTGCCCTGCAAGGACTCCGTTAGAAAATGAAATATGAAAAGGTCTAACAAGCAAACAAAATAAGTTTTTTTAGCGCCTGGAAAGCCAGAATGCAACTTTTTTGAGAAAAACAGACCTTAAATTGTACAGAAACTTCTGAAAACATGGCCTTAATTACATTACTCATAAAAGAGTTATGTCCAGAATGCCAGTGTCCAGTGTGCTAAATAATGAGCAATTCTGGTATTTATAATTAAAGAAATAATTTAATAAAAGCAACTAGATACTTGTTAAGGTTGAATAAGATGATGTTTAATAAAGACAAGCCTTAGAGTATCCAGTCATCCCAACGAATTAGGTCAGCTTGATTTTGACACCTCTGTCTGAATCCAGTTGTCCAGCTGTTACCTTCCAAATTGAAAATACTGACCTCCAATTGTATGCTCTAAAATAGATTAGCAAAACATGTGAACACCAAAGAGCTTAGCCTTGGAGAGACTGGCTGTTACTGGAAAACCATCATGAAGCCAGACTTTGTCTTTGGGATTTAGCCCACCAATGTGAATAATGAGTAGGCAATCATCAACAGTTACTGGGGAAAACACAGACGCTCTGACTAACCTCAGCTTTTTCCAAGATCTATAGACAACAAATGAAGATATCCAAACAACAAAACACACACAGGTGCACCATAGGCCCTTGATAATTAGTGCATCACAAACAGAAGTAGGACAAGAAGGGAAGAAGATAATTAAAGTAAGTAAATGACACAGCAGGATTATTGCAAGAAAGGGGCAGGGAGGAACTGCATAGTAAAAACCTGGCTGGTGCCAAAAGCTGCCACATACATGACCCAAGGCTGGGAAAGTATGGAAGGGAACAGTATCTTCTAAACAAAGGTAAAGAACAGTCTCCCTTTAAAGAAAGACCCAGAGAGGAGGGGAGATCAAGAACAATCTGGTGTCACATGAAGAAAAGGAGAATTACCAAATTACTGCAGAACAGCTACTGTAATTCACTTGAAATTATTTTCTATCTGTAAACCACTAAACTAATTTTCTTTTATCCCAAAAATTCACATTGCTTTGCTGTATCACATTACTCCTTATACTTAATCATTAGAGCTGCTGCAAATGGGACTGAGCATTGTAAATTCTGGCCTAACAGTGAGAGTGTGATAATCCAGTTGTTGTGTTGCCTGTTATTGCTGCTCTTTCCCCTAATGAAGCAGCACTATTCGCCTTGAGAAGTACATGGGCTCATTGGTAAGTGGCATTGTGAAGACATAACAAGAAAACAGGATTGAAAAATTACTCACTTTTCTTTCCATCCATATCTGCATGGATTTTCCGAGCCAGAAATCCAGTTTTATACACGGCAGCATTGGGATCATGAGGGATGTCCAGGAATGGGTTATTTGAATTGCCAATTCGACTGACAGCCTTTGTCTGGTTCCCATTATCCTTTTCATCTGCACCATCCGAGTGAGATTTTTTTTTCTCTTCTTCATCCCTTAAAAAGCAGTGAAAATCATGCATGAAGGATGGACTGACCAGCAAAGTTTCATTTCAGCAATTTTTGAACACTCCTTGTCAAAATATACCTCTCTCTTTATAGGGGGCCATATTTAGGGAGAAACCTAGAAATATATCAAAATATAGACATATCATAGCAAAGCTTCAGTTCACCTACTTCACCAGCACAGGACACAGATTTTCAAAAAGCCCAAGTTTCCATTATTGTCTCAAAAGATAAGACTTCAAGAGTGTTCTGTGTCCTCCAACTTTGCCTATTTTTAATTCCATCTATTTGAGTGCTAAAATGGGAAATATTTGCCTGCTGGGTTCAGCTGAAAAATCCCCAATTTCTTCATGAGCTCACATGTAGATGAAAAGAATTAGAATACTACAGATCACTGTGGCTTACCCCTTAACTTAGCATATGAAACACAGACTCTATCTCTTTTTCTTTGTTTTCCTCTGCAGACTAGCATAAAATTAGTAATTTAAAAATAAAAATGACACTAGGTGATCTATGTCATCTTTACTTTGGAAACAAAATGCTGCTGAAAATGTTACTTATTAGGGCAATGTATTCCACATAGCTCTTGGGGAAAACAATGCAAGTCACAAGTATTGCCTGACTAATAAATACCTTTTTACCTTTTTGCTTGTCACAGGCAAAGGCTAAAAAGGACTAGGCAACCTAGAAATTAAAGGGTGTCAATCACAAGAGTAGGACAACAGCTTTCAGAGAGCAGGCCAGATTACAGAGTAGCCCTTCATCCTTTGAAATCCACATACATTCCCCTCCAGGTGACTAGGAAAGCTGTGTCAGGGAGTAGGAAGGCTGTCATTGGAAAGTCATGGTAGCAACACCTCCTGAGACCAGCAAAAAATCATTTGAGAATAATGATGGCTAATACTGCCAACCCATTGGGGCTGGACCTCAACTTGATGCATCTCACCAGACCCAGGTGACTGGCAGAGAGAGCAAGCTGAAGCAGATCTTCCAAACACATATGTATGTTCAAAGGCATGTATTATGTGACAATTAGCAAGGCACACATCAATCCAGAAGCTCCTTTAGGAATACACTGCTACCATGGCAGCTTATGGGAATGACCATTCAAAAAAATGTCCTCCAAGAACTGCAGGCTACAGCAACAAATCTATCTTATCCTCAGCTCTGCTGTGAAGGAGGGTCATTATGACTCTCTACAACTGTCTGAAAGGAGGCTGTAGCCAGGTGGGGGTTGGCCTTTTTTCCCAGGCAACCAGTGAATGATGAGAGGACATAGCCTCAAGCTGTGCCCAGGGAAGTTCAGGTTGGACATCAGGAGAAGTTTCATCCCTGACGGGTGGTTAAGAATTGGAACAAACTTCCCAAGGAGATGGTGGAGTCACCATCCCTGCAAGTGTTCAAGAAACAAATGGATGTGGCACTTCGTGCCATGGCCTAGGTGAAAGGGTGATGTTCAATCAAAGATTCCACTTGATGATCTTGGAGGTCTTTTCCAAACTAGATGATTCCAAACAAAATTATTCTATGACTCTATGAAATGGTCTTCAGGGGAATAACTTAGTCTAAGGAGGCAAAAGGCTAAGAAACTGGTTTGACAACAAGGAAAACAAATCCAGAAATATGGGGTCTGTATTAGCAGAACTCAGTAGTAGCAGAACTCGGTAACAGCAGGGAATGTTCCCAAGCATTTGACTTTGATCACCTCATAAAAATTATAGAAATACAGTCAGGAGGTGCACCATATCTTCATGATTTTTTCTTGCAAGATCTCCTAATTAAGAGGAACAAAACTTTTACTTGAAGACCTGATTCCCAAAAGGAAGAGCAGTCCTTGCATCTTTAGCCTACTGATGTGTGCTTTCCCACTCCAGCACAGAAAGTTATACAAAAAATTTTTATTAGCCAAGCAATAAGGACTTCTTCAAGTATGCTTTAGTTGAAGCCCTCTCCCAATCGAAAAGGTGTAGGCATTTCTGACAATTTTGTTTGTTCCCACCCTACATGGGTCTACTCACTAACTGCTGCTAAGTCTGAACCACTGTGTGTTATGTGTTTCTTAGATATATGTCCATTCCAGAAGCAAATTCTCTCAACATGAATCTGAGGCACTTAATCCAGACTAAAATCTCTCAAAGGGCATAAGCACACAGGCTGATTTGTCACACAGAAGTGCCTTGTGAATTCTGGGATTTCAGCCAAGGACACAGCAGATTTCTCCTTGTCAGCAGAGACCAACTGCAGTAAAAGGCTTAACACTTTCTTGGAATAAGCTATCTCCTTTGGAGCTGTGGGAATGAGTTACTGTGTACTGATCAATTATCCTGTGGGAATATACTAGTGCCCTTAACCAAGCAGTCACAGTAGTGTGATGAGCAATCCTGTGGGGGATCCTGGACACCACTAAGAGCTGGGGGCAGTGCTCTTAAACTCAGCACTTCTAGGAATTCCTCAAAAGACATGGTTGAAAGGACAAAATAGCATCTGCTGTCACAACTGCTGGCAGCACTGAACAAACCTTTAACTGGTCTTCTGCTCTAGCATGAAAATGGGACTTCTTTGAGACTCAGAAGCTTCAGGCATTTCTGAGAGCTGAGTGCTCTGACAAGATGCACGAGGGCAAGATGCATGCACAAATCAAGTCTGCAAGAGGCAATGAAGGGAGACAGAGAGGCGGGAAGGACTCATTACAAACAAGAAGTGGATGAAAACCAGGGGATCTGGGACTCATTTGCTCAAATACTCCATGTTACTTTAGTAGTCAAACATAAGAAGAAAGCAAACTGATTTGGAGGAATGCCAAAGTAGCAAAAAAAGTTCAGGTATTAGCTTTCCCTCAGGTATCTTCCAAAGCTGGCTGAATAGATAGGTCCTGAATACTGTTTATCAGGGATTTAACAATCTGAGCTTACTTCTAACAAGCCTTTAGGGTACTTTTGTGAGAAAGAACTGCAGAAAATTCAGGGGGCCTCTGGATACATAAACCTGAAAACTGATTTTTGTTTGAAACCCTAAACTGTGGGGAGTGTGACTACCTGCCCACCCTCAGATAGCTCTCACAGAACATAACATCCCCAGTATGAAGGCCTCCAGTGATGTGGGTAAGAGTCAGTGGCGAACTCTGTGCAGGAATGTTCAGAGTCGTGGACGTGGTGTCACACATGCATTAGCTCAGGTCCTTCTGAAGGGCAGGACCATTGCCTCTCTTTTCCATTTCATACAGGAAGTAACACTATCCTTGTGCCTTTAGGGGAAAAAAAACCCACAATGGTTCCAAAACACCTTTCAGTAGGCAAAACATCATCATGAAGGTTCAATTAGGCTTGCAGAAGTCTTATGAGATTTTCTGCCCCTGATCAGCAGAGGAAAATCATTCCCTGCTCTGGGTGTGGAAGCAATTCCTCTGAATACTACTTGATGATGACTGAAGGTTTGATAGCTGCAAAACTTCTTTTAAGTCCCACTTTCCATTAATAGGAAATGGGACCTACAGTGTCTCTTTTCTGCAGGGTACTGGTAATAGGAAAAGGTTACCATCTGTAGAGTTTCTCTAAGATTCTGCTTATGGCACATGATGTTTGTAAGGCTTCCCAAAACAAGAAGCTTCAGTTCCACTTCTATAAGCCTGTCTCTTTGGAAAAGGACATAAAGAGAGAGCAGTAACCAGCATACCAAACCCAGGACCTGCTTGTGCTATCACTTGCAATCACAGCGTTGAAACAGCAATGTTTTCCTTCCCAAATACATGATAACTGACAACTAGAAAGAGTTTGCCCCTTATTCTTAAACACACAGATGTGAAAAACATAAAAAAACAGATGTTGCCATTTTGGTGAAGAAAAGCATTTTCTGCCTCTCCCAAGAAGACCCTGTACAAGGAAGTCCCATTTCTGTCTTCTGGGAGAAAAGCACCATCCAATTCTCTCAGTAACAAAATTAATTCTGTACAATCTGTGGTCTGATTGGAGGTTCTGCCTCGGAAAATTCTAAAATCACTGATCTGGAACAATGTGGTCAAGCCCTTCATTTTAAAACTCTGTTTCATCTCTGCATTTGTTCAAATAGCAACATTATATGACACAGCAGAAGGTTGAGTTCATATATTTAAATATTGCAATTGAAAACAAAATTCAGGTTTGTAACATGCATCCGTGAAATTAACAGTATCTGTATTAGGAAAATGACTTGAGAGAAGTTTTGGCATCTTTCCCAGAGGGAGGAGGGAAGAAAGAGAACCAGGCTGAATACCACCTGACCCGCCCTAAAATCAACCAAGAAGTTACAAACAGGAAACATCCTAGAACTTGGGAGACAAAAGTTAATTATAATAGGGAGAGATTTCTCAGTCTGACCTAGAAAAAGGTAAGCTTCAGCACAGATGTCTTTATAACTACCCTGATCTCAGAATCACAGTTTGATTTGGCAGCATCTTTCTCCCACCATCACTATCTGAATGACCTGTTTTGTTTTGGCTGAAAGGAGATAATTTTTCAGTATAGTCCAGATAAACAAAAAAAGAATATACCATGTCCCTGTAAACGTCTCTGGTTAGAGAAGCATATCATTGGCTAGTTAAAAACCAAGTGATTCTCCTGAAAACTACACTGCTCTGCTGAGAGGAGGTTTTTGGGACACAACTGGCTCAAATGCAGCCATTTGGCTTTAGCAATTTTGTAAGCAGTGCTTTGGGAGTTCATATATTAATTCTAGATCACCTGTTTTAAGATGATGATTAATTTATTCCTATTACTTTCAACAGTAAACAGACACAGTACTACAAACAAAGGAAAACAATAATGGCCACCATGACATTTCCATGTAGACATCATGCAAATAAAACATATTTAGCTCTGGCACCTTTGTAATCAAATGGATTTTTCTTTTTCAGTTTAAAGCTGACAATGATCAGTGTGAAAGCCAAAGAATGAGAAACACCTAAAAATCTTGGGATATAGTATTATAGACAATGAAGGGATGTTAGGAGGTCAATCTATCTCTTTGCCTCTATGGCTGGATCTCCTCTTCCTAACCCATTCCAGACAGAACAACCAGTTCACAAAAACCTCCAATGAAAGCACTTCTGTACTTTATCCAGGCAAACCAGTGCCTTGGTTTAAATTCATAGAAAACCTTTTTAAAGGTTGATTTCAAATTTCCTTTCTTTCAAATTTAAGCCCATCCACAACAGACATGAAGAACAGTTCACACCTTTGGGGCTTGCAGTGTGGAGTAGAAGTGTGCTTTTAGGATTCCACACTCACCAGTTCAGTGTAAATTCCAGATCAGATCTCTTTTATTTTACAGATTATGGTATGTGATTCACTTTTAACTTTGTGGAGAACTAGAACCAGGCACTACTGCAGAAGAAGAATTGCAATGCAATTCTTTCTTCAGAGCTGTACTCATGCTGTCCTGTTCAAAAAAGATAAATGAACACTCCTACTGAAAGTCTCTGGAGAACATCAGCTATTAAGGTGTCACTTCTCATGACTACAAATTGAAGTCAATAGTAGCCTTTTCTCTGCGTGGGCTTTGGATCAGACTATAATTCTACTGGAAATGTACTGCAAACTGTTTAGGATGATAACACACCTAGCTCTCAACTAGTAAGACAAGGATTGGATAGCAGTCCTTCCCCATCTTATGTTTCACCATTACCCTTTCCTGCCTATGGACTTACTGATAGCCATTAATCCACTAAATAATGTACTTCCAGAGCAGCTCTTAGACCTTTGCTTAGCTGATGAGTGTCTTAGATCCTCAAAGCATTTCTGGCTGGAGGAAAGGCATTCCTTCGAAATAGCAGCATTGCAGAAGAGCTTATACTGGGGTTTGGAGTCCTATCTTCACCTTTGCTTACCTCCCTCTTCTTACCCTGCCAAGTGCATCAGGGAAGCAAAGAAATAATCTTTGGAAGGGAGACAGGATTCTCTTTGGTCCTACCAGAACAAAACTGACCATGTTTCCTTCCCATTCAGCTTTCTCTGCAGATCACAACAGCAGAGCAAGAGATATATGTGTCTCCTCCCTCAAGCTCAGGCAGCCCCAGAGCTTCTTGGGGTTATTACTTTACACCAACCACACATCTATATAAAAAATGAAGAGAAACATCTTCACACTTCCTCTTCCAGCCAGTACCCTCAGCTCTAAAGGTACTGACTATGCTCAGAATGTGCTTTGTTTCTCATCATGGAAATTAATTGTAACATCAGTCCTAGCTACATGTCAGTCTCAGATTGGAGCAGACAATCAGCACCTTTGAGCATTCTCCTGTAAGAAAGTAGCCTTATATCCACCCAAAGCCTTATTTAAGAAAGAGTCTGAATTATCCCTCTTCCAGCCTGCTTGGAATTTTCCCCCAAACAAAGGACATGGACTAGACTACGTAAATGCCAAAGCAGTTACCACCCATACAGGAGCAAGATCTCATAAATCACCTTGACTGAGGCTCACAGGAGCAGAGCCAGTCATGAGCCAGTTCCAACCTGGAGGCTGCCCAAGTGTATTAGACACGGTATAGTTTCTTGGCAAGAGCTGGAGGAAAATTCTGACATTGAGAAAGTCACATAATGGATTCTGCTGGTTCTAAAGTACCTGTGACAGTGTCTGACAAACAGCTTTGGTGTGACATGTAAGATTCACACAGTGTGTTCCAGGTCTAAGACACAGTCTGTGAAAATGTCTCCCACCATGACTTTTAATACTCATGGGAGATGGCACTTCTTGCTGATTCCTATTAAAAGCACACCTTCTTTACTACTCTGACACCACCTAACACATTTCTGAACTGGGACAGCAATCCTACTTGGAACCAGATGCCCTTGTGAGGCTGCACACCCTAACAAGAAATTTGTTTGCAGATCATGAACTTAAAACAATAAAGATCAGAAGCCACTGGGCCTGCAAGACCTACGGCAGCTGCTAGAAATTCTAACACAAGAGGTGCAGGAGCATGCATTCCAGACATACATTGTTCCCAAGAAGGTGAGGGAATTTCAGATATGTAAATACATGCAGGGAAATATCCTTGTATAGCTAAAATATATTTAATACATAATTTTCCTATTTTATACCAAAAATCCACTGTTCTTCAAGTGGCAAAATCAAAAGTAGACACTTCTGCCCTTTCCTGGCATAACTAGACCATATGAAACCTAAGCACAGAGAAATGTCAGTTTAACACAATCAGAAACTGAAGCTTTTTCTTGTCTGCAGCATTTACATAGTTAACAAGTGTTAGCCTGTCAAAAGCAACTAAGGATTGGAGGGAGTGATATCAGACTTTGTCCATTTATCATCTTTCACATTAGCTTGTTGTCAAGTTATCCACAGTTAATCAGGAGACAAACCAAGACAATAAACCAACAGCAGGAAACTCAATCCAAGAAGTGTGTTTCTATTCAGCAGTTCTGACATAATGAACAGAAAGATAAAAGGAGACGTCAACTTCTGTTTTATTTATGCAGCCATACAACAACAGAGGATTTAATTTCTCTCTTTTCAGGCTGAAGTTTCCTACTAAATGAAATGTCCTCTTTCCTTACAAATGCAGTTGGCTCCTATCAGTAACAACTCCCCTTGCTGGAGAAACAGATGAGGCTGTATTCATCAGGTCATTCATTAGCAAAAAACAAACTGGTTACGTACGCTGGCTATCTTCTAGAGGTTTTGGAGCCCACACAGATGGTGGCATCGGACGTACAAACAGATTACTACACAGGTACTACTGTTAAACTTCTAATTTCTAGAACAGAAGTATACTTACACTGCCCATTCCAACTTCTCATTCTTGATTGAATTGTAGAGGGCCTGCAAAGGGAGAGAAATGAGATGGAATTATTGTTTGACCCCTCCTACACAGACATTAATATGCTGGAGGAGAGACAACAGCTAATATTAGGAAGCAAGCGGTCTCTGATCAAGGAAGTCCCATATCTGCTAAGAGTAATGTGAGAATCTTCAGCAGAAATTCCACCTAAGACGAAAATATTGAATGTGAATTATGTTTTGAGATTGCAGTCATTTTCTCAAACAATTTTTTGGGGTTTGTGGTTTGTGCCTTTTTAAGAACATAGAATCATGAAATAGCCATGGAAGGGACCTTAAAGACCATCTAGTTCCAACACTCTTACCATGGTGGAAACACCTTTCACTAGGCCAGGTTGCTCAGAGCCCCATCCAGCCTGGCCTTGAACACTTCCAGGGATGGGCATCTACAGCTTCTGTGGGCAACCTGTTCCAGTGCTCACCATCCTCACAGTAAAGAATTTCTTTCTAACATATACTCTAAACCTATTCTCTTTCAGTTTGAAGCCATTGCCCCATGTCCTTTCCTTACATGCACTTGTAAAAACTACCTGTAGGCTGCCTTCAGGGACTGGAAGGCCACAATTAGGTCACCTTTACTCCTTCTCTTTTCCAGGCTGAAAAAAGCCAGTTCTCTCAACCTCTCTTCATAGGAAATGTGGTCCATGCACCTAATCACCTTGGTGTCCCTGTTCAGGACTTGCTCCAACAGTTCCATGCTCTCCCTGTGCTGGGCCCCCAGAGCTGGATGCAGGGTTCCAGGTGGGCTCTCAGCAGAGCAGAGCAGAGGGGCAGAATCCCCTCCCTCCCCTGCTGCCCACGCTGCTTTGGATGCAGCCCAGGACACCTTTGGCTTTCTGGGCTGGGAGTGCCCATGGCTGGGTCATGTCCAGCCTCTCACCCACCAGCACCCCCAAGGCCTTCTGGGCAGGGCTGCTCTCCAACTGTTCATCCCCCAGCCTGTGCTGATACCAAGGGTTGGTCTGACCAATGTGCAGCACCCTGAACTTGGTCTTGTTAAACCTCTTGAGATTCCCATGCACCCACTCTTCTATCTTGTCCAGGTCGCTTTGGATGCCATCTCATCCTTCAGCTGGGTGTCACCTCCAGATTTCCTGAGGTTGCATCTGATCCATTCATCCATGCCATTAATGAAGACATCAAATAGTACTGATCCCTGTATGAACCCCTGAGGGACACCACTTGTCACTGATGTCCATCAGGACACTGTGCCACTGACCACTACCTTCTGGATATGACCATCCAACCACTTTCTTATCCATCTAACAGTCCATGCACAAAATCCATCTCTCTGCAATTAAGAGACAGACATGTTGTGAGGAACTCTGTCTAAGGCTTTACAGAAGTTCAGATAAATGACATCTCAACTCTTTCCTTGTCCACTAACACGGTCACTCCATCATTCAAGGCCACTGGGTTGGTCAGGCAGGACTTGCTCTTGGTGAAGCTGTGTTGGCTGTCTTGAATCATCTCCCTGTTCTCCATGTGCTGGAGCACAGCTTCTAGGAGGATCAATACCATGATATTCCCAGACAGGTGGTGAGGCTGGGAGGTCTGTGGTTGCCAGGGTTCTCCTTTCCACCCTTTTAAAAGATGGGTACCATGTTTCCCTTCTTCCAGTCACCTGGGACTTCACCAATACAATGGTGAATTCATGACGACAGTGACTTTATAAATACCATGGAGAGTGGCTTGACAACTACATCAGCCAATTCCATCAGGACTCTGGATACATCTCACTAGTTCTAATAGACTTAGGTACATTCTAGCTCCTCAGGTGGTAATGAACCTGAACTTTACTTACAGTTTGCAAAAGCCACAAGACTATGGCCTTGAAATTCGAGGTTCAGTCTAATTCCTGACACTCAAGGAGACCTTTTGGTCAATGACTTTAATGGGGACTTCAAGATTTCACAATATGGGCCAATCTGTGAAAATTTGCCAGAATAGCTATCCAAAGTCCCTAAGCCTCACAGACACCTGAATGCTTTCCCAGTCACACACATAAACATAAACATATTCAGTTTCTAAGTACAAAACAGAAAATGAATGTTAAGCAACTTTTGTGCTTGAAGATCACTATCCTGAACTGCTGTCCACTAACACCATTCCTCTTTCAATTTATAGGAAAGGTGCCCAGTAGGTTTGATACCAAAGGTAACAGTTCTGTTTTTTGATACAGGCCAGCAAAGAAAGAGGTCTGAAACCTGACTTAAGACCAGGTGAGTATCAGACAGCTGGGATGGATTTTTTTTGAGAGAGAAAGTACATATATCAGTTGGATAAGTATGTCTTATTTTAACCCTCCACGAGCTGATGTATACAATGGATAAACCCCCGGTATTACCAAGCTAACGGAGTTCTTCAAATAGGTCACTTAACTCAAGTGAAGTATTTTGGTATGGAATGTCCCTGATTCTCACACGTATAATCTGCATTTGTAATTCACCTTATATACATAGCTAGATTTACTCCCTCTGGCACATAACTCCTACACAGCCTCAAAATATGTTAACGTGTAGAAGAACTGTTGATGCACATGATTAGCAAAAACTAGCACATCAAGTATGAACAAGCCTGAAAATCACATACTATAATTGCTATGACATGATGCTCAACAGAAACAGCAACATTTTGATAGCCTTAATGCTGACCCAAACCAAAAATAATTTGGAAACTGAAGAGTTGAAATTAGTCTTGTGCATATGCCACAGCTGAATTCGCATGAGGAATACCATGAGCATATCCCACTCTTCATCCTGTCATCCACTGGCTCCTTTTTGAATCTGAAGTCTTATTTGAAGAACCTTAATATTCAGCTCTGTGGAAATGTGGCTTAACTGAACCATACACAAGCAGGTTAAACATTATGGTATAATTCACCTCATGCTGATCCTACACAAGCAGCAACTCTTGGTCACACTGTTCCAAGAAAGTAGGTTTTTCAGAGCAATACAACAGATATGAACACGAAGAATACTCATGTCTCATCCTACTGACACTGAGCTAGCAAAGAGAGGTCCTCACCACTAACTTGAGCTTCACTGTGACGTTCAGAGAAATATGATGAAGTATTTCCAAGTCTGGAGTTTTCACTGTTTCTACAGAACCTATCTTCTCTGAAGTTGTATAAGGCGCTCTGAACCAAAGGCAAACAGCCAAAGGTGAACGGATGGGCATTTCTGGCAATTTGTAGGCACTTGCTTAATTTTCAGGTGAAAGCTATAAAGAGATTTTAAGACCACTCTGCAGAAAGAAAGCAAAAGAAAGAGTTAATATTTCTCCTGCCAATTCTGCAGAATTAGACACAACTCCATTTCTGTACACAAACCAATGCTGATACTGATTCCTGCAGTCACCAAGCATTTCTTACAGGATTTGGCCAAAGCCCGTCTTATTCTTTGACTTGTTCTTTTCTTCCTGCTATGACTAAAATATTCTCTTACATTTTGAGCCAGAAAATTACTTCAAATACAAAGTGAAGAGGCTGCATACTTCCTCCAGCTGCCTCCCCAGTTTTTCAGAAGTAATATTTTTTTCCTCATCTAGCTCAATGTGTTTTCAGAAACAGCAAAAACCTGGCTTGAGGAAACACATTTATTGTTCTCTGGCCCAAATGCTGACAAGATTGGGTCAAAACCTCTGAAAATTAACACCTGCCCTGTGCAGGTTTTTATGAGATTTCACTGCTAAGCATGTCTCTAGGGATCACTGCAGCCAAAGAGCAGAACACACAAAAGCAGCAGTCCAGATTGGTGCAGGGATAACAAATGCCCCAAGCTTTTGCCTTGTGAAAAGAGAGCTATGTTTGTCCCAACCTTTACTAATGAGCCAGACATCATATTCCTTCTTTAGGGAGTAACAGACACCAACCCAGTCATATGGCACACATCTGACCAAGGACATGGTGCCCCCCACAGACCATCAAACAGAGCCTGTCAAAAGTTTCTGGTATTTACAAAACAAAGAAAACTGCAGAGAGTATGCACAGCCTGGGCAGCTATGCTCTGTGAACCTGTGCATGTTCTGTGTGTCTACCAGGCATGTTCACTGAGACCTCAGCAAGCAGACCTCTCCAGGGATGCAAATACATGAGTTCTCATGCCTGTCCCCCAACCTACCTCTCTGGCAGAGACTGCTGGCAAGGCTGTGCACATGCTGCTGGACTCACCAGCCTTTCTGAGCTGCTTTATGTCACTTCTCCAAAGCAATTTCTACTTAAACATTTTCCTGATGTCTACCTAGGCTTTCACATGTCCCAGAGAAGCAAAATTTCTTCCTGCCATGTTTTGCAACCAGAACCATACGTGTACAGCACAGCACCTGCTCCCTGATTTACCTCATAGCTATTCCCCAAGGCCCTGATTCAGACAGCAGCTCTTTTCAATAGACATTTCTTCATAGTATGACTAAATCAAACAAACTTGGAGACAAGCACTTAAATGCTTCACTAAATTGCAACAAAGCTCATCAGAGATTATGAAATGGTCATGAGTCTCACTGTACGTAGCTAGCTGCAAGGACAGGTTTTATTAACTTGTGTTTTCTCTCTGGGAAATGAAAAAACAAAAATAAAATAAAATAAAAAAATCTCACTTAAAGCACTCTCACAAATTGACAACAATCACCACTTCCTACCTGCTACCCTGGAAAGTGTTTGGCAAATTTGCTGTGTAAGCCAGAAAACAGGAGGTTGAACCAGAGCAGTGAATGACAGAATGAATATTGCATAGGTGTCATCTTCCAAGTTGGACTGATACCAGTCAGAAAAAGGAAAGACTTTCTATTTCTTTTGTCACCCAAGGCTACTCTGAACAGGACCCAAACCCCCAGATACCAACTACTCAGTAGTGTCTGCCTTCAATGATTTGACTTTTTATCCCTATTACCCTGAACACAAAGACCTACTCCTTACAGCTTACAGCTTTCCCCTTTCTGATAAGTGTTGATCTCTAGTTACATCACACCTCAGGCTCTGCACAGCTATAAACTCCTTGGAGAAACAAGTGCAATTTTGAAGGCAGAATAAAAGAAATTGACTGCTACATAAAGCAGAACACTAGGCAAAATCCTAGGCACCTTCCTCGTTTTATCTCCAATGCTGTTTGACCCTTAGAAGACTGAAGTGTAATAAAAATGAGATTTGTTATGTGTTTGTGGGATATGTTTGTATTTGTTCATAAACTAGGCAAGAAAGACTTTCCTTTTCAGTAGAAGACTGTAACTCTAAAAAACTGCTGAATTCCACCCCCATTTCCCCTTTGGTAAGCAAGTAGGTCCACAAAAACCCCAGATTTTCACAAGCTCTCACTAGTTGGTACTTTTATTCCAATTGGAAAGAAAAGCAAAACTATGGAGAGAATGCTCCTGAAAACTATGGTTTATTTTACAAAGCTACCAAGGGAAAAAAGGTCATTCACCACCCTCACCTTCCTCAAAATCTTGTCACATGCACGAACCACTGGACCCATTTAAACAGGCTGCTCTTGTCACCTGCCAGCTGCCAGTGATGCTGTGAGTCAGCCTCTGCATGCAGAAGCAGCGCACAAAAGAAAGGCACAACCAGGTGTGTATGCAGGGACAAAGACATAGCAAATTACTCAGATACTGAGAGTGGTAAATCATCTAAGTTACAAGTAGACACAGGGCCCCCAAAGCCTGGCCAGCAGGGTGCAAGATGCTTGAAGAGATCCCAAAACACTGTTCAATTCCTTCCCTCAAAAAGCAACATAGGGCTGGCTCTTGAAGAAAGCTACTGACTTTCTGTTTGCACTAGCCCATGCAGAAAAGCCTGCCAAGAGGGAAAGGAATATACCACACATTTTTTACACCTGCTCCACGCACAGAAGAGGAGCCAGAAACACCTGCTGTGAGCCGGTAAATAGGCAAAACCAAAACTAAGTTCATAGAGACAGCACGGATGACCCAGACTGTCTTTTCCAGTTCTTGTCTTCCACAGTCTTTGCTTACATCCAGCTCCCCCCTGATTTTTGGAGTCATTGTTGGAGGAATGATCATCTGATCATTGCAGAGGATAGACTGGGTGGCTTTTGATGCCCTCAGATGAACGTGTGCTCTGAGCCAGCCCCTTCCCTGCTGCCACTTCCAGAAGCAGCCCTGCCTGGATACACTTCTTCACCTCCAGCTGATAATGGCATGGCTGACTTCAAGCAGCTATGAAGCCTCAGAAACACCTGAGAGCAAAGACATGCTCAGTCTTTACAGTCACAGCACTTCCCCCCGTCACTCAGCACCTGACCATCGGCTTTGCCATTTGGAGCTGAGCAGTCATACAGGCATCAGCTCCAGCTCCTCCCATATGTGCTTTACTGGAGGGAGAAAAAACAACTGAAGTAGCAGAACTCTACAAAAATAAAACAGGTTACAGAGGCAACAGATACTAGACATCACAAATGTCTGCATGGAGTCCCAATAGCTGTTAATGTGCTCATCCTTTGGACCAGGGCATAGCTCTGTATCGTTGCCTTCTGCCAAGTTTGGATGTGGAGCTATACTGGTTGCTATATACCACTCATAGCTTGCTGTTTAGATCACTATCTGAAGGCTGGCCCTCACTTGGAATACAGATCTATACTACTCCACCACCTGCTATTTGCCACCCTCCCTCAAAACCCAGATCTTGACATTTTCTCCTGTCCTCGTTCACAGATCTGTAGCACCTGGCAAAGGGAGGATAAGGGTTCTGATCACTGAGTGCTCAACGAGCTCAGATCTCGTTGCCAGATTCAAAGCCCACACACCCTCAATTTCTCATGCATTTTCCCCCCTTCTGATGGGGATGCAGCAAGGATGCCAGAATAGTACCCCAAGAAGCCTGTACATTAGTGCATGACATCACATGTCTGCTGATATTGCTCTCAATTTTAAATTCCACTGGTTTGTACAACAAACGTTCTTCTAACAAGCCAGCATACATTATTCATAAAACAGCACAGAGCTGTTCAGCAGCATATGGAACTGATGAATGCTGTTTTGGTGTAGGAGGAGATAGGGTTGATAGGAATGTTTTAGAGGGAAGGAAAGGAGATCATTTCACCCAGGGAATTTCAAGTGCGTCACCAACTGGAGGAGAACATTTCGAAGAGAAACTCCTCTGTTAAAAATCTGGTTTGTATGGAGAAGAAGAAGGAGGGGGAGGGGGAGAAAGAAAAAAAGGAAAGAAAGATTGTGCCAGATATATCATCATAAAACAGAAAAGGATGGTTAGCTGTGGTTCCTGAGACCCAAGAAATTCATGCTACATAAGAAATGCATCCTCTGCATTAATATATATGGCTTGCTTGAAAAGATTTTTTTCTTTACTTGCTGAAGTGTTTCATCAGTGTTATTGTAAAGGCAGCACACTGAATTATTACAGAAAAATAGAGAAAAGGCTAGAGAAGTACTTGATAGTAGAGCACCTCCACAGCCTATTTCTACACAGCCTATTTCAAACTGTTTTATTGGCCCTGTGCATTTGCAGGCAGGACAGGCATAAGTACTTGGCAATTCAGTCCCTGGCTGCAGAAAAAAAGTCTGTCAGAACTGAGCATGCTGGGTCACACGGATGATCCTAAGATCCTTTGACTCACCTTGCATGCAGCCTGGACTTGAGCCTGCCCTCCACAGAACAATGGTACAGAATTCACAGTATCCTTTTCACAGGTTCTTCTGCTGGCCTAAAGCTGTGGTACCTGCCTATAATACACATTCAGGATGCATCCTCCTAGTGAAGCCTGTCCACACAGAGGCACTACCTGATGTGTGTCAAGGAGATAAAAGATACTTGGGCTACCTAGCTCCTCTGACACTGCCAGCAGGCAGACCTCATCTGCAGGCACCATGCTGGCGCTTTGTTCATACTAACTAAAGCATGAGGATACATAACACTCTCTAGCTTACCAAAATAGGCTGAGTCATATAAGTGAAAAGTAAAAGAGGAGTATGTTTCTGAGGTACAAATAGTTTAAATCTATCTCCTGTCCAAAGTCAGCTGAAGCAGTCACAGAAACAGGTCTTGAGCATTTTATTTACTTTTTATGGGGAGCAGATAAAATACAAGGCAGTCCAGACACAAAGAGGGAGACACGCCCACAGAAATATGAAGTGTACAAACCAAATCTTACTTAAGACTGAGGCGATCTACATGGCACTGGTGTCCAGAAAAGCCCAGCCTAGAACTGAAGACATTTCCTGAGAAGTGATGCACAAACATATATTCACAGTTACACTAATAAAAAGAGCTCCTTTGCCACACTACAGATTAACAACCTCCAGGTTCTTCCACCAACACAACAGTATTGAAGAGCCAAAGCTCAATTATAAATCAGTTATCTAAATTAGCAACATCTTAGCAAAAAAAAAAAGGGCAGACAAAGATCAGAAGGGGGAACAGAGAGACAGAAAGAACAGGACTGTCCAAAATCACAAGACCAATCACTTGCACAGCCACTTGTCATCTTATCAACCAGGCAAGCATCACTGAAGGGAATGCAGGGATCTTCTCAGCCCTCCATAACACAGCTTTTATGCATCTCAGATGCCCTACAGATACAAAAACCTTCGTTTGAAATAAGGAAACAGTACAACAAACTGAAACAAAGCTGCAGTGTTCTTCCCACCATACTGAGATAGGCAGGAAAAAAAGTGGGTATCTCTCAAATAACAACCTACAACACTTAGAAGGAAGAAAAGTGAACAGAGGAATGAACACAGAGCTTTCATTACTGCAGTAGTTAACTAATTGTGTCAGACACCATCCCTGGGAGAAAGTCCCTGCCCTGAGGACGCTACACCATACATACACAGTGGACACAAAGCCTGGAAAAGGAAGATATAGAGATTAAGTAATTCACCCACTGTCAAAAGACTTAAGTTTTTACCATATGCAGGCAAATTTTCATGCATAAATCCTCCCACTGAATACTGTGCAATTATTCCCTTGTTTCAGGTGAAAGTCATCATGAGAGCAGGGTCCCAGAGTACCTGCAAGATGCAGCCTTTACTTTGATATTTGTTGGGAAAGCACGTACTGCATCAGCAACAGCCTGAAAATGATGGCCATGCTATTTCTCGGCCCTAACGCAGCAACACACTATCTCTTAGATAAGGTTTATAAGGTCCTGAAAACAGAGGCTCATTTAATTGAAATGAAAAAAATACTTAACATTTATTTCTGGTTGCAGTACCCTGTGCATTAAGTCACACAGCTGAAATGCCATACAACCTGTAAGCCAGCAGAGAGTGTTTTGCTAGGAACTACTGTGCAGCGCTGGGGTCTTTTCACCACGGCAGAGGAGGTTTTTCACAGAACAGACAGGTGACTTAGGGAATGGACACCACATGAAGATCCATGCATGGTGCCTGCTTTGCATGCACATGGACCCAAGACATAGTTAAGTGCTTGGCTGATGCTTTGAAATATTTCACTCTGATTCAGCACAGCTTTGCAAGTGGTTGTATCTTTTAATGCCAAGGTCAGAATCAACTGGCAATAAGAATGAAATTAGAGGCATACTTTTGTCACTGCATAAAGTCCATCCAACCCCTGGAGATATGAAGCACCTTTGAGAGGGAGACAGCTCTTAAAGCCCTTGCCAGGAGTTCCTGGGTGCCTCTCCATTATTGTGTGGGAGAGAGGGATGAGGGAAAAAAAAAGAGATGTTGCATGGTGAGGGGGTTGTTTGCTTGGGAACTGAATAACTGGGCTGGGCTGGGTAAGGAGATGCTGCACACAGTCACTGTAGCAGCTGGGAACAGCCTGTGCTACCAACCATTACAATACATTAATGTATTCCTATAAATGCACAAGCAATGCCTTCCTAATAAATACTTGACAGGAGTACTGAATCATGCATGCAATTGAGACAATATTTTTACCTAGTACCCACACCTACTAAACCACAGAACTATAGATAAGGACTAAAAATTATTTTTTCTACAGAAAACAATTCCCATGAAACAAATAATCCCAAGGACATCACCTGCCAACTCTGGCATATTTCCCAAGAGTAGAGCTCAAACTAGCACTGCCACTAGCAAGTTTTCCCTGTTTACTACTGCACCAAGCTCAGTGACAGGGCATTTAACTAAGATCTGATCATTATAACACCAGAGCTCTTTCACCTTCAGGTCTCTCCTCAAATGCAGAGATTTTTTTTCGTGACCTGATAGCAATTCTGTGATCACTGCAGATCATCCAGAGCTCTTAAATCCTGCAAAGCGTAACCTTTTCCCAACACCAATCCCAAGCCTAACGAAGCAAAACACTACTAATATATAGTCATTTACCTTGCTTTCTTTAGTAGAAAACTCAGAAGAGTTGGAGATTTTCATAGATTTTGACCGATGGGACTGCCGCCAGAGAGATTCTTCTCGGGAGTATTTCACCGAACCTGTGGCTCTCACCCGGACTTTGCTGGTGCTCTGAACACTGTTAACTCCAATCATTTCCAAAAGTGAGTGTATGGGATGGGAAAGAAGAAATCTAATGAAACTTCCCAATCCCCTGCAGAGGAACTGGAAAATGTTACGACTGGAGAGCCCAGGCTCAAGCAATCAGTGTTTGCTTAAAGCACACTAGGCTGTTTTCTCCAGCATCTTCAGGCACAGTGTTTGGAGCCAGCCTGATTGTTCCAGGCATTGCTCACGTCACTGGATGGGAGAAAAAAAAAGAAAAAGAAAAGGAAGACGCTGATAGAAACTCCTCCCCTGCTCTGCTCTGGTCCCCTCTCCAGCATCAGCTCCCCCTTCACACACACACCAACAGTGAGAGGGAGAGAGGAGGAGAGAAAGATGATGGAACAAATGCCAGCAGATAAAGCAAGATATTCATTTTCAGTTCACGCAGCCACACTTCCCTGCCTGCAACAGCCTGCCATGCTCATTACTGCCTGCAATAACAAAGAACACTGCAAAAAGAGAATTCAATCACCTGCCAGAAGCTACAGGCTTCTGGATGTGAGAAATACTGATGGATTCCTGGAGCACTGGAGAAACGAGTAAAAACCTACAGCACCATAACAAAGTACTGGCAAGCCGCAGAGAGACAAATCAGCAAATTTCCACAACTCTAAGTATTTGCACTCACTAGCCAGAGTCCTCGGGGTGCCTTCCCAAAGTGCAAGAGAAAGCAAGACCACTTTCACACTCTTAAAAGGGCTTAGGGGAAAAGAGATGATTTTCCCAAGTGCAAACCAGCAACAGAGTTGTGAACAAGCACCTAGGGACTCATCTCCCCACTCGGCAGCGAGGAGAGCTGTAGCCATACCCCCACACAAGCAAGCTGCATGCTCCAGTGGCTGAACCCACAAATTATACAGCTCCTGAGTGGCACCCTGCTTCTCCCTCGTGACAAACCCATACAGCCTAGTGATGGGAGGGCCACTACCACTGCCAGAGGCACCACTCCAACCCACACGAGCCTGGCTCCAGAGGCTAGGCACGCTCTCTGTGCCTGGAGCCACCTGCCTTCATGCAGGGAATAAGGGGAGGCCAACACCAAAAGGAGCTGGTACTCTTACTGAGGGGTGGATGCGCTAAATACAGGAAAAGAGAGATGTTTACCTCAATGTTGCAAAAGCACCATCATTTCTGGCTCCTGGAGACCCAGAGTGCAGCAGACTGTGCATTGCCATGGCAACGTGCTCCAATGTGTGTGAGAGAGAGAGAGAGAGATTGCTCTGCTCTACACTGCTCAGCACAGGATCGTGACAGCTGCCGACACACACTGGACAGGTGGAGCAGCTTGTGTGAGCAGCAAGGCAAAAGTGGACAATGGGGACATTGTGCTAAACCCAGAAAATGCAAACAGTTTGTGCAGAGGGTGCACAAGGAGCTGGAAGACTCTTCAGCAAAGCTAACACCAGGTTCAGCAACCTGCCCCATACCACCATATCACAAGCAAGGCAAGGACAGCAGCAGTGGTGTTGGGGTGGGAAGAGATGAGGGCTCTCATCCCACTCACACCAAGATATACAGGGAGCAAGTCTGCATGCAGACAGGAATGAGGCGATGCTGCCCTGGCATGCTGAGGTGAATGTCCCATGTTGAGATACTTCAGGCAGCCAAAAGCTGGGTGAAGAGGCTCCAGTCTCTATTCACATCTGAATCCTGTTCCATGTCTGCCAAGGTATGTGAAAGCAGTGAGAGCTTGCTTGCCCCATGTCACGTGCCCAACAGCACCCAGGGGTAAATAAGATTCATATCAATTGAGTGGACTTTTCCCCTGGTTACATCTTCCCAGTCTCTTGCAATCAGGAATTTACATCCTTACAGGGCAAATGGCTAGACAGCCACATGATGGTCCTAGGTGCATTTTTGCTCATAAAAGATGATGCGGTCTCCCCAGCATGCAGCAGCCTTTCTGACATGATGCTACAAGGTGCATATCCTTCCCACAGACTGTAAAAGCTGTGGGCCCTGCTGAAGGACAATGATCAGTGGAACAGGGAACAGGTTACCTAAATATCAACACAAAAACTGTCCCTGGGGTTGGAAACTTCTGATTCCTCACAGATTCTACCTCCATTCTGCTTGAGGAACAGATACCTTCCCTTCTGGCCAGCAAGAAAAATATATTTTCATTTCCACCACAGTCAGATCTAGCAAGCCCATCCCTACCTCACACATCAAATCCCAAATGTGCCCCTTTTTTACACCAATCTGTCATTGCTAGAGGATAACTGAAAGGAACCTTTTTCTCTGGCAATAATCATGCTCTGAGTTACTTCTACCACTTTGCTGAAAAGGTTTTATATTACTTAACCCATGTGAAATTATCCACTGCTTGTGCGAAAGCTTTTCAAAGAAAATCTCTTCTTAGAGGAAATTTGCACTGCAGTCAAACCGCTCCAGATGAGCTAAGCAGCAGGTCCTGACAGGTGCTACGTAAATGGCCACAAATCACTCTCTATCCTAGCAGCCCCCTGCCTAGCAGATTATTTTTGCTCTCAGATTTATAGGGCCAACTCCCCAGGCACTCTCAACATATCTGAGATAATTATACTCCCTAAATATCACACACAGACCTAGGCCAGTGTCAATTACACTGAGCAATTTTATTATTAAACACAAGCTAGACTGAATCAAAGCAATATTTCTCTTCTGTTGCCCACAGCACCATCACTGCTGCCTAATTGCAGCAGCTCATCTAGCACTCTCTGAGCTGAAGTTAGCAGATCCTCAGGTAGGACAGCAACCTTACTTCAGAAAGGAACAAGTCTGTTTCTGTAGCAGCCCAAAACTCCAAGGATATTCTTCTTTCTTCAGTGTTCTCGGAGAAAATACTTCTCAGCTCACACTCTCCCAAAGAGAGCCTCCTGAGAGAACATATTTGAAGCCTTAAATATCTTCAGATTGGGGATTCAGTTCAGGTTTCATCAGTGTCCCTGATTTTCATCTGCAAGTGATAATACAATCTTGTACTCCTGACTGAGCCAGTATTCTGTGTACACAATGACTGTTATTATGGGGAAAGGCCATGCTTTGACATTAGAGAAGACCCACCATTTTAGAAATTAGTATGCACACAGGATTGATTTATGTCTGTAACTGAGCAACAGGAATTTCTGAGGGAAAAGTGTTTTGTTAACATAAATAGAGGGATAGGAGGGACATTTTTAAAGATGGGCTGAAATAGCTGTGCAGTATCAGAAAAATAAGAGCTGGCCACACCCAGGGGACCCTCCAAGTGTGTCAAGAATTCAGAATTTTCCTCATGTTCACAGGTCAAGCAAAAAGGTGGTAGGAAAGGGGTAGAATGTAAATATTTGTTTAGTCAGTGACACTACTGGGGTGACCAAAAGGACTGTGACCCTATATATATGTGACCTTACCTATCAATTCCTCTAAGGAACAAACCATAAATCAGCCAGAAAATTTAAAACTTTGGGTCAAAACAGATGCTAGAGCAGAAAACCAGGGTTTTTATTATTTCTTCCATCCCATCCTTTTAAAACCATACAAAAGCTTTTCTCTTGTCACAAGGCACTATGTCAGACCCCATCACCCATAGAGGAAATGGGCAGCTGTTCCAACTTACCCTGAAATAAGCTCCTTCCCATCTGTTCCTCCCACCAGTCAAGTTTCCCTGGGAGGCAAAACGTACTCAGTCCTTGCTTGGTCTTCCTAATGTCACTCAGCGAATCAACAACACAAGAAGAAAAACTGCAGAATTCAAAGTAAAATTCAATATTGGCTTTTGGGGTACAAACCTAAGGACTACATTACTGTATCTAAAGAACTCCAATGTCCTAAAAGAAAGTCACAAGAATCCAATTATAATCATTTAAGCCTGATGTCAATAACAAATACAAACAACACAAGCTGACAAAATACATAAACACATGCATACCAATTAGTTAAAATATACCTGCAAAAGCTAGTAACATATTTATGTAGGCCAGAAAGGCAGAACTAATTAATGCTGCCACTAAATGCTGTTTGTTAAATAAACAACATTAAATCTTTCCTTCATTCCTCATCTTTCCTTCTTTCATGGTTTTTTTTTACTTCTCCCCAAAACAGGAAGGAAGGGGAAAGTCAATTCTGATGGATAAGCTACTCTTACACAATGGCTATAGAACTAGAGCTTAAAACTGATCAACAGTAAAATTCCTGTAATATTAAGATAAAATAATTTCTGAGGTCTGCTGACTAAGGGGAGCTGACAATCAAGATTAAATGTCTCTTATGAACAGCAGAAATACTAGAGCAACCACTTAATTTCTACATGCACAAGCAACCAGGTCAACAGGAATCCCAGCAGGGTAACAGCTGGAATGATGGGGCAATGATGGATAACTGCATGAGGGCAACTGAACTATCTCTGGTTTAAGTTACATGAGAAGAAGGTTAAAAGAGCATCCACAGCCAGCAGCTCATGGTCACAGCACAAGTCTTTACAACTGGCTTTTTACATCAATAAGCACCTAGAAGTGAGCAGAATGACAAAACCACAATGACTGGTGGAAGAGCAAATGAATCTTGGTATCACTGTGTCTCTGGGATCTACAGTGCATCTTGTGCCAAAAGAAACCACTCCTAAAGTGAAGTGCCCTGCTGAGAATGACAGGAGATCACAGCTTTAATGAAAACAAGCCGTTGGATAACAAGGATGCAAAGAAATCATGCACCCTGTTATCCTGATCAGCACTGCAAATAAGGAGATCCCTTCAGTCATCTTCATGTTCCTTGCAGCAGATCTGAAAACAGCTGTTTCACAGACTAGCTGTTGTACTTCCTGGCAAAGCATTATAGTATCCAAGGGGAAAAGTTCCTCTTCTTGAATTCCTCCTTTTAGGAATTATCATCTGCTGTCAACAGAGCTCACAGAAATTAAGTGAGCCATACAGTAGGCAGACTAACACAGACCACCAAGTTCCTAAACTTCAAGCTGACAAATGTAGCTACAGAAAACAGCAGCACTTCGAAAAAATCCAGAAAAGCATCAAAACCCTAAAATTCTGCATAGGTGTGACAGAAACCCACAGGAAAGTGACTGAGGAAGTGATGCAAAGTCTACAAACTATCTCAGATCAGCTGCAAACAATCTCTGTCTCTACAGTGAGCAAGTTTGGAGTCAACACCACTGAAATAAACCCCTCACCCTAGACATCTGCATTTAAAAAAAAAGGAAAAACAACCACCCTCTAGGCTTCTCTCTGACTCAAACAGCAAACACAACATCAACAAAAAGGAAAAGGGGAGTACAAGGAAGTTGAGGGGGAGAGGAAGTGGGGGAAGGAAGAAAGAAGGATAAAGGATGGGGGCAAAAAGAAAGGGAGGGGGCACAATAGGGAGATGTGGGAGAAGAGACGGGGAGGAAGGAAATTGAGGCCTCTCTAAGATCCACACAGGTTACAAGTCGGTGTCACCTGTGGCTGTAGGCATTGCACTATGAAGGAAGGGGGGAAAATAGGCATAGCCTTTGACATACCTTTTCTTCACAATTCCATCTACCTATGGAGTCATGTCCAGCTACCTTGTCCCAAAAGCAGATTAAATCCTTCCTACCTCTCTTGACACCTTCCAGAACCCATCTGTCAACAGGTCAGAAAACTGGTGCCTTGGATTTGCCCCATATTTGTACAAGAATCTTGTGAATACTTAATCATCCAAGACAGCGTGACTTTGGAAGGAAACTAAATATTCCATTTAACATCACAGGAAAGGAGAAAAAAAATCTGAATTTAAGGAGCAGCCTAATAATCTTGTTTGAAAGAAAACAGTGTAACTGGGTCAGAGAGAATAGTCCAATGCTACTTGAAAAGTGTGGTGACAAACAGAAGGAAGGAATACCAAAGATTTATACAGCAATAATCCTAAAGCTAGTGGAAGGAATGTTCTCTCTTCTTCTCCATCTCTTTTTTTTTAAATATGGTATAAATTATATTCGTACTCTTCCTTCCCTTGAGATGCAGCACAGAACTTAAATTTCAAGCAGATCAGTGGGTGGAAGATCAAAGAATGTTTTTCAGAATTTGTTTTCTACCTACATGGAGGTGGGAGTAATAAGTCATAGGGACCAAAATGTATGTATGACATTGTATTAGAGAATTCCCAGTCTGAAAAGAGCCCAAAATTCCTCTTTAAAGTGGTAGAGTGCATCACTCCTGGAGACTACCAGTCTGTATGTATCCTCCACACTTGACAGTTGCCATTCATCCTTGGGACCTGCTAAGCATTTCAGTTACAGTGGGAGACAAGTTGACAGCCTTGGCTATCTAACAGGCTGGAGAAGTCAAACATCAAGGTTGTATGATCAACCTGGACAAGACACTACAGACAGCTTGCCTCCACAGATGAAAATTAACCCCTCAGATGTTCATTATGAGGCTGGTATTGAGCCACATAATTGCAGCCAGTAGCAATGGAAATTCTTAGCTGAGTCTGCTTGGGTTTCACTCCTTGCTGACACAAAAGCCTGGTAGGCTAGGTGAGATCTTTTGAATAACAATTGGAAAGTAAAAAGGTGAAAGGCTGAAGAAGCAAAAAATAATTCAGAGAAACGCAGACTATCCAAGCAGAACAGGTCCATCCTGAAATCCAACCTGCTTCCTAGTAAGATAAACAATCCCTTGTACCACCCCTAGACTATGCAGAGCAATCCTAATTCTTGGATCACCTTCAAAATATGTTATGTTTTAAGCCTTGTTAAAAGTTCTGCTTTCCCTGCTCAGAGACAGCTGGTATTAGACTTTTGCTATTATAAGGCTTTCTTCAACTCAATATCTGGGTTTGACTTGAGAAAAAATATACAGATTATAGATTTTTCTTTTTATATGCACTGAGGTAAGCTCCTAAAATGCAAAAAGAAAATATATTTGCATTTCAACAGGGCAGGAATGTCTCAAGAATCTCTGTAATTCAAGGGACAGAAAGCAATAAACACACCATCATAACCTGGTCCAATACTCAGTTCTGCACAGGCATCTTTTAAATGGTTACTGCTCTTGAATAGGACAAATGACAACACCCAAAAAACTCCAAGTTGAAGGAAACAAAGGTTATCATGGCAGGAAGGTTCTCAGTAGGGATGGAGAAGAGTGAAGACAAGCCAGGTGTTCCCTACAGTCACCTTCAGTTCCCCATGGATCTGTGGCTCCTCTGAGAGTGAAAGTATGCTTTCACAAGCAACTGTTTAAAACAAGGATTAACAATTTAATCCTGCATTCCCTGACTTTTATACTGCCAGAGTAGACTCTGTTGTCTCCTAGCAGCTGAAAGGGGCCTTCTGTAACAGATCTTCCATTTCATACAGATAAGAAATGGCCCAAAAATACTACTTCCAACAGAAGTATTTTGAAGAGAAAAAACTTTATTTTGGGGAAGAAACAAAGAGGCAGAGCTCTGTCTTACTCAGTGAAGCAAAGACACTTGGTCCTCTCCCTCCTCTGCCCACTGCTGCAGGGTGTTACAGCAGTCAATGCAGTCCTCCTGGGGCCATCCTGGCATGCTGTCACATGCTCTCATCTCCCCAACTTCATCAGGTTTCCCTCAAAGGTGGGAATTTCTTGCCAAAAAACCACAGAATGGATGAAGTACAGAGAACTACAGAGACTGCTGATGAGAGCAATTAGGGTGCACACAGCAGTCCAATTAGTGTGAGTTCCCCTCCGTAAAGGGGGGGCTGAGGCCGTGCAGGGAAAAGTTAGCCACCTGATGCTCATTCTCTCTGCTAAATACCTGAAATTATTAGAATGGATGAAGTAAGATGCCAGTAATTCTCTTTAAATTGAGTATTTTCTTTGGAGGGCTTTCAAAGGGAATTAAAAAAAAAAGAGAGGGAGAGCGAGAGGAGGCAGAAAGACAGTGGCAAAAACACCCCGTAATTAAAGTGCAGGGAACTGACAGCAACATGAGATAAACCCTACTTTGCAGCTTCTATAGGAAATTGCATATCCCAGGAATCCTAATCAAGAACTTAGATCATTTAGGAAATTAAGGAGGACAGACTCTTCAGAAGAGTTGAGCACCAGCAACTCCAAGTTAATTTGGTCACTTCATTACAGTGCTTCTTCAGGAGATAAGGCCTACCCAAAAAACAGCCTTTGAGAAAAAGCAGGATTGTCATCTTATCTCCATCAGCAGTCCCTGAAAGGATGAGTCTAGCCAAGTGCATCCCAGGTACCTCAGCATGATGGAGGTTCCCAGATAGTATAATAGGTCAGTGAAGAGCTACCATCTCCTACCAAAAGACACATAGCCAGGTATGCCTTCCCCACTTCATGTCATGGGGCAGCACCACTGCCAGTCAGCCCATGTCAGAGGCTGGGTGATGCCTGTGATTCCATGAATGAGGTATGTTGGATGCTGTAAATGCAGAGGACATTTACTTATGCAAGACAGGTGGTACTTTGCACACAGAGTACCCCTCTGTTACACTAGCAACAGAGTACCCCTCCCAGAACACTGCCTAACAAAAGAAGGGATCCATTTTCTCAGTGATGCCTTCTTGCAGGCTCTCTGTGGACCACAGAAGATATTTTCTCTCCTTGCATATGAAAGGCCTTGTTAATGCCACCTTCCTGGAGTGGACTCCCACACATCTTGTCTCAAGATGACAAGAGGAAAACATTGTGACCAGCACCACACCAGCACTGTTAGTGGGGACCACACTGCCCTCAGGAATTGAAGCAAGAATGTACGGGCAAAATTAGGCTCTTTCCAAGTGAATCACCTCTTCATTCCAGAAAATCTTGTGAAGCCCAGCTCTGAAGAAGGCTACGGTCACACAGTACAATTCCCTAGCATACAATTGTGAAGATGGTATCACTACAGAAGATTAAAGCTGGTGTGAGCATATGAGAAAGAAACCACTCCTACACTGTAATCATGAGGTTCTTGACACTGCCAAAATGTCAGACTGATTATTCTGTTTTCTTTCCAAGGAGGGAGATCCTAGCCATGGCTTCCCTTTTTACATATATATGTGATGAATACATGAATACTACAACCAGACCCCATGAGGAGAAGTACACTTTTAATCACAGTTTGGCATATTTGTCTTTATGAGACCCAACTGCAAAAGCAGCCTTGGATCTGACTAAAGGAGTGAGGAGAAAGGCAATGAATCTTTGTGCAGATGGGCATACAAAAGCAAAACCTTTTTCAATGTTAAATGAACAGACAGCAAGACACAAGGTGAGCTAGATCACATTAGCATTTCTCATTTCTACTTTCAAAACAGAGTGAAATAATCTGTTCTCAAAGCACAACTAGTGACACACAGACAATCAGGTCATGAAGGCCTTGTGGTTTGTACCAAAAGTGTTCTCATTGTTGGAAAAAAACTTAATAAAACATAGAGACAGTTCCCCCATGGAGGTGAAAGAAAGGAGTAACTTGATCCAATGTCCAAGTTTTCTGAGTCTGATCACACAAAGTGTGTCCCTCCTCACGTGTTGATGTCTGTCTCTTGATGTGCTCTTTTCCTATCCAGATGCAACATTCAGGGACACACTCCACACAGTGAAGGGATTGACTGAAGGCAACATCTGACTGATGTCTGTCCACCAGCTGTCCTGGATAGCACAAGCATTTGCATTTGTACCCCTGACTCTGGGAACTGGATCCACAATAAATGCTATACAGAGCCCTGGATGAACACTCAGCTCTCTCCAGCTTTCCTTCCCCTCCACCACTGCTCAGCTTTGCTCTGGGGCTCAGCAGAGCTGCGGAGCTTCATACAAGGGTGGAGAAGGGCCACGAGGAGAACAGGGGGAGACTGCAGAGGCAGAAAAGCCCACTTGCTTCACCACAGGTCTGCATTAGTCACCAGTGGGTGCCCAGGACCTCACTCCCACAGGGACACACTGCCACCCTGTGGAAACCACTCTTCCTCTCCCAGGCACTGGGCAAGGATGCAGGGAGAAGGCTTGCAGCCTCATCCATGTTCAGTGGCTATACAGCTAATGCAGCAGCAAGCCACACGCACTTTGGTGCTGTACTGAAGAAGGGTGCTGTGATTTTAATGTATTGAGACTAATGCAAAAACTAATTTCTGCTAATTCTTTGTAATCGCACATTTAGTGGCAGCATGGCTGCTGTGAACACAGTAGCGCAATTATTCGTACTCACTCCGCTCCCCTCTACTAATAAATTAAAAAGCAAGGGTCAGTTTATCAAATCTTCAGACAAGCCAGACGAGAAAACAAAGCTGGGTACCACCCCTGTCCCCAAGACATCAAGTCAGCACACAGAAAAGGGTAGAAAACCTTAAGCAACATGGGACACCAACACCAAACTTCTTCCGTCTGTCTACATCCAAAAAATCCTAAGCCCTGGTATTTGCTTTGGGTGAAGAGTCAGACATCCCTAGCACTAGCAGGTGAGCACTAAACAGGAAGGTACAGCCCCAACTGCATAATTCTGTCAGCAGGAAAACAAACAGCAGGTGAGCACCATTGGAAGTCTCTTGTCAGTACACGCAGGTTATTTAAACACAATCTGGAGATGTATTTATTCAGTAAGGGCTGTAATTAGCCTGCAAATTAATCTCAACACATCCCTCTATGGCAAGCTGAGAAATGAGATTCCTTGGGGGAAAAAGTAATTTAAGTGTGGCTGCTGACAGATATACAGATTCAAAAATTAAAGACATTAAATCTAAAATTTAATATTCCCCACTGCTTAGTAAGAACTGAAGCAGGAGGGTCCAACAAAAAACTCCCTGAAGAAGATGAAGAAAATGAAGAAATTACCAATACTAGAAGACAAACTCTGCTGCTTTCAACTATGCAGGTACATCTGTATTTCACAATGATCCTGACACAAAACTGACACAAGAGATGGCAACTCATTTGGTTCGCTTCAATAGGTCAGCTCGCAGATGTGGCAGCCTCTTATTTTTATTTCCATTAGAAAAAAATAAATAAATTATGAACTCCAGTATATGCACACCTGTCTTCATTTAAACAAAGTGCTGTTTCATGCTAGCAATCAGACAAAAAAGAAGCGAAACATTCTCATTATTACTGACAATAAAACAAGGTTTGTCCTGCTCAGCCTCTTCACCCATTTTTCAGATTTAACTCCTGGCACAAACTTAATGAACAAAAGCTGAAGCAACGCAGCCTGTGCCAGACAGCACATTATAATCTGAAATTACATCTCCAGCTCTAATGTGAATACCCTAAAGCACCTTTGATGAAAAAACACACACGCCTTCCAGATTGTACACACAGATCAGGCTTAGCCTTTAATGTATTCGCATTCAGAGCCAACTGGCTGCTTCTGCCCGCTGTAATCAGGAGACAGCACTCTGGGTTGGCATGACCACAGGAGTTTACAAAGCACACAGCTCTGGGGCAAGACCTGCCGCAGCTCAGTTTCACCTCTCTGTGCTGCAGAGAGTCTCCTTCATTATCAAGTGAAGGCAAGAGGGAAAACAGGAGAATAAACATATAATATATATATTATGTATGTTCTGGGAGAAGAAATGTGCCCATCACTTGTCATGTCTGACAATTAAGATTCAGTAAATGCAAGACGGGTGTTTTGTTTTGAGCCATCTTTCAGTAGAAATGAAACCCATATTCTGCAGTTAATTCCTTACCTTCAAGAGCCCTCTTGGGAAGTCTTTGCCATCGTTCATCCCCTGGAGGTTAGCAACGAACTCTTGGCAGGTCATCTTTTTCCCAATGTTCTGAAAGGAGTGTCAGAGAAACACAACATCATATTCCTGCTGCTCTCCATAATGACAGGAACAAGCAACATCAGATTAAGTGCATCTTCCTGCTCTCCTTTAAGCCCAAGGCAGGCAGCACTAAGAATGTGCTCATGAGCTTACTCATAGATGAGCATCCTTGTATGCATATAGCTAGAAAAGGGAAAGTACTTTTGCACCCAAAGGCCCACATACACCCCAAAAAAAACCCCCAGCTTAGTACTGGGGTAATGAAGAGGACAATGATGAAGATCTCTGGTATTTGCATGGTGCCTTATATCCATCCCCATGTCTCCAGAAGCTCTACCAGTCTCTGATGGAAAAGCTCTACTTAAATCTGCTGTGGGGCACCAGGAAATACGTGACTGAGGCCCTTTCTAGACCCTTCTCTTACAGTTTAAAATGCTCCCTTTCAGTGGCAACTGACCCGAGTTGAAGTGCGGTGCCCAGGCGTGGCCATTACCTTTTCTGATTCACAGGCGGAGGCTGCTTTGACATGTCCATAGGCTCGCTCTCTTTTCTCTCTTTCTGCCTAAGTCTCAGACTGAAAGTTGCCCAAATAAGCCATGAACAGAAAGGAACAGTTTGGCTGTTCCTACATGTCTGTGTAGGAGCCAAACTACATCTGGAAGTTTGAGGCTGCCCTAAACTACTCTTGAATCCCTGCCTCCATCACCCCTCAGAGAAAATGTCTGTACTCAGTCCCCCAGGTGCTAGAAAGCCCCTGCTCAGCATGTGGAGAGCCTTGTGAGCAGGCAGCAATTACAACACTGCTTTGATGAAAAAGGACACTAAAGACATCTGAGGAAAGTGGCCTGAGATGAGCTGTGAAACACAGTATAGACAGAGGGGAAAATAGGGCTCTGTGACAGTCATGCTATCTTTGAGGACAGCACCACTGTCAGTCAGGAGATGGAAGTGAAGACTTTTCCACTGACAGGGCATATTTTGTCTGTAGAAATACAGCAGAAGAGCTCTGTGTGAGCTTTGTCTATGGCTAGGAGCAGGACTCTAAATTAACACAGGATTGGAGCCCAAGGAAGGGCACCAGTTGGTAATACAGGCCATTCGATGTTATGAGTTACATGACAGCTTAAAGTGCATATCTTCTATTTCCCTTTGATAATGTATGATCAGGAAAACCACCAAATCTTGGCCATCAGCCTCACCTTGCCAATAAGGAACATCCCATAGCCTGCAACCAGCACAAACCCACAGAAAGAAGACAAGCAGTAACCCTGGAGCAATTCAGGCTTCCCACAACAGGATGGCTCCTGACAACACAGGTGGGCTGTAACCCTGGCTCTATGGTTGCAAAGCTTATAGAACACAGCTTGTAACTTCAGTCTTCAGGTGCAGGCTGGAGCTGGTAGATTTACAAGTGCTTTCCTTTCTCCCTGCAACTTCAGCCTACTTCTATTTGTTTCCTCCAAGCAGCAGTTGGCAGCTTCCCCATGCTGACCAAAGCCAACAGCAATGTGGCATTGCAGACAAATGGCTGCTGTGCTGCAGGATTAAAGCTAACATCTCCATACAGTGCCACAGAGGTTCCAGAAGATGTGCCTGGTGGTCTGGAGATATCTCAAAACTCTCTAGCACCAATGCGGGTGATGACCTCTGCACAGAGAAGAAAGCATGCATTTCCAAGACACACCTAGCAAAAACTGTTTAGTTACAAATAGAAGTGTGGCAAGACAGGGAACATAAAGGAGACTAAGTAAGAGTTTGTCTACAAGAGTTAAAGGCAAGTGTGAACTGAAGGCAGAGCAGCTGCATTGCAGCCCTACAAGCAGTGGAGCTGATTGTGAAATAGAAATGTCTATGCTTATGATCAGTATGTCAGTAACAAATAAAGCTCAGTGTATAGACAAGCCCTGTGACTCATTTGCTTCCTGCTCTAGCAGAATTCTGGTAAGGATGGGGCAAAGCATTATCTTTCTTAGGAAACAGGCAATTAGGCATATCTGCAAGGGCTGCATTCCAAGTCAAAACCACCAAACTTACCACCTATGTGAAAGAATGCAAAGCATTAAGAGGAAGACCAAAATTCGAGGAAATCAGAGGGGTTTGAGGAAACATACATGGACATAATACAGGTAGGAATCTGGCAAATACTACAGCTGCATATACATAACAACACACTGTCAACTGTCAGTGGGATAAGTCTCCAAAGTTACACACTGCAACAACCAGAGTCAGCAGCAGCAATGATGGGTCAGAGCCAGATCATGTATTCCAGTACCTACTGAAGACAGTACAGCCCACTAAAGCTGGGAGCAATGGGAATTGCTGTCAGGCTAATGCGTGACCATTATTGCGTCTCCCTCCCTGGACTGTGAGGCCAGGCAGACTGTAAAGCAGGAGCTCCAGGCTACCTACCACTCTGGGGAGTGGGATACCTGAGCAGAAAGACTCAGGTGTCCTCAAGAGAAGCCATGTGTGCTAAGAGACAAACTGCAGCACAATCCTGTACGTCCCATGTCCAATCATGTCACACATGACTGACGCACCCTTCAGTAGGGAAGGCTAAGCCTTCAGAGGAAAAAAAATCTTCACAACTCCCTACCCTCTCCTGCTTCCACAACCTTTAGACAAAGGCATTCAATTAATGGAAGGTGGGTCTCAGAACTCCTTGTGAACACTCGAGTCTTGGATTTATTACCTGCACCCCCACAGGGGCTAAGCAGCCCATTGAGACAGATTCAGGATACCTCCATATCCTGCTGCCCAATCCAACACCTTTGATGTGTAAGAGTTCCCAACAGACACCCTCCTGGGAGAGCCCTTGCAAGTGCCATGGAGGGCCAGAGAGAAGCCTCAGAACCACTTGGCTGAAGCCACTGCTGTTGCATACTACCACACACCCTGTGTTCTTACACACTCCATCCTAACTCCAGAGCAGAGGAAGCCTTCCTTCACCATGGGAATTCCTTGCATAGCAGGTGTATTGCACCATGGGTGCTGAAATACTCATCCTAAGGTTACTGGCACCCTGCAGCAGTGTGACTAAGAGGACTCAAACCAGAATACTATTTCACCCAGGCAGGCAATGGGGAGAGGGGTGTAGTACAGGAACACAGGGCTCCCACTCTGCATGCCCACATCCCCCCTCCATTCTCTTGGCTCTGAGTACACCCATCATTTGCCTGTGCAAAACTCTGCTTCCACCAGATCTGCCCCCTGCAAATGAATGCCTGCAAACATCACCTTTCCTTTGTGACCTTCACCTCCCATCTCTATTCTGCCTTCCCACGTGTTTGTACATACTGCAAAGGGGAAGCCAATCCCAAGCACAGCTTCCCAGTCAGGACCTGCTGCAGGAAGGATGGTAAGCACACCAGAAAGTTGGCCCTGAGGTCAGGGAGTATGCTCAGACATTATGGCAACACTAGGCACAATGCCAGCTTACACATGACTGATCAAGGAATGCTGGAAAGGCCTGCCCAGGACAACAGCCTGAGAGTGCAGCCTTCTCACTGTTTGCTGTTTGCAGGGGCTTCAGAAGAAGGCCACCAGCACAGGGACTGCCACAAGACTACCCAGTCCCAGCATGGTGTGGATAGGAGCAGTCTACACAAAGCCGTGCATACTCACATGGCCATGGAGGTCTGTGTTCAGCAGCATCATGGCACACGTGAGACAGTGAACTCCATCTGCAGAAAGAGAAATAACCAGAGTCACATGCAAAACCACACCTGGACCTTCAAGAACGTGAAACTGAGACCCAGACTAATTGAGTCTGTTCTCTTCATAAGAATCTGTTTTATAAAGAAATATACATAATTAAATATATGAACAATGAGGTCATCACACAGCTGCCAAACCAGAACAATCTTTCTTTCATCTTTTAGTAACTGTCAAAACTGTCTTGCAGTACCCATGGATGAGGCAAGCAAGACAGGAAATCACATTATCGCTCTTGACTTGCTAATACCAACATTACAGTCTGAATCAACACCTTCTTCTTCATTTACTTCAGTGTAGAAAGGGAAAAGCAAAATACATTCGTTCTTGCATAAGGAGTGGATGCAGCAGGGTATCCTGTTTTTCTCCCCCTCTGGCTTAGCCCTCATTCAGAGCTCAATTAGACCTAATTTTGGAGAAGTACAGGCAGTTACTTATGCTACCTTGGCTCTATGTTGGGTAGAGAGCGCTCCAGGGGTTTCTCAGCTGGTCCTGTGGCCAAGGTCCTCAAGCAATAAGTCAGATTCATAGAACCCTGGGATAGAGTTGGAGGACTGAGAGACTGAAGAAAATGATTACCGGCTCAAAACAACTGAAATGTGTGTGTAAGGGGAGCAGCTCTGCAGAAAATGGGATGGTGCACTGCTCCATACCCCACTCTCTGGAACCCTTAGTTCAGAACTGCCACCAATCACTGAAAGCAAAGCCCCACACTCTGCCCTGGCACCCCAGTCAAGCCCTGGCGTGGCCAGATGACTGGAAGCGCCCCCACAGGTTGCTTGCCACAGGAAGCCAGAGCAGACCCCAGGACATGTGGCTGTGTCCCTATTGTCTTTGGATAGCTGAAACCACACTAGGATCCAGGGCAGTAACTGTATCATGTTTTATGCTTTCTTTTCATCTCTTTTTCCTCTTTTCTATTCCTAATTTCCATTTTCTGAAACGTGGGTTATTAAGATTGGATGAGTAAAGTTTACTAAGTCAATGCTCTGTGAAATGCTTTATTTTGACTGAATGTTTGTTTTAAATTCCTGATTTTCCAAGGTTTGCTAGGAAAGCTTGGTTGTGAACATTCTGAGAACTTTTGTCAAGTTCTTCTTTTTGCCCAACTCAAAAAAAAGTAGTAGTACTTAAAACCCTTTTTGAATAACCTTTCTAAGCAAGTTTAGAAGGACCCTACAAGAATCATGGAGTTCAACTCCTGGCTCTGCACAGGACATCCCTACGAATCACACCGTGTGCTTGAGAGCATTGTCCAAACACTTCTTGAGCTTTGTCAGGCTGGTGCTGTGATCACTTCCCTGGGGAGCCTGTTAAAGTACCCAACCACCCACTGGGAGAAGAACCTCTCTCTGATGTCCAACCTAAACCTCTGCTGACACAGCTTTTAAGGCACTCCCTCAGCTCCTGTCACTGTCACCACAGAGAAGAGATCAGTGCCTGCCCCTCCTCCTCCCCTCGTGAGGCAGCTGTAGACTGCAATGAGGTCTCCCCTCAGTCTCCTCTTCCTCCAGGCTCTGCAAACTATGTGATCTCACTGCTCCTCATTTGGCTTCCCCTCTAGACCTTTCTCCATCTTCATACCCTTTTTCAGAATACTCTCTGATAGGTTTGTATCTTTCTTATATTGTGGTGCCCAAACTGCACCTAGTATTAAGATCCTGGGTTAAGTGTGCAGGATTTAAATGCTTACTCAGGGTCTGAAGTCACAATATCCCTCTTGCAGTCTTCACTAGAGTAAGGCAGCCACATCATCAGGCAAGTCATTATTTCACTCTGGACATGATGCACTCATTCTACCTGACTGCCTACAGTGTCTTGAAATAAGAAAGGCAATAGGCAGAGTACAGAGACAACACAGGAGCAGATCCTGTCTTACTCCCAACTTTTTCCCTCCCTTGCATGACTGGCCAGTAAAGCTGAAGAGGTGCAAAGTGCCCAAACATTATCTCACTGCAACAGGGGTAGGTCACAAAGCAAGGGGTAAGGAGGTGCAGTGGTACCTCCAACTGTAGCAGCCCTTTCTCACATTGGAAACTTAAAGTACAGCTAAACTGATGACTGCCTCCTTTTTCAACCTCCTCCTTCAGTGTGTGATCAGCATGCGCTGCAGTCACAGGGCCACAAGGCTCTGCCAGCATGTCTGGCTGAACACAGCAGTTACACCAACAGACAGTTTGTCCTCTTCTGCAATCCCAGTTTTCTCAGGTTTCATCTATGTGCTTGTTTGTTTCCATCATTTATTTTCAAACTGACTGAAAACATTGGCAAGGAGGAGCACTGTGACTGATGTTAGCTAGTCAAGATGAAACCATGCCAGGGTCTGGATACAGCACCCAAAATTCACCCCCACAACTGGCAAGAACTGGCATGCCTGATGCCAGTGCATGCAGATACAAGCGCTGAATGGAGCACGGAAAGCAAACAGCCTCTCTTTCACCCGACACAGGACCTATTCTTGTCCACATGAGTGCAGCTGGAGTACAGGTACCCACACACTGAAGCCTGCGAGACCAGAAACTACAACTGAGGACAAATCTGGAGGTGCCACAACTGACAATTTATACTGAGAACCTATTTCTTTGAACACCTTTCGTGCTGAGGGTTTCGATGCTTACCAGAGACAGTCTCTAAAGTGTGGTGCAGTGACTACACAGCTTCATTTTCCAGGCATACACCATATGTGCATGATATCGAAAATGAGAATCAAAGAAACACAGCAACAAACAAAGACCTCAGTATCAGAAACAAAGTTACCTTGAGAAGAAATGGCATTTGGGTTGCACTGGTAGTATCTGCTGGAGAAGTGGATTAAAACTCTCTCTCGTTCCTGAGTTTCTCCAATAAGTGAAAAGGCTTTAAAGAAACTCCTAAAAGAGCAGTGGAAAAAAAAGTGAAATTAAGGTAATAAATCTCTTTTTGCTTCACACAGTGCACTGAGCAAAGCACACATCACAGCAAGAAGTACATAAGCACACATTGAGTTCCAAGGAGCCTTTCTAGGAAAATGAGCTATCATTCTGCGTGCAGAACTCCAACATTTTAGTAAATGAAAGAAGATTTAAATTACCGTTGGTCTCAGCCACTGAATATACAAAATAATAAGTAATTCCATTATCTGAAAGAGCTGTTCTTACTTTTAATTTTTTTCTTTTTGGGCAAGGAATTGGAACATGTGTTTTTTATGCATTATAAGATAGCCAGGATGTTCCCTATTCTCTTCTAATTGCCCACCACCCCTGCACCTTTTAACTTTACTTCATTTGTACTGCTCTCCAAATCAAAGAAGCTACTCCAGGTGGTGAAGTCAAGCAAGTGCACAGCACTCACAGCTAACACCAAATGTGTGGTCACTTATCAGAATGGCCAGGACCACATCAGATGGGGAGGAGTGCGACTACTTGGACCTGCAGAAAATATCTGAGCAAAAGGGCAGAAGACTTGCAACATCTCCCACTGAGCTTCAACAACAGGAGGAGTAACTTGGCCCTCCTGAGGTTCTTGCTCAGGGTGCAGGGCCAGGGTGCAGGGCTGGTGCACATCTGGGCACACTCACTGGATATAGCCAGTAAGCCTGTGCAGAGAGGTGGGGAGGGCACACTTCTACTCTCCTACTTGACCACACCTCCTCTTAACCACGATGCTGTTCTTCCCGCATACAAAAATGCATCTCACAGCCAAAGATGACCTTCTACATTCATTTAGCAGGATGCTTCTAAGAAAATACTGAAAACACAAAACTTCCGGATCTGAAGTAAGAAGACATACAGAATGACTGTCTAACAGACAATTTTTAAACATCCCATTAGACAGAAACTAACACCAGATCTGAGAGGAATGGAATATATTACTGGAACATTCACATCTATCTAGTCTCAATGCACAAACTTTAACTTTTTTCTCTCTGATGTAAGGTCAGAGACAGGCTGTACTTGGAACAATCTCACACCCACAGAGAGTGTGATCTGCATGGTAATAACTTGATTCCACATGTAATGTATTGCAAATAATCCAGTTCACAAGTAGGTACAAGTGAATCTTAACAGGGTTTCTCTGTCCTTCCTACTTTGTGCTCCTGTCCTGGTTCTGGCCAGGACAGAGGTAATTTTTAATGTAAGGGATGATGTTACTTCTGATCCTTTTGAAGGGACCTCCAGTTCATATTTACAAGAAATGAGCAACATGCACTATTACTGGAACTACAGAGGCCCCAGCCAGGTAGAAGAAATGGCCAACCAAATCTATGGGACTGTGTGGATCCAGTGCTCTGGCACATCAGACACACAAGAGTGTAAGGCTTTAGTTCCCACCGGCACATGATGTACCCTGATGTCACCAAGATATGTGGGGACAGAATCCATCTTTTTCTAGGGTGCCAAGGGGATCCCAACAGCTGACTGCACTGGAAGGTAGAGAGAGCATGACTGGAAATGAATGGCAAAAACACCCCACTGTGACTGGCCCAGAGGCCCTGTGCATCCTTAGCCTAGGTTACCCCAAAAAGAGGGTATTTCAAGGACCCAAGAAGGCATTGTTAGGAATTTTGGGATAGCTGCTGTGGAGACAGAGGAAACGGGACAGCTGAACACCTTGCCTGGTCTCTCAGAGGACCCCTCTGTTTAGGGACTGCTGAGGGTCGAAGAACAACAGGTACAATCACTACCACATGGCTACTGCACCATCAACAATGCTGCACCTCCTGGGACACTGTGACCCCATCCAGGGGATGATCCGTGAACTGGAGAGCCAGGGAATGGCCAGCAAGACTTGTTAACCCTTTCACAGTCCTATATGGTCAGTGTGTGAGCCCAGGAACCAAGAGATTATCATGGCCTGAATGAAGTCACACCACCACTGAGTGCCACTGTGCCCAACATGCTGGGACTTCAGTATGAGCTGGAGTCCAAAGCAGTGAGGTGGTGCCACCATCAACGTTGCTAACATGCTGTTCTCTAGTCCTTTAGCAGCAGGGTGCAGGCCTCAGTTTTTTACCTGGAGGGGTGTGACATACACCTGGAACTGACTTCCCCAGGGGTGGAGACAGAACCCCATTATCTATCCTGGACTAATCCAGACTGCACTGGAAAAGGAAGTGAGGAAAAGGGTGAGGTCCTAGAATACTTGCAACATATTGAAAACATGATCACGTAGGGCAATCAGCAGGAGTTTTTGAGAAAGGGGAGAAGACAATCCAAATCCTCCTGAAGGCTGGTTTTGCCACACGGTGAAGTAAGATCAAGGAACCTGCCCAGAAAACTCAGTTTTTAGGAGTAAAATGGCAAGATGCACGTCATCAGATTCCAATAGACATGGTCACTGGAATAGCAGCTATGTCTCCACCAACCATCAAGAAGGAAACACAGGTTTTCCTAGGCACTGTGGGTTTTTAAAGGATGCATAGTTCAGATTATAGTCAAGTGATACCAAAGAAGAACGATTTCAAGCAGGGTCCTGAACAATAATAAGATTTTGAACAAATTAAACAGGAGATTGCTCATGCAGTAGCCAGTCAGGACACTACAAGACATAAAAAATATGCTCCACAGTGCAGCCAGGAAGAATAGTCATTCTGAGAGTCACTGGCAAAAGGGTACATGTGGAGATTCGATGACGAACCCTGGTATTCTGGAGTTGGGAATACAAACATTCCAACATACAAAGGATCTGAGACCAGCCACAGCCCCACTGAAGCAGAGACACTGGCAACTTATGAAGGGGTTGGAGCTGCTTCAGAAGTGACTGGCACTGAAGCACAGCTCCACCTGGTGACCCAGCTGCCAGTGCTGGGCTGGACATTCAAAGAGAAAGTCTCTGCAACACATCAGGCCACTGAGGAGTAACTGGATTACTCTGACCACACAGCAAGCTTGAATAGGAAAGCCCAATCATCCAGGGATCTTAGAAGTAATCACTAATTGGCCTGAAGGTGAAAATTTCAGACTACAATCATCATCAGAGGAGGAGAAGATGACACATGCTGAGGAGGCCCCACCATACAATCAGCTACCCAAAAATGAAAAGGAATATGATCTCTTTATTGACAGTTCCTTTTGTATCACAGGGACAAATCAAAAACAGAAAGCAGATGTAGACAGCCCTATATGACGAGTCACAGAAGCTACTGAAGGAGAAGGTGGATCAAGTCAGGTTGCAGAGCTGAAAGCCATCCAGCTGGCTTTAGGTATCACTGAATAAGAGAAATGGCCAGCAATCTACCTCTACATGGACTTGTGGATAGTGGCAAATGCTGTGTTGGGGTGGCAGGACAGGCAGAAAAAGGTCAATTGGCAGTGCAGATGGAAACCAATCTGGGCTGATGAATCATGGCAAGAAATCACTGCCCTGGTAGAGAAGTTGGCTGTAGAAGCACATCAAGAGGTGCACGTGTGCCCAAGAGTCAGGCTGCAGAGGAACATCGCAACGACGCAGAGGTGGATCAGGCCACCGAGATTAAAGCGGCTCGGGTTAATCTGGACTGGCAATGTTAGAGCAAATCATTTCTGGCTCAGTGGGCTCAAGATGCCTCAGGTCATCAGGGAAGAGATGAGGGCTTGTGATCAAGGAGTGGACTTAACCATGGACAACGCCTCTCAGTTACCCATAACTGTGAAACACGCGCTGCGATCGCGGGCCAAGCAGGTAGGGCCCCTCTGGTAGGGTGGGTGGTGGCTGGAACACAGACGTGGGGCAGCCTGGCAAATCAGGAACACCACACTGCTGCAAACACACCAAGGCAAGGCTACGAGTGCTTACAATGGTGGAAACAACCACTGGGTGACTGGAAACTAACCACGTGCCTCACACCAGGGCCCAAAAACTGTCCTGGGACTTGAGATGCAACTTCTGTGGCAACATGGCACCCCAGAAAGAACTGAGTTGGACTAATGGGACTCATTTCAAAAGGAGCCCCACAGACACATGGGCCAGAGAGCACAGGATTGGGTGGGTATAACACATCGCCTATTTTGCACCAGCCTCTGGGAAAATTGAACAGTACAATGGACTGTTAAAAATTACATTAAAAGCAATGCGTGATGGAACCTTCAAACATGGGGATCTGCATTTAGCAAAGGCCACCTCATTAGTTAATACAAGAGGCTCTACCAATCAAGCTGGTCCTGCCCAAACAAAATTACTATGCACTATAGCAGGGGATGAAGACCCTGTGGTATGAAGAAGAAATGTGTTAGGGAACACGGTCGGGATTGGTCCCACCTTTTTACAAAGGCAAATCAATTTGTGGGATTAGTTTTGCTCAGGGACCTGATGGCACTTGATGGGTAATGTAGAGGGACAGGGAAACATAAGGTGCACCCCAAGGGGATTCAATTTTTGTGTGAGAATGGTCTGTAATGTTCAATCGTACAATACTGTTTGCTGAATGGCACTGCCACTGTATGCTGTAACTGCTGTGGAGAATGAATATGGACTGTTCCAGATATACCAGTCATGAGCTCCTGATGCAGACTGCAAGCAGGTGAAAGCAAGCAGACCTCCTGCCCTGGAAGACATCTAGAAGAGATAGAATCCACAGTCATGGACTAAACAACCTCAACAGACATCTGGGAAGGACAGCCACTGACTATGGAAATTATATTCATGCTTGCGTTTATACACACACACACACACACACACACACACACACACATACATGTAGCAGGGAGCTGCAGGACCCGGACATGATATAGATGGTATAGCATAAGGGATAGAAAACATACTGATTCTGGCCAGGACAGTTAATTTTTGCAGTAGCCAGGAGGATCATGACTAGGAGCCTGATGCTATTCTGTACAACCTCAGTACAGGTTATGGGGGGGAGGCGTCCCTTCTGGTCAGGTAGCATGGTGGAGCAGTGAAGGTGTTGCTGGTTTCCACATGGTGACTGCTTGCATGCGAATGATTCACCTCTCTTGTACACTCTGTTATTAATATTGTTGCTGTTATCCTTCATTTTCTTGTTTCATTTACTGTTTCCAGTAAATTGTTCTTATCTCAACCCTTGATCTCTACCTTTTGTGCCTCCAGTTCTCCTCTCCAGATGCCCCATAGAGGGGGGAGGCAGAAGGGAGCAAGTGGCACATATTTTGGAATGTTTCAGTGGGAACATTAAATTGGGGAATACTGTTCCTAAATCCACAAAAGCTCCCAAGGCACATTTTGAGAATTAGCCATCTTTCTGTCTCCTACCCCAGACTGGGCTCTTTCCAGCAACACTCCCTGCCCATGCCAAGGGTACCACTGACCTACACCTTCTCCTTCTCTGCAACACATTTACACTTGGAAGCTAACTTGGAGGGGAAACTGATGAAAGAATATTTAGTAAATAAACAAGGCAGTTTCCTCACTCTCAGAGCACAATGTTACAGCCAAGGGCCACAGGGATTAGTTTCTGCCCACCAGAGAACATAGAATACACTGAGCTGAAGGCACCCAACAAGGATCATTAAGTCCAACTCCTGGCTCTGCACAGAACACCAATAAGAATCACACCATGTGCTTGAGAGTGCTGTCCAAACACTTCCTGAACTCTGTTCAGGAGTGGTGCTGCGACCACTTCCTTGGGGAGCCTGTTCCAGTGCCCAATCACCTGCTGCAGGCAGAACCTCTCTCTGATGTCCAGCCTAAGCATCCCCTGACAGAACTTTAAGCCATTCCCTCTCATCCTTGTCACAGGTCACCACACAGAAGAGTCAGTGCGAGCCCCTCCTCTTCCACTTGTGAGAAAGTTGTAGACTGCAATAAGGTCTCCCTTCAGTCTCCTCCAGGCTGAACAGACCAAGGAACCTCAGCCACTTCCCTGGGTTCCAGTGCCCAATCACCTGCTGCAGGCAGAACCTCTCTCTGATGTCCAGCCTAAGCATCCCCTGACAGAACTTTAAGCCATTCCCTCTCATCCTTGTCACAGGTCACCACACAGAAGAGTCAGTGCGAGCCCCTCCTCTTCCACTTGTGAGAAAGTTGTAGACTGCAATAAGGTCTCCCTTCAGTCTCCTCCAGGCTGAACAGACCAAGGAACCTCAGCCACTTCCCTGGAGGCTTCCCCTCCAGGCCCTTCACCATCTTTGCCCTTTTCTGGATATCTTCTGGTAGCTTCATATCTTTCTTATATTGAAGGCACCAGAACTGGCCCCAGCACTTGAGGTGAGGCTGCTCCAGTGCAGAGCAGAGCGGGACAATCCCTTTTCTTGCCTGGCAGGTGATACTGTGCCTGATACACCCCAGGACAGAGCTGGCCGTCCTGGCTGCCAGGGCACTTGCTCACTCATGTTCAATTTGCCCTCCATAAGGACTCCCTGGTCCTCTTCCACAGTGCAGCTCTCCAGCAGCTCATTTCCCAGTCTATCCCAGGTGCAGAACCCAGCACTTGCCCTTGTTAAACTTCACACAGTTGGTAGTTCCCCAGACCTATAATTCATCAAAGTCCCCCTGCAGGACCTCTCTTCCTTCAAGGGAGTCAATGGCTTCTCCCAGTTTAGTATCATCAATCTTACTTATTATATGTTCAAGTCCCGTGTCCAGGTCATTTATGAAGATGTTGAAGAGCACAGGGCTAAGGACGGAGCCCTGTGGAACCCCACTAGTGACAGATCACCAGTCTGATGTCACCCCATTCGCTGTAACCCTTTGTGCCTGACCCATGAGCCAGGTGCTCACCCACCACATGTGTTTATCCAGCTGTGGGCTGGACCTTTTCTCCAGAAGGATCCTGTGAGAGACAGTATCAAAAGCTTTACAGAAATCCAAAAACATCACATCAACTGGCTTCCCTCAATCATCTAAGTGGGTTACCTTGTCTTAAAAGGAAATTTGGTTGGATAAGCAGGACTTTTTCCTCATGAAGCCATGGTGGTTGTGACCAATCACTGCATTGTCTTTCAGGTATTTTTCAATACCTCCCAGAATAATTTTCTCCATTATTTTACCAGGCACTGAACTGAGACTGACAGGCCTATAGTTTCCAGGGTTATCCTTCTTGCCCTTCTTGAAGGTTACACAGTCTTCAGTCAATTGGGACCTCTTCAGATGCCCAAGACCATTCAAAAATCATTAAGAGGAACCTCACAATGACATCAACCAGTTCTTTGAGTATTTCTGGATAAATCCCATGTGGTCCCACAGACTTGTGAGGATCCAGATGGAACAACAGATCCCACACAAGTTCAGGGTCAGCTGGGAGTTTATCACTCTCACAGCCATGTTCCCTCAATGCCATTCTGCATGCCTTTTTCTATTGACTTATTAAAAAAAAAAATATTTTTGTTATCCCACACAAGTACTGGTAATGTTCAACTCCAGGTGAACTTTGTCAGCTAAAATTTTCTCTCTACAGTGGTGAGCAGCAAATTTGTATTCTTCCCACACTGCCTGACCTTTCTCCCATTGGACAATCACCTTTTTTTTGTTAGAGCCAGAAGATCCCTGATCATTCAAGTTATCCTTCTGCCTTATCTGGATTCGCCAGCTCCTGTGCCCTTAGGAGGTGGTGACCAGCACTGATGGATCCCAGCACCTTCAGAAGCATTTTCCCAGGGAACCTTACTAACTAGGTCTTGAGCAGCCTTAAATCTGCTCTCCCTGTATCCAGGGTTACACTCCAGAATGAACACTGAGAGGAGCCAGAGCAGCACCACATTCCCTCCTGTCATCCTGCAGAGGTTGCAAGAGATGCACTCAGGAGGTGGGCATGGATCCAGGGAGTGGATAGTGAAGGAACAACCCTTCCCAGGTCTCAGACTTGTCACTGATGCTGCACAACAGCCTCCCACAGCTGGCAGGTAGCACAGATCTCAGCAGCTGCCTCCAAAATGCTCAATAAACCACAGCTTATCAGTGAGCCAGCAATAACAGCACTGTTTCCTCTCACTCTCTGCCAAGCATGAGGAAGCATGTCTCAGTTTCCTCAGGCTTTGGGACGATTCTTTGTCCTCAGCTGCTGCTGCATGCTTAGGACATGTAGCTGGCAATTACTGCAGCTACTCTTGAAACCTCAACAACCCCTTGGCTTGTTTAAGTCCTTCATGAGCCTGGGCACATTTTAGAGAAAGTCCCAACTGCTAATATTAACAGGAGATCTACAGGGAGCAGAGACCTCCTAAATACGTGCCACAAAGCAATTATGGGTTGGATTTCACAATTTAAATGAAGGGTATATTTAGCATCATGCTTCAGGGGTGCTGAACCTGGAACTGAGCAACAGACCTCCCACTGCCCAGCAGCTCCCACCCCATGCTGAGCAGGTGCTCCAGCTTGGCTCCACGCCCCCTGCCTCAGGACCAGGAGGTTCATGTTTGTGCAGGCCATTTCCACCGCCTTCAGCAGGCAGGACTTTGTGGGTGCCTTTGATCTGCTATGGTCTCATGGCATCAGATCCCCAGAAATGCATTTGCAAAGGGGCTAAGAAATGCATGCACATCTTCTAGATTTTCATTAGAAAAAAAATTCCCACTTAAGTAACCTCAGTCAAATGAGTTGAACTCATTTAAATCCCCTTAAACACCAGAACACCAGCAACTGCGCTAACAGGCCACTGCTACACAAACTTGGTGTTTTGACTTCTGAGAAAAAAGGACTGAAAATAAACATTTCTGATTCCAGCGTAAAAAGGAAAGAAAATGGAAGGGCGGGGTCCTCAAACACCCACGCTGACGGTTACCAAACTCACTACAGCTTTTTCCACGTAGAAGCTTTTGCTGTTCTGCACGTTTCTGGATTCCTCGGGGAGACACAGAGTGGGGAGCTGCCAAACCACACCAAACCCTGGTCTTAGTGCACTGCAGCAAAGCAGGGTAAGCTCCAAAATGTATCAGCCATAGAGTCCGTGCAGATCAGCTGTGAGCAACACTGTAATTCCTCACTAGCACCTGGCAGACTACAAGTCCCCTGTTTTGACCGTGACTGGACACTTTTCTCCAGCTTCTCAAGGGCCATACCTAGGCAGGTCCACCCAAATATTTCCCTTTCTACATGGCCACCACTCCAGTAGCACACCAAGCCAAACAGAAGAGGAAGGCTCTGTCCCCAAAATACACCACAGTCCTCTCTTCATCTTCTTACATACCAAAAGGATAACCATGTAAATCAGGACAACACTACAAACAGCATTGTTACTAAAATAAGAATATGAAGTCTGCAAATGGAATTGTACCTGAGCGAACAGTCCAGTGTCATGCCTGTGAAGTCAAAAAATTTAAGATATTCTTCAGCCACAAGCTTGCTGAATTCATTGCTAAAGAAAAGCAAAGAAATAAGTAAAGGTTATTATTCAAGAGTGAACCCCTCCAGAACCATCAATCAGAAAGTGGCCAAGCATGTACTCATATCAGCACATACTTTTTACCCAAATGTTTTGCCACATCAGAGCGTTTGAATCTGTCCAGATGGTAGAGGCGCTTAGCCAGGCGCCTGGCTGCTTCCAAATTGCTGCTGCTGCCATTGCTGAGGTCGTTGCCAAGGGCTCCAGTGGCATCTTTCTCCTGAAGTTCATTGCTCCCCATGGCTGCACTGGAGTCTAACACCACATTCTGTAGGTCAACATTGCTGTGAGATTAAAAGAATACAGAAAGAAGAAAAATAAGATAACATTAGCATTTCCTCTTAGAGCAACAGGCAATTAACTGTACAGAGGCAAGAGGACACAATGTAACCAAAGCCATTCAACTGAAGGAGCAGAGTAGAACAGGAACATTCACTTAGCAGTCAGCAAAGTTAAGGGTTTTTAATAAACAGCCAAACATGGACTTTCCTTCTCACTGTGCTAAGTATCCTCAACTTGGGCTCACTTCAGAGAGAGTTCTTTGCTATTATCAGCCTACAACTGCAACTGTACCAATGCTTCTTGCATTAGTATTTTTTAACCCAAATGCTTGCTTGGCTTAAGAGGCTTCTTTAAAAGTAGGAAATTAATCATTTTCCAGGAGAAATGCAGTGATTAAGTTAGGGTGATCAGTTACTCCAAGCTGAGTCAGAACAAGTCCCTTCCTCATTCTTCCCCAGTTGTCCTGGAAACAACACAATTCCTCAAACCTAAAATAATATCACCAGAACGCTCAGTGGCTTCTGTGTCGCCCATGAGCAGTGGACATCCCATGGGAAGGCACTGCTAGAAAAAGCAGGACTTGGAGCAAGGAACCCAGTTTGGATTATGAGAGACACAAACCACCCATGCCAGCCTGGAGAACTCCTTGCTTCCCTCCTGCTCCCTAATGGTGGCAATTATTTCCCTCATCAGCTGCTCAAAGTCAAAATGTTCAGCATGGCAATCCCAGGGCACTTCAGATAAATCATGCACTTACAGATTCCTGCCACTTCTAGTACAATGGGAAAGCTCTGGCTGCGCTTTGCTTTGCTTCTCCCATGAAAGAGACAAGAGCCTGTAGCACCAAAAAACGCACCTCCACATACACACCCCTGCACAAAGGCAGACTTTTAACTTTAGAAGAGCTTTTCTCTGACACTGGCATGAATTTTTTTGCAAAATTTCAGCTCTGTGTATGTGTGTGTGTGCATTTGACAGCATTTCTATTTTTATTTCTATATTTTTATACTACATACAAATTCTTTTTACTAAAATGCCATTTACACAGGGATAGTGAATGATCAGCAAGGGTCATGCACAGGACAGATATGAGTGGAATGAGTTAAAGATGACTTTGTACACACAGCACTTTAAACAACATACCACAGCTTCACATACCACTGTAATTTTCAGACTTGACAAGCCATGGTTAAAATAACTGATCGCTGTGCTTCAGTAACAATTGTCTAGCCATTTACTCAAATGTCTGCTAGCCACTCATTAACTCCTCAAAGATGAGATTTCATACAAGGCAAGCTTAAAATAAAAAGAAAGGTATTCTGCATGCCACAAATCATCACGTGCTTCCTACCTCTCTTCTCATCCATGGTTTAAGAGAAGGACATGTACAGAACAGAGATTTGCCCATTTTACCTCTGTTTCCATCCTTTCAGTGTTTCTACAACATCAGAAATATCACACATTCACCCTGTGGGCACAGCTTCTTTATCAAGTATCTGGGGAAAACAGACATCTAACCTGTTCCTGCAAGAACTGGGGATTTGCCCTGGTTTGCATTTATTTCAGTGTAAATAAAATGGTGCTATAACAAAAGGGAGTCAGTCTCAATGCCTAGTAGGAAATTAATACTGTAAATACAATTCCAACAGCACTAATATTACTGGCCATCAGTTATCCTACAAAAGGAAAAAAACCCTCCTGACATCATTGTTGTGGAAAATGCCTCCTTGGCCCTATCCAAAACCACTAGCAAACATCCGAAATTTTCGAAATTTGGCCTACACCAAACTTGTGAAGAAAGCAAAAGACAGAGTACCCTGACTCAAACCCTGAGCAACACCTTGTTTATTCAAATCAGGCACAACTCGTTCCAAATTCCCATCTCTAACAATTGACACAAACAAGGCATACCCAGGTGAGCTAACAAATCTACAGAGTCTTTAATGTAAAAATGCTGCTTCAAAAACCATGCCAACTCACCTCACTATATATCACAGTCCTCTTTCACCACTGCTCTTTATTAAAGGTAGTATTTATAGCCCTGAAAGATGGCCAAAGCTGACAAGAAACATTTGTACTCTGCTAGGAACCAGTGCACTACAAGATTCAACGCTACCACAAACCACCAAAAGTTTAGAAAGGAAGCGCCAGCATCTGCCACTTAGTGAAATTAACAGTACAGCAGCTCCCAGCTTCTGCTTTGCCTCTCGGAGCCATGGGTGGAATATGAAGGAGGAACACCCAACAAGAGGGAGGGTGTGCTCTTTCCCCTGTTTGCCAAAACTAGTCAACAGGGCTGCCTAAGAAAAACTATCTTCCAACTTCTCCATTCTAAAGCTTCATACTGACCAAGGGTGCCCATACATGCATTGAAGAATAAGTGATGCTTCCTTCTGCTATTCCAGTAGTTAATTCTGATTAGCTTATCACTTAGTACAAAGGGGGGCTAAGTAAGTACTTTTTGTACCTAGTACAAAAAGTAAGTACTGAGTACTTTTTGTACTCACAAAGTACAAAAAGGCTGTCAAATCAAAACAGGTTGTCTGTAACCTCTTGTTCAGGGGAAATGACAGATTCTTAGCAGTAAAGTGAGACTTCAGTTCTCAAGTGGCTTTAGGTGGCTTGAAAACTCAGTGCTCATGTCACTGAGGGCTTAGGAAATGCAGATGCCCTGTGCATGGCTACTGTGCAAGCTGCCTTCAGGGCAGGATATTTTAGCAGGGTCCAAGTGGTTTTACGCAGGGAAAAGGCTGATGTCTCTTCTTACTTTCAATGCTTTCCAGGTCCATCATTTTCCCTTCACACCTCAGTTTACTCATCTGCTGAACTCAGTAATGCTTGCCTCCCTCTGTAAAGTGCTTATAATGAATTCTAATCAAGAGGTAAGAGCAACCAAGGCTGAAAACTCTTCTGCAGTCTACAGTTTCTACTCATAAAGAATCCACAGCAGCATTACCATCAAAAACAGTGCCAAGAAAGGGCTTTGTGATACAAAGCAAGGCTGGACATGGATTTCTTATGCAGCTTTACTCTTTATCACATAAAAATGAGAAACCACCACTGAAAAACACAGGCTGAAAAAATGTAATAGATTATACTCCCCCTAATCCTAGATTCAAGGCTAAAAGGGATTGTAATGATACTGCTGGTAATTGCCTGTCCAGCAATGGCTGCCCATTTTTATCCAGGGACACTTACATTAATCTCTGCTATCAGAAAATACAGAAAACAGAAGCTACAAAAAACTCCACACCTCACAGCTCACACACGAGCTGTGGCCAAAAACCAGGTCTACAGACCGTGGAATTTCTGTCCCCAGCAATGCACTCCTGATGCATCCTTTCTCCTTCTGTCAAAGCATTCCCACACCCACACAGAATGCACAGAGGCTGTGACCACCATATCCAGCAGAAATTACAGGAATTCGATAAGCAGCTGCTGTGGTAAATGCAATACTTTCTAACAGCTCTCCAAGCTCACAGGTAAAATATGTAAGCTGTAGACTCTAAGTTCTGCCAGGCTTTCCAGCTTTCCTGTAATACACCATAACTGCTAGGCATTTTATACTGTTTTATTCACTTATTCCATTATAGACCAGTTCTACAGCAATTTAGCTCCCAATGCCAAACTATCTCAATCTTGCCATGTTCAGCACTTAGCACAGTTGATCTGTTTGCGAATATTCTAGATTCACTTAGTGCCGCCATCTCCCATTCCACATCCCACCAAAACTGAAACTCTACACAGTAATGTTTGACTGAAGAATGGCTACAATTTCCAGAAAAAACACAGTAAGGCCAGTAACGTAATGATAATGATAATGATAATGATAATAATACAGGCACCTCATACCTCAGTGGTCCACTCTCCCAGCCAACTAAACTTCAGGAGGAAACCTCAGCCTGAGTGTGAGTTTATGATGCTTTAAACATTGGTAGGCTCTTCATTTTGTACCAAATCCATGGAGAAAAAACTCTCAGCTTCATCCCAAGGAAAAAACGCCTATTAGCATTTTCCTTTATGGAGTAAAGGCACCGAGCAATTGGCCCAGATGCTAACAAAGAAGTGATGTTCAGAGTTGAGACTGAGTGGCAAGGTGTGACAACTCAGCCTAAGTGCTATCCTCATCACAGACACTTCAGTGATCCCAGCTTGCCACTGCCTTTCACTTTTACCAGACTGATGCACAGCATATGCTCTGTGGCACATGGACTCCCCTGATGCATATGTTCCTTCCCCAAGGAACACTAATTCATCTGGCATACACGTCTGGAGGGAGTGCACTGGTAGCACCAATTGCAGGGGAGCTTGGATTAAGACAGGGCTGGAACCTTCACAGACCTTTTGGAAATAGAGGAGGAGGAAACAGGAGGAAAAACAACTTTTTCTCTCAAATAAATGTGCATGCCTTTAACATCAGCTTTACTCCAAGGGAAGCTATGTCAGGCATTTGCCAGCAAAGCCCATCAGAGCAAAACGCAGCAATGATTAAAAGGAAGGGTGGAGAGACATTCTGGCATGCTGAAACTAGGGCCAGCAGAGGTATGGTGTCCACTGGGGAGCCACACTGAAGCTGATAATCACACACTGCAGGACAGTGCTGGTCCTGTTGTTGTAAACGCTTTCAGTCTGAGCCTTCTCCTCCCGGTTCTGAAACAGAACAGCATTCCATCCATAACCATCAACTCTGTCCATGAAAAGTATGCTCTAATACTAGTTCAACAGTCTCTCAGAAGCATGGCAGGGACAAATCAAAAACAGTAAGGTGCCTGCCCCCACTCCTCTGCTCCACCCTCTATGTCCTGCCCTGCAGAAACAAATCCCTGATCTGTAACTCTTCGGAGAGATGTGGCTGTTCAGTGATGTGGCTGTTCAGTGAATGATATCGTTTCACATTCCAGAGCAGAACAGACATAACCAGTGGCACAGTCTGCATTCTGTTTAAAAGGACCTGAAAAGCTGTGCTTGAACAGCCCAGCTTCGAAAGGAGCAGCCTCACCGAAGAAAGTGAAGAAATCCCGGCAGCAGTGGGATGTGATGACTCAGTTCCTGCTACAAATGACCCGACCACACAGGCTGGGAACTGCTGTGCTGCAGTTTTGCCGCAGCTCCAAACCAGCTTCTTCAGGGCCAAGAGAGTGAGCACAAAAGCACTTCAAGCAATTATTTACCTTGCCAGTTATCTTCAGCTCCAGGGCTTGCCCAAGATAGAACATAGGAAGGGGAGAAAAATAATAAAAAAATAAAAATAATGCCCTTAGCAGATGACTCAGTGTGCTATTTTACTCCAAATGGTTTAATCAACTTTGAAGTCCTACGTATGGATTCTCTTCAAAGACATGCTTTGAAGTAGATCCCGCTTTGAGGACTGACACAGCTGCACTTTGCTGCAACTCAATTCAGTGGGTGTCTCACAAGCACAGCATCAGCCAGGACATACAAAGCGAGGACAGTGTCCATAAGCCAGAATAACCACCAAGCATCTATTAAAGAGTGCCTCAACCTTGTCACATCACAGGGAGAGGAGCAAAGTTAAAAGTAACAATCCCTGAAATCCCCTACTGGTTATCAATAAAATACATATGCAAAGTCAATTTCATGGCCGAAATGCATACTGCTGTACAAAAATAACCTCGTCTTTCCTGTAATAATTTGTATTTTTCTTTCATTAAAATAATTCCTACTGATTGCAAAAAAGGGAGCTAGCAGCTAAAGCATTCAGAAAACACCATTTTTGTAGGCTTGTATACAGTAAACGCAATTGCCATTACAGGATCACAGCATTAGAACAAGAAGTCCCACCACATGCAGGGAAAGGATTGCAGCCCTTCCGAGAGACAGCGCGTACTTTATTACACAGACATGCTGGCCCGCTGCCACCTGAAATACAAATGTCTTGCTAAAAATACTTCAGGTTTGATTCCATTTTGACCTCAGGCTTCATACATGGCTATGGCAAGGGTTAGTGCTTGCAAAGGGACACTCACCACATTAATTCCACCATGCTTAGAAAGTGAAAACCTGGTCCTCACCACAGGGGGTATCCAAAGGCTCCTCCCTGCAATGGATGTTTCTGACATGCATAGACATATAGAGTGGTCTCTTGAAAGCATTTAGGATTGTCCCATAGTCAGGATCTGATCCACCTGCCCCAACAAAAATAAAAAACAGACCCAACAAATACACTGCATACCTACAACCTTGCTCAGAAAACACTCAACCCCTACATATTTCAGGAACCCTCAGGCTCTCCCATCAGAGCCCACCTGCTCCAGGTATCAAGAGCCACCATCCCAGCTGTCAGCACCCCTCCAACCCTATAAGGGTCCTGCTGGGTCCTCCAGGATAGGACCAGAACTGGGAAGACAGCAGAGGACTTTCCCCACGCCGTGCTTGGCCTTGGTTTAACTGTTGAGAGACTGGCTCAGGAAAAGCATATTAACCAGGCAGCCGGTCCTCCCTGGCAGGGAGCGAAACAGATGCATAAAAATACATGTGTTTACACCTTTAGGTTCAGGCTTCCCTGCAAATGTGCAGATAAAGCACTTGAGCACTGGCACTAGTATCACACAGGAGCTTTACACTGAAACCATGCAGCAAAATGAACCACCTGTCCTCAAAAAGAATAGTGAATAAATAAAAAAACAACCAAGAAAAAACAACCACTAACCAACCCACAGCTCACCCAGCTGTGTTAGCAGGGAGTCTATATGCTCTGTGTGCAATGTTCTTCTCCACCGCTGCTCCAGCATCACATCCAAAGACATGCACGCCTCACTGTGCCGTCCTGCCAGCTGCCAGGCTCTGTCTCTCTCTATCCCAGCACACACACAGAGGAAGAAGAGACTCAACTGGCAATAACATGGAGAGGGGTTTGACTAGCAGCCAGTCATGGCTAATAGATGAGACGGCAAGGCTGCACTTCGGGACCAGCTCAGAGCTGGCAGAGATGCCTCAGTTTTGGTGAATCAAGCCTTCCTGACCTAAATAGCTTTGACTTTAATGGAGACGTGCCAACAGATGCCAGCTTAAAAACTGAGCTGCTGACAGCTCTATACTGAGGCGCTTTGTGTAGCAAACTGATCAGCTGTTCCACTGTTTTTTTTCTTTTTCTCTTCTGTCGCTGTCAGCTCCTGGATTTTTGTTTTGTTTGTTTTATTTCCAGAGGAGGCTGGGAACTGAGGAGGTGAAAAGTCAGCAGTCCTTTCTTTCTGTAAAACAACAGTTTATTTAGGAACTAGAAGCAGCTTTACAAACTCTCACTAAACTCGTACTCCAAGGACCTCATTAGCCAGAGCAAAGGCAAACTCTGTACAGCATATCTCCAGAGCCTTGATAAAGTGATGACACCTTCTTGGAGGGAATACCAAGGTGAACAGTGTAGTACAACATTTTAGAAGTTACTAGGTTGTGAAATAACAAGGCAAATCCTCAACTGCCAGTGGTGTCAGAAATCTACCCTGTGAATTGTGCCACTTCATCTTTACCTGGATTCAACATACACCCGTGCCAGCATATTGTGGTTAGCAGTGGCTCAACAACTGACAGGTGCATTAGCCCATGTGGCTAATGTAGAGCCCAGCAAATGGGCTCCAGTGCTTGTTTGCTTGCTCACCAGCTGCAGATGCATTTGCTTTTCTAGGACAATAACCAATGCCATCCCTCTGAATAACCTTCCTAATGCTGGGCATATGGTTGGCAGCAAATATGAAGTACCATGTTCTGACTGACCTATGTCTCCTAGGTCCCAGAGTCTGCCATGAGCTGAGGCATGTCCAAAGGTGAAAAAACATCCACTCAGAAAAATAGGGATCTCAGCAAATTTCACACTAAATGAAAAAATTCAACTGGGTCTCAAAGTGAATCTTCAAAGTGGAAAAAAATTCTACCAGACCTTTGTCAGACAGACTAGTAACATGAATGTATAAAGGTTACATGTTAGATTCCTAAGCACTGAGTCTTGTAACTACATTGAAATATCAAATACAAACTACTTTGGACAAAAATACCAATGTGCAAACTGAAAACCAATTACAATTGGCATGTGGGTGCTTATAAACTGGGAAGAGACTTAGAGAATCAACCTGGAGAGAGGAATCAAAACTGGATTTATTTGTCAACAAAGTTTATTGTCTTAAAGAAGGAATAAGCAGAGTGCCAAGTAATAAACTGATGGAAATGACCTATACACAGAAAAAAATATCCACTATGGATATTTTACATACTACAAGAGGTCCCAACAATTAAAAGTAACCTGGCACCCATGGGAATTTCAGGCTACATTCTTGTGAATTTATTTTGAGAATCGCCAGATTGCTTTAAGGAGTTTGTTTTCTTCCCCTCTTGAATACATATGCAACTAAATTTGTGTTTGCATCTCTAGGAAAAAAAAAATAATAGGACTTGCAGAATTTGCTGAGCACCAGCAGTTCTTTGAAGATGATGGCAGGTGGCAAATATTTAGCATTTTTGAGGATTATGAATTGCAATACAGATCTTTTATTTTCTCTCTGGATTTACAAAAATCTTGGGCAATGTCCTGCCAACAAGACAAAAGGAAAAGGCACTTATGGCAGGAAAAGAAATGCCTAAGTTTTTTGTTGTTGTTTTGTGGGTTTTTAAAAATTTCTTATTTTGACTCTAGCCTACAAGGGGAGAGGGAATGGAAAACCTGCTGTAAAGTGTGCAGTAAAAGAAAACACTAAAAGAAGTCCAGTCCTTAAAGTCTGGAAGTATAGAGATCATCAAAGAGATAATTTCACACATCACATTTAGTCGCGCAGATGTTTTGCCGGTGGTATACATAGAAAAGATAACTCCTTTTCCCCTCAGATATATCTTACTGCTTTGGAAAAACATGCCCTTCACACATCCCCTTCACCCCACTCTGACTTGGATCACCAATTTCAATCAATTTGCAAATGATTACACCTAATCCAGGCAATGCAAACTCCAGCTCAGTGTCTTGGTAGCAGCTTGCAATCAGTTTTCCTTACTGCCTCTAAAAGTAAGACTAAACTCCCAGCTGAGCCTTACTGTCCTTAACACAGCCCACTGGCATGGGAAGGGAGGAGTACAGCACCTGGAGCATGGGTGTGACAGTAGAGACTGCATGCCTCTGCAAGGATAACAAAGAGACAAGAACACCAAACAGGGTCCAAATGCAACGTCCTTATTGTCATTACAAAGCTTCATTACACCGGCAGCCTGCGGCTCAGCCTATTTCATAAGGATCCCGTGGTGCCCTGACACCGAGCAAGACTATCGCTCAGCTCGGAAACCTCACACACGACCCCTCCTCCCCCGGTTCTCCGACCCCCTCCTGTGGAAATGTAAGGGTACTTCAGCTGCAGAATTTTTTTTCCCCCTCAGAGGGTTAATCACTACAGAATGACAGAATATTCTGAGTTGGAAGGGACACAAAAGGATCATCGACTCCAACTGTTAAGTGAACGGCCCACACAGAGATCAAACCCGCAACTTTGGCATTATTAGCACCATGCTCTAACCAATCGAGCTTATCTCAGAGAACTGAAAGAGAATAAACTCCACCCCAAAGACACGAAGAGTCCCAAAGGAAGGCAAGCTGCACGCCCTTCTCCCCCAACCATCCCTCCTCCACTGGCCAGGCACAAAGGGCACCTAAGCTGTGCCAGGAAAGGGCTACTTGAAAAAGTAAGTCTGTCTGCTCTGCAGGAAGACCCAGGGACAGCTGACATCCCCCTATCCTAAGGAAGCATGGCAGGTGGCTGTCTAAGCAGCCAGGTCCATCATACAGGTCTGCCCAGGACTTACTGCGTTTAACCACGGCCAGCAGCTGACAGGAAGGACAGCAAGGATGAAATCTTCAGACCTCTAGGAGCTCATAGGAACTTGCAGCCTGCAAGCCTCTAATAATTTTTTTTCCTCTTTTT
>VZRH01000396.1:206982-224912 GCA_013397555.1 Urocynchramus pylzowi | reverse complement strand
TAATTTTTTTTCCTTTTTTTTTTTTTTTTTTTTCAGTTCTGAAGGCATGTGACCAGCCCTCACATACCAGAGTTGACCCCTCCCAAAGCCAGCAATTTCCTAAGAGCGGAGAAGGATGTTACCCTCCCGCTTATTCATTGCGAGGCCAGGTTTCCTTGTCCTTATGCATCAAAACCTCACTCCCGCTGTGAGGTACTCTCTGGATCCCTCCAGACTGGTGCAGAAGGGGCTATGGTGCTCAGCTACTTCCTAACAGGAGGGCATGGCCACGGGGAGCCCCAGATCCTCTTTTTCCAATTGGCACAGAGCTTTCAATTTTCAGGTGAAAAACCACCAGCTCTTGGCTCTCAAGTCGGCCAGCCCTTTCTGCTCTGGGCCAGAAAGAACTGCTCGTGTTTCACACTGCTCCCCCATTAACTAGTGCGGGTACTTGGAAGCATGGTCCGTCCCCAATCACTTTTTATATCACCGAAATATCAAGGCACAACGCACTGCTGAAATTTTGGTTTCGGTTTTTGCTCCCTCGGGCTGGCAGTACCGTTTCCGGAAAAGGGGAGGGGTCTCCTTGGTGTCCTGCACTGCCACTCTACCCTGCCCTGCTCCCAAACCCCCCGTACCCGAAATCCCCCCGCTTCCCTTTGCACTTGCCAGTATCCACATGCCGAGCCCCCACAGCAACCCCCGCCCTTCTGGGAGGGGCTTCTCCCGCCGCTCTCCTCCAGGCGGGGGCCGGCGGGAGCGGGAAGCCGCGGCCGGGCATAGCGCACGGAGCGCTCCGGCGGCACCGCGCGGGGCCGGGTACGGCGGGGCGGAGGGCTTGCCTCCCGCCACCCTCCTCCTCCGGCAGGGCTGGACCTCTGCGCAGGGTGCCCCCGCTGCTCTGCAGCGCCAGGCAGGCACTACGCGCGAGGAATTGCAGCCCCAAGCACAGCCGCAGGCTCACGGCACCGCAGGAAACGAGAGCTTCAGCAGCAGGCACAGAGGTGCCGCACACGCATCGCACAGGCGGACTTAGGTAAACCTAAGTCTCGGATTGCTTCAGGCAACACAACCGCGCGTTCAAACTCCCTGACCCGCAAGGGCTCAGCCGCTATTTCTGGTTCACCTGAGCATCACCGTGACACATGCACTGACCCCTCTGTGATAAACCTCCCGCTGACCCCAGCACGTATACACTGCTTCTCACCCATGCGCTCTCAACACCGTGGTTCTCCACCGGCTCCAACCAAGCAGTACTCATGACCTGTCAGTCACCACACAACATACACGCCTGGTGCAATACAACATGATATTGGAATACCGGAGGAGGAAGGGTGGTGTTAGCTGTGAGATTATTGTTAGGAGGATTACTCTGTTGGGCATACTCGTGGCTAGCCATCCTGCCTGACATTTTCTACTGACACCTACCTTAAGTGAGCCCTTGAGGCTTATCCCTAACAAACCAGGAACATTCTTTTTTTTTTTTCTTTTCTTTTTTTCCTAATTAAGTAAGGAAAAAAGCCTTTAAACATCTACTGCTAGTTTATGAGTATGGCTGCAAATCTAAACTAAAATTAATTCCAAGTGAAATTCACATTAGGCAGGCACCTGATGTGACTCATCTAAGCACATCTTGTCTTTGTCATAATTTTTGTCCTGATGAGCCAATGTAGGCCTTACTTGACAGTATTTAAAATCCAGTTCCTGCAACTACGGAGTAACAGAATCACTATCTGAATGTGCTGCTTGTTCTCCCCTGTCCAGTTTTATGTCAGCCTTTGGTTTTGCTGTAAGTAAGGAGCTGCAAGTCTCAGGACTGACCTCAGTTTCTGCCTCCATACAGGTTATTGCAGATTAACAGTCACTTATTGCCTATTGGCAGGCACCATGCATGCACAAGATTTAAACACCCTTTTTACTGTATGATTGAGGGAAAAATATTTTAAATTCTAACATCCTTCTGCCTGCTGTTTTAAGAGCAAACTGTACCTTAATCCATAAAGTTAGCAAAACTACTTCTGCTCAAAGGACTTATTTCATTATAGCACATAAGAAACAAAACAGATAAAAGATTTCCCACCCTTACTCCCAGGAAAGCTCTAACTAGACTAGTACTATCTAAGGGAATAGTCCTAGGACTCCTAGATAACACCCTGTCCCTGGAAGATGAAGACCAGAGGCATCTTTGTCACTCACAAGGTCCTTCACCATTTTGCAGGTGTGTTGCACCCTCACCACTCTGCTTTTAATTCAACCTCCCACTTTGTCTGTGTCTGTCTTTCACTGTCCCCACTCTCTTTGACAGCACACTATAAGAAAAGTTTGCACATAGAGTGATTTTCTACAATTGTATTTTCTGACCACTCAGCCTAGTTTTTGTTTCTCGCATGACTCTTTCTTTTAATAGCCTTTCTCACCTCTCCTTTTACCTAAACAGAAATTATTAACATTTTTGTAATGCTCGCTCCTATTTCAGTAAGTGCACAAATTAAAGAAGCAGCTAACCTGTGAATGTGGTGGGAGCAAAATCTCATCCCAGCAGCAGTAATGTTCTAAACTCCCACTGGCCTGAAGAGAGGAAACACTGTGCCCAAAGACACATCTTTAACATCCAGATCACAAACTGCATTTGGACATTTCATTTGTATACACAAAGTGTTACCGCTCCCAAAGTTGCTGCCAATAAATTCAGGTAGGAACTGTAGCTGAACAAGGTTTATTTGTAACCAATAACTAACTCCTCCAGAGACAGGTCCCAGAGATGTGGTAATACCAAACAGACTTTTATCAACACATCAGCATTGCCTAATAAACCTTCATAATGTAAATTTGCAATCTTCTTATGAATGGCAGGTTTGGATGGCTCATTTCTCTCCTGCAGTCACCCTGGAAATTATTCTCTGTAGAAAATTAGAAGTGTTAAAAGAGGCAAAACTACACTCTGTGACAGTACACCGAAGTAAAGAGAGGCTGGGGAAAAATCAGCAGGCACACAGAAAGCTCACCCACTATTTTTACCTTTCCAGACGAGGGACTTCTGTGACATCTCCTTTGAAGAGTGTTTCGCTTGCATCCCTTAAGCCATTGGCGATGCCTTCACCACGTCCCTTCACCTCCCTGTCAGGGACATCTGTCTGCCCCACAGCTGATGTCCTGTCTAAAAACTGTCCACCCTCCTTCATGCGCTGCTGGATCATGGGAGTGAGTGGCATCTCAAAGCTGAAGTAGCTATCGGGCTCCGAGTACAATGTCTCCAGAGATTCTGCACTGTAGTATAAAGATGCATTGTCTAGGATGTTTTCAAACTGTGAGCTGTACAGATCAGTGGAGACGTCAGAGGACCTCTGCCCAAGGAAATCTTCATATCCTCCTGTGGTGGCTTCCCCTTCCTCCACCATCCTGAAAATTAACCAGAAACAGCTCATTTCAGTTTGGGGGCACGGTTTAGACTTTGGGCAAAACTTCTCACCTTTCACCTTTCTGAGCAGAAAGGTCAACACAGCTTTATGCAAGAGAGGGCACTGCAGGAAAAATGCTGGTTTCTCCTTGCACTACCTCTTTTTATGACTGGCATCATCTCCCTCTCCAGGGACATAGAAAGAAACAATTTTCTGAGTAAAAGAAGAGGGCTGGGAGACATCATAATATCATCTAACAGATCAGCTGCTTACGTGCAAAAGAGAAAAGCCCAATGTGTAAGATCTATCCTAGCACCAGTGCCAAGCAAGAAGCTGCACATGATGGAGATGCATAGCCCAGATGAAGCCTCTGCCCCTAAAGGATAATTTGCTATCTCTGCAGTACTAGGACTGGGGTCTTCAGCAAAAAGCTGAAGGAAATCACTCCAAAATGCAAAGGGAAGCACGTGCAATTAAAAATATGGAGCCCAGGGAATGAGATTTGAAGGGAGAAGACTCAGCCTCCCTGCTGATGCAAGGAAAGGTATACCATTCCCCTGAAGAGTTTTCTTCTCTGCTGCACCAAATACTGTGAGGCTCCTCAACATGCCAGAGGTCAGGATAGCTAGCCAAAGTAATCCCACACACTAGCCAAAGCAAAACTCCATAGATACAGAGATGCAGAGGCAGAAAAGTTGCCCTTGTTGTCTCAGCAGCACACACCTCTCCAGTTCAAAGTAGGCATGATTTGCTCAGAGTGCACCAGTGGAACCCTTTGTTTTGTCAGAGATGTGCATCAGGAAAGAAAAGTAAGCAAATCAGGATGCAAAGCAGCACGCCATTCTTGCAATATGTACTGCTAAAATGATATAAAAGATAGATACATAGATAGATAGATACATAGATAGATAATATAGAAAGCACATATTGTAGCATTTATCCTCCTATGATCTACATGGCCCTGGATAAAATGTCTTTATTATCCAACCACTGTCACACTGTTTTTGCACAAGCTCTGAATGAAACCAGAAAATCTGTTCAGGTGTGTATGGCCAGGCCTGCATGCCAACTGTATTTAATTACATGGCATATCCAGATCCCAGTTACACCTGCTACAGATGCTTCATCACACGGACATCACTGTTGAAACAGCAAGACTTCTGATCTTTAAGTTTCAAAACCTGAGATGGACTGCAAACTTCAGTAAGATGGTGTGAAGTGGCTTCGGTACCAATTTCAGGCACTAGCCATCCCCCAGCTATATAAACCAGTACTGTAAACACCACACCACAGGCAGCAGACAAATATTTGCTGCTTCTTATTAGCTCCTAAACAGGTAGGCACAAGCCACATGCCTAGACAAGAGAACCCGTGCCTGACCCCTGCTCCTCTCTTAGGACCAGCTCACCTGCCCTGGCTTCTTGCAAGCACAGCCATCTCCTCCTCACCACAGTTCTTCCTGTCCTTCACAGAAACTTCATCCTTCCTGCTTTCTTCGAGCAGCGGTAGAGGAGTGGCTCCAGAGGCAGCAGGTTCCAGCCTTGGGTCTTCACAGACCTCACTCCACGCACTGTCTGGCAAGGAAAACAAGCCTGGGGAGACCATTGGTGACATAGGGTGGCTGGAAGTTTTGGGGAATGCCTTCCTCTCCACAGACACAGAGTCCAGCAGTGAGTGCTTCTTTCTTCTCTGCTCCTCAGCTTTTTGCAGCCATAAGATCTCCACACCTTGAAATTCTACGTGTTTACTCACAGCTGCCTCTTTAGCAAGCCTTCTCTCAGTACCTGTTTGCATTTTGCCTTGACTGTACTCTGAAAACTCCTCAAAACGTGTCCCCCTCTCCACTCTGCTGACTGCTTCCAGGTTTGTCACAGATGGCTTGTGACAGCTTGGTTCCTGAGCTGCGTGGACCTCCTCTGCTTTATTACTTATGGCTTGTGAGGATTCAGACTGCTTTTCTCCAGCCCGTACTGAAGCCAGATCTTTCTCTATGATCAAATGCTTTTTTTCCTCAGCTGTTCGTTCAGATGGAAGAAGCATGTCTGAGAGTTTTTCTTGGCCTGCTGGAACTGGTTCTCTGGCTGCCTGTACATTTTGGCTGCCAGTAACACTCTTTTTTTCCATTTGCGTCGCTGAATCAAGAGAAGTATTTGCTCTTTCTTGCACCTTTGTTGCTTCTAGCCGTCGAGAGATTTTCATAATCTCTGGCAGATTACCCACGGTTTGCAAACCTTCTTCTGGGGTGTGAAGCTGCACTGCCCCTGCATCAGGCCTCACATTATCAGCAGGAGCTGTGCACTGAGGAATAGGCCAGACAAGGTGGTGACTGTCCCGTCTTTCTGGGCTGCATGTTACAGGCTCGGCCTGGCACGTCAATGGAGCCGATGGTGCTTGTCTGCTCGACTCTACAGTGCCATACTCTGGAAATTCATTGATGATGGTATGAGGAGGCAAACTGCTGCTTCCACGGCCACTACCTGCAAAGTAAAAGGAGAGAGACCCTGGATTTATCTACCACGCACACAAAGCAAAAAGTCTGATCTCTCTTCCCTCCAACGCTCTCCCCTGCAGGGAAAATACTTCAGTTTAACTCACTTCTGCTCTCACTCTGCAGCTATCCAAAGCTGGTCCTTTTACATAGGAGTTTTTGGGCGGCCCTTCTTTGGGAGTCTGCGCTACAGAGGAAGGAATGCCAGAAATGTCTGCTACACTTCAGAAAAGGTCCCAGTGGCACCTGAACAGTCTGAGGCCTCAGGCCAGGCCACAGGCCAGGCACATAGGCCTAAGAAAGCAGAGACTCAGATGTCTGACATTCATCCACAGCATGCACCACCCATGATGGTTTTACTTAAAAAAGACACTACACATGATGGTTTTACCACTAACTAGTGATGGTCTATCACTAGTTAGTGCAAGGTAACTTTCACTTGTTAAGGTGAAACACTGGGAAGATAATCAGCCACACCCCTTATGTTCTACAGTCTTGACAAAACTAATTAGCTAAATTACAAAGTAATTAATGAGCAATTCAACTTTCTGCCAGCATTACCCTCTTCCTTTAACAACTCGGGTAGGTGAAGGTCATGTCGCAGTCATGGATGTATACCAAGCAATTCACATTTTCTACTGCAGCAAATACACTGCTGCAGAAAAACCTTGCTACCCTTCCCTTCCTTTGTGCTTTTCCAACTGATGTAAACAAAGCAGGAGCAAAAATGGGTGGTCCCATTTTCCAAGCGCCAAGCACCCAGTGGCTCCCATTGTTTCGAGGTAACAGAGAACCATCTGTCCGAAAGGACCTCAGGGATCACATAATGACAGATAATTGGCCACCTTATATCACAGCCCAAGGAAAAAAAAAACCCAAAACAACAATTAAAAATCCAACCATCAACTGCTGCATTTGTCCCACTCCTTCAGGAAAAAAAAACAAAAACAAAAAACAAAACAAAACAAAACAAACAAACAAAAAAAAAACCAACAGAACAAAACAAAACAAAAAAAAACTGGCCTAGAGTATAAAAGTGTTTTAAATCAAACTGTAGGGTGGCCATACCCAAACACCTACTTTGCAAACCACTAGAGGGGAAAAGCTCTGAAACCAGACACTAACTTGAATTTGAATGGTTTGGTCCCAAGGTGCATCTCTAGGTGCTGCATTGTAAACTGATCCCCATCTCTGCTCAAGCAGGCCTGCCATGGTCTGTTTTTGAGGCAGAAGCCACATAGCTGTGGTTAATGATAGGCTGAGTTCAAAGTGAAAGAGAGGATAATCTAAGAGTTTCTTAGATTATCTACAAGTTCAGAACCGCATTAATATGGCTACCTAAGTGCCAGTGGCTTGTTAAGGTAAGTAGAAGCTCACACCTGCCAGTATACCGCAGTATATCTAGCCACAGGGAAAATACCACACACTGGGAGTGGTGCAGGATCAAAGTGACAGTCTTGGACCTTGCCAAGCCTCAGAATCTTCCCCAGTGGGTTCTCCATGCCATTGACTTTATCACTATATAATAAAAATTCAGCTTCATCCAGACGATTTGGTTGCTGTTCAGGACAGTGACTGGACAAAGCAGGGACCTTTTCTCTGCTGCAAGGTCCCAGGGAGCCATAAGGAGCGAGAATGCCCTGTTCACAATTGCATCACCAGCCCATCTTCATGGCAGGGTTTCCAAAACACAGGTGTGGGTGCACCCACAGTGCTTTTCCTAAGTGTCTGAAGCAGCAGACAAACAGCCCCCTTTGCACACAACTCAGCCACACAGTGCTTGCATGCATCTCCAGCCCTTACTTTTCATGGCATAGGAACTAGGCTGCCACTGTGGGATACTTCCACCAGGACAGACTCATATATGACAGTGATGATGTGTGGTTACAATGTCCCTACAGCTGCACCACAACAACCCCAGGCAAGCAATCCCAAGCTGCTATCTCATCCCACAATCCCTCTCTAATGCAGAAGCTTTAGTGCTTGCTGCTCTCTCAGCATGATCTAGAGGAGGGATTTCTTAGGAGAGGACTAATAGGGAGCATGTCACTATAGATACTAACATAAATCCTTCTTGGTGGACACATCCACATACAGCAATGCTTAAAGTGTGCCCTCAGCACTGTGGACAACACTTGGCCAGGCCACTGCCCAGGCCACGCTCTCTGGCTGCACTGCATGAAGAAAGGGAATACATAGCGCCCAAGAGCTGGGACCCCCCATGCCTCACTCCAATCCACACATCCCGCCTTGTTGGAAGGAAGCCTGGAGCGTCAGCCCCGGCCTCCTGTGGGGCTGGGAGGCAGCCAAGATGCTCCGGAGGCCAAGACCTAACAAGGCACCGCACACAGATCCTGCCAAGGGGCCAGGCTCGTCTCTGCTAATTGCTATCTTAGCTTCTGAACCAACACGAGGGAAACAGAGGGGGCCTTATTTCTTGTGGTGAATGCTAAATGTTCTGCTGAGCGTCCCCATCTGCCACCAACAGCCACTGCTGACAGTGGAAAGAAATCTTGAGCAAGTTTCTAATTTACTTCTCCTCCTGAACTTCATAGTCTGACAAGCCCATCAGACTCCAGAAGAAGTACGCATACAGAGCACATACCCGCACATGCAGGCACAGAGAGGTGTCTAAAGGGAGGGAGAGTGCTTACATGTACTCCCCTCTGCCACACCTGCAAGCTGTGTCCCATCTGGGCAAGAGAGTAGTACTATCACTGTAGAAATCTACGGTCTTTTCTGAAGTGAGATGTCAGCAGCCGTCCTCTGGATGGACTGCTGCTGCTGCTGCTGCTGCTCCTGTATGCAAGTACAAGTCAGTGGGATTCTTGTCTTCATGCAGGAATATTGCCTAATTCTCTGTCTGATTGAAAAAAACTTCAAAGCATATGACATCAAAGCAGTGTTCTGTTGTCATTATATTAGGTACCACCATGCACATGACTGCCAAGGTCTCTATTTCATGAAGCAAACCACGACCAATCCGCCACTCTCTCCCAAAACTGCAAAGCCTTTCCCTTTCCTCAGAGAGCTATTTCAGGTACAAGAGCTTAGGGGAGCTTGAGCTCTTTAAGGGAAACTCCTCCCTTATTCCCATCCACCACCACAGCATCATGTCTTGCTGCAGCTACTGGCATATCCTGTCCAACCCCATCCCCCAATATGACTGCATTACAAACAAGGATAGAAAGACAACAACAAAATTTAAGGACTGCACTGAAGATGCGCAGGGAAAAAAAATACCCATCACCAAACAAACAAAGAAAGGACACACACTTTCAGGTAACACAAATTTCTACTTTGCATTGAAGGTGGCTTCTTTCAACAAATGAAAAAAGAAAAAGAAAGAAAGAAAGAAAAAGAAATGGATAGGGAAAAAGCTAAAATAGAAAGGGGGTGAGTGACTAGAAAACTGAGACCGGGCAAATATAACCTAACAGCATTTGGCAGCCTTTCTGATGACTAGACGTTGAAAGAATTAATGACTTAAATCAGGCATAGATATGATATTTCATAGGTAAATAACCATTCCATGTCAAGCAAACTTGTCTACAGCATAATAAAAGGAAATTCTAGGAAGCAAAACACAAGTTAAAAGCATAGACAGACATTTTGTTTACAGGTACATTTTAAAAAAGAATGGTGTGAGTGTCTCTTTCTATACAGTATATATATATCTATATATATATATTATATAGCTCGAGAAATTAGATATATTTGCTTGAACAGTCTCCTTACTCACAGAGGTTACTGTAGCTCCAGCAGTTACCCATTGGTCAAAGAAATAAAATGCAAAGATCATCAGTTTATCTATAGCGATACCAGCTAATTCAATTGCTGCTGTTCTAGTCAACTGGAATCAAAATAGTTTCAAATTTCCTGGCAGCTGCTGCCCTGCACTGCACACAATGATGTAAATGGATGCTTTCTGAGTATTATGAAACTGATGGGGGAACTGCAGTCTCATTCAGTCTATCGCAGGAGCTAAGGAGTCCACCTTGGCAGCTTGCAGGGGGAAAAAAAAATTTCCTCCAACAAGGCTGCCTGACGGCATGCCAGGGATACGTCTGTGCTTAGCTGCCGTATTTGTAACTGCGTCCGTAAGGGGAGAATCGGGTAGAATGGCGATGCTGAGAGTCATGTGCTGGTTTTGGAATGCAGGATGCCTTATGGCATTTCAGCATTAGTGAGCTGGAAGCATTCACTAAGCAGCCCAGTCATCCTGCATTTTATGTCCCTGCAGCTCCTTGCGCCGATCACAAGTAGCACGTGGGTGAGCTTGCATGCAGCATTGTATCAGTTACGCTTTCCTGGTATTCTTGCCACCATTTGTAAAAGGCAAATTAGGGCAAGTAAAAAACAATGTATGCATTAAGATGAGGCAAATCTCTAGGTGACAGAACTTAATGAACAAATCACAGGATATATGGTATTGTATCACTACTGCAGCCTGCCAAAGAGGAGGGTTATACACAACTCCTTGTCCTGCATTGCTTCATGTTACGACTTCTACAGTCACAAAAACTATTCCAATTGATAAAGCAGCCTGCTCCTGCTGAGACGGAGCAGCCGTCCCCTATAAAAGGGGAGGGGTGCTGCACAGCCTCTGGCAGCCTCGTGCAGCAGCCCTTTTTCCAAATGATGTCATTCTCCATGCCGCAATAGGTCCTGCCTGGCCAGCGTAGCCAAAGCCAGGGGATTAACATAATGCAAACACGGAGCTTTTGTAACTGGAGTGCAAACATCCACACAGGACTGGGCGCAAGATTTTCTGCAGCTTGCAGACACGCCAGGCTTTTGGGCAGTTTGCTTGCTCCAAAAAGGAGAAGCAGAGCCAGGTCTTCATCCCATTGAAAGCTACAGTAGCATTATGTAAAAACAACAAGTTGGTGGAAATGGGGAAGCTGAGTGAAAGTGAGAGGCAAACAGAGGGAAGAGGTTGGGGAGAGCTGCCTAGAAATAAATCCTGGTGAAGTGCCCCTGTGCCTTAGCAAACATGTAGGGAAGGTAGAGGGGAATAGAGGTATGGCAGAGCCCTTGCAGAAAAATTGACCATCTTGGTGAGATCCCTCACCCCAAAAAGAGACAACCAGAGGGACTCCCTGCTGTGGTCACTGGGAGGTTTGGCACAGAGCCCAACAACATGCACAGGCTGTGTGCTCTTTGCAGTCCATGCTTGAACAACTAGACAGTGGTGTGACAGCCAGTGGCTCAGGGTTACCCAGAAATTAAACTAATTTGTTCAGGGAAAAAAAATAACTCCCTGCATGCATGCAGGGGCAGTATGTTGCTCAGGAAATTGTACACCCACAGCTTCCTTCACACTGGAAGAGATTCACAAAAAGATAATGCCCATCACTGCTCTTGTGTCGTTCCCTCAATTCTGGGGATTTTGGGCTACCAGAGACAGCACTAGATGAAACTTCAGTCTGCCATAGGACAACCATGCCCGTGCTAGGTAAACCTCTGGCGAATCTCTCTGCTAGCCAGTGCTGCAGTCTGGTAGGATATGATGATGCTAAGTTGTCATTGGTTTGGAAAAGAGTGAGAAAAGCCACTAGGATAAGAACATAAATCCTGTGCATTTAGAAAGCAATGATGATTTAGAAAGCATGTAAAATACATGAGTCACTTTGTGCCTCTTTGAGAGTTTGTGTGGATTTCTTTTACAACTGCACAAGTTCTAGTCCTATTCCTGATGGAAAGTTTTATGCAAGCAATACTATGACTTGGTTGTATATTTTTCCCCACAGATTTTAACTAATTCCTAGTGGTAAACAGGGTTTGGGACCACTTGCATAACCCCACCTGCAGTGAATTAAGTGTCTTCCAAAGAGCAACCTTTTCCCTGGTTGCAAGAAGGATGGCACCTTGCTGCAGTCATTCACAGGCCTACAGCAAGCTCAAAACAGGACAAAGTCCAAAACTAACATGCAGCACGTGCTGAGAGGATTTAGTGTGAGGGATTATCCACTACAAATTGCTGTATGGGCCACAGATGGTCAGTGAGATAGCTCAGTCCCAAGAGTCATTACCCTGGAAAGCAAAATGGTAGAGTAGAACAGCTGCTAGCATGAGCAGGAACAGGAGGGAATACAAAGGGACTATCTGGACTCCTTATCCTGACATAAATGTGCAAGTGGGTCTTAGAATATTTAATGCCCTTTTCTTCTTTGAAGTCCCACATTCTGGAATTATAGGGCTGTGAGAATCGCAAGTTTTGATTTATGACTTATATTTGCAGAAGTCTGAAACCCAAAATGTAAACAACAGATCCCAAAAGAATCTGAAATTTTCCTTTTTTCTGCTGCTGTGATTTAGAAAGGAAGCAGCTAACAGATTTTCTAAGTGTAGATACACACAGTAATTAGCAAGAATTACTTAAAAGGCTCCATAAGAGCCTTTACCTGAAGAAAAAACTTTTGAAGCAGTGATAACTCACAGATGCTTTGACACTTTCAGCATCTAAAATGACTTTACAGCCTTTCTAAATTAATTTCTAATTAATGTTATATATTTAAAATACTGTATTTTTCAATAATCCTCTTAAATCCCTTGGAAAGTTGCTTTGAGCAAGCAAAAACAGCTTTAAAAATCCATCAGTTGTAAGCACAGATCTCAGAAACTCGGGATTTCTGTAGATCCAGGAACCAGGCACACTTGCAGAAAAGGATGTCCTTTACTACACTTCAGAGTTTGGGACCAATTAACCAAAGAGTAGTCTTGCTAGGCAGTTCTTGAAGCACCCTTGGAGATGGATCTCAAGTTATGTGCCCAGCTAAAACAAAAACAGGACATAGAGGGACATGTGTATCTCCCAGGCTCCAAGTGTTTGTTGCTAAAGGTGCTGTTGGACATTGCATAGTAACTTTTCAGGCAGGCTCTCACAGCGAATGAGACTCCCTTCCTCCGGAAGCTGGATAGAGTTAAATAAACAACACAGGGATCTAAAGCAGAAGGTACTTGTTAAAGCAGTGAACTGTGAATAGGAAAATACATGCTGTACTCTGTGTTACACTCTTTCAGTCCAATACCAGGCCAGAACTGCACTTACCCACATAATTTTATTTAAATGCCTTCTCTGTGTGCATATCAACAGCAAGTTAACATGCATCATTTCCTTCAGAAAGCTTCAGAAATGAAGCAAGGCTACAGCACAGTAGAGGGTTTGTGTTGGTGTACAGCAGATCTCACCAGATGATGGGGCTGAGGCCGAGAGGAGGAGGCCATGGTGACAGGTAAAAATGCGTCTGTGTCCCACTGTACCTGCCTATAACAAGCAAAGTCAGCTGGCTGAGCCTCTCCTGTTGTGCCCACTGACCTGGATGCCCCATTTTCTGTCTGCATGATGGAAGGGGATGACCTGACTGCCTCCAGGAAAGCATTGCTGAGTCCTGCCAACTTCAGCCAAATTCAGCCTGTGCCACGTGTGCTCAGAGCATCTGATGTGGCCAGACACTGACAGGCTACCAGCATCACCAAGTCCCCAAATATTTGTGTGCTCACATCAGCGTGGCTCTCAGCTTCGGCCAAAAGAGCACAGATAGGGATACATTTACTGCCTTAGCTCTGGCATTTCCTAACCTCTGAGTGCTTAATTCTGCACCTTTAAAAAACAATAAACAAACAGTCCATGTTTTAACGATTATTTGTACTAAACTCCTGGCCTTCAAACAACTCCGTTGTTTAGAAAGTTGAGGATGTGGTAATCTCCTCCCTACAGCTGTAGGTTATGATAACTTGAACTATCGAGCTTTCAAGTGGAGGTCACAAGACATTCAATTTCCTCCTGTGGAGCAAGGGACTTAGCATAATGCCTTGTGTCCCCTTTAGTTTTCCTCCCCCTGGACTGGAAACCCAGACATCCAACACACCACACCTGACAGCTCCAGAGAATGCCTCAGCTTCTACCAGCCTCAGGAAGCGGGACTGAGAAATTCAAGGGAGACAGCAGGACAGTTCTACCTCTCCACCTCTGCAGCCAAGATGCAGACCACAATGGAACCTGTCCTTCTGCACCAGCATTTATTTTTCCATGTGCACAATTCTCATCTGACAGCATTGTATGAGCTTGCTACTCTTCAGAGCATCCAAAATGACCTGCTTTACTCCATGTTGGAGTGAAAGAAGAGCACTCATCATGGCCAGTGAACATGCTGGTGCCAAAGAGATAATCACTTCCTATAGTGCACAAACTCAACTGGAAAAGTTCCTTCTAATACCTCTGGAGACTTAAATTCAAAAAGTTAACCTTCTTTTTGCATCATTGCCAATCAGCAATGCCAAACATTGGGGATATTTATGAGAAAACTATTGATTACACACTATAATTTAAAAACTCCTACAGGATTTCTGTACATCAGAAAATGCAGTGGGACACTAGAAACAACAACAACAACAAGCTGATAAAGTCAAGTATGCACAACAGGATGATGGAATTTTAATTATGTGGGAGAGGGGTAGCACAGCTCCGAGCTTTCTGTATTCCAGCCTTGTGTGTGCTCCTGGTAAACGCTGCAGGACATTGGATGTGTCAATCCTTTACCATAATTAAGCAAAATTAATGTGAAAATCAGGCAGTCCTCCAACCATCAGAAAATGCAGTTTTGCACATTTTAAGGAAAACAGAGCTGCAGAGGAATATACCAGACCAGGGAGCCCAGACTTTCAGGACTGCCTGGAGATGGAAACAGCGAGAGATGAAAACATGGCAAAGGGTGGTGCCTCAAAATGGAAAACAACAGGGCTGGAGCACTGGGCAAGACTACAGTCAGCACTCTGGGCTATCATGATGACAATGTAATGAGTGCCTGTGGTCTAAGAGCAGTTCCTGCAATGAGAACCAGGAAGGTGCCATTTCCATGCAATGCGAGGGGGATGCAGCAGAGCTGGACATGAGTACCTTGAAGTAACAGAGCAAACAAGCGAGGCAGAATGTGTGTCGGTGATGCTCATTTTACACAAAGATACTGGGATGATTTTCTTAAAGGTGTTTAAATCAGAAGCATAAGAACCCTGAAAAGGCTTTACCTTTACAAAATAGCAGCCATTGTGTCCTTCCTCTGCTCTTGAAAAAAAGTTCTAGACATTCTAAAGCAAAAGCAATCATTTCTTCGACGGCAGTTCAGGAACAGGTATGTTGCATGGATCAAAGTATGTGTTTGATTTTCTTTCACGTGTCAGATCTGGTATTGTTTGACCCCTTGCAAAGGTGATTCAGCACACATTGCCAGGAGAAAATAAGCCCTTTTTTTAGAATTGTTCTTTTGGCATTATTTTGGGGGGTTTTGTTACAGTATTTGCTGTTTTGAGCTTGCTATGCACACAGATGAGCACAAGAACTAGCATGAGACAACTGGTGTCAGTGTGTGTCTGGGACCATCTCTTTTGGCAGAAGCAAGATGTTAAATGAGCTCAGTTGCCTCATGACACCTCAATGAACACAAAAAGTGTTCACAGCAAGTGACAGGCTTTCCAAAAAGCTATTTGTTTCACCAGGAATTCAAAACCAAGCTTCTTCCAGCAGCTGTTGGGAAAGACCAGATTTGCATAGCAACACAGGCAGTATTTGTACAGGGCCTTTTTGTGAAGGATGAGATTAAACCTCTGGTACACAGGAGGGATGAAAGTTTTCTCCTCTCAGAAGCATCAGAGTAAAGACTCTTTATTAATCTTAAGAAGCTATTTTCTTCCTAACAAAGGTCTTGGATTTATTTTCTCATATAACAGGAATTATGGGGTATTTGGCCTTCGTGTTTATTTAAGGAATTATTTTGTAGTATCCCCCACTTTTTTCCCCAAGGAAGTACTTTTAAGACTAAGTCATGTGGCCATTACTTTTTTTTTTCTTTTTGGTATTTAAATGTAATAACGGCAAAGTCATAAAAATCAGGCCTGTAGCACAGCCAAGCCTGAAGAAAAGTCTGCTCAATAGAGATCACTGTTTCCACGGCAGTTTCCAGAGGAGGAATGTATGTTTCCACATACAACAAGCGGGCTTTTATGTCAGTGAGACTGAGAAGAGGTCTTGTCCAACCCAGCTAAATTCAGTTTCTAAAAAACATTTTCTTTTGCTGGAAGGCAGAAGGCTGAGGTTTCGCCAAGGAAGGTGGCCAGGCTGTGCAGGGCCACGTGGACAAGCGTGGTGCATCCTCCCCGCTCCCCCAGTGGGAGGGGTCTGCAGGGAAATGTGTGCTCTTGAACCCTTCCACAACAGGAGGGTCCCGCGGGCTTGGACCTGCTTCTGCTCCGAGTAATGCCTCCAGGGCAGGAGGATGGGCAATGGACAAGAGAGGAGAGGACCCAGACAAGAGGCATCATGCATTAAAGACAAGAGCAGATTAGGGCATCAGTGATCACAAACATCCCAGACAAAATCAGACTGAAGACAGCAAAGGAAAATGTTTTACATGTGACAGCTTTATTAGCATTTGAATATCGCTGATGAAACACCTCTTCTAAAGCCATCTAACTTTTTATTTCCCCCCTCTCATCTGAAAATGATCAGCAGCTTCAACCTGGAAGGTAAAAATCAGCACGGAGCTTATTAACAAAAGCTGCCATCTCCCACGTGGGTAAACAGAAGTGTTTGCCACAGTCATCCCCAATTACTGCTCTTTCTTTGTGAATTGGCTTGTCTGATGCAAGTGTTTTAGTACTCAGTCAAGACATGTATATCCTCAGCAGCATCAGCAGGGCTACAGTAACGAGGCTGTGGCCGAAAGGGAAAGGATAAACCAGAAGGCAGAAGTAATTAAGCTATTCAGCAGCTTACAGGCTACCTTCCGTTTCTGAGGCCAGCTATGGCACGGGTCAACTGCTTTAGGTTAGATAAATTAAAGTTCAGCCTAACTGCCCACAGTGACAAGTTGTTTTCTTGATCAAGTTTTAACATCAACATTTCTCCTGGCCCTGCCCCTGTCATTCATTTGCTTGAAATAGTTCATACTTTGACCCCTAAAAAGCATGACTTCTTTCTTTTAAAGAAAACTTCAGAAAGTAGCATGTTTATTTGGATTTTTGGTGGTGTTTTCTCCCTTCCCATCTAACAGAGAGAACAGAAAGATTTTCAAGCATAGCTGCTTCCCCCAAAAGCATATGTCATGACATATTTGACATATATCAAATTTAAAAAACCCCATGATTTGGTGCACAAAAGCCCTCAGTTTGCACTACCGTCCCCTCAGTCACACTGTCCTCATTCACCTTCAGTAAATAAGCAATTAAAAGCTGAAGAAAAAACTAAAAGGAGCAGAACCACTCTCATTTATCCATGGTGGTCAAACAACTTGTAAGAGAAGAAGGAGGAGGAGGATGCATTTGTCTGTGACAGCATGAGGCCAGTCGGGGAAGCACAAAGTCACCCAGTTTTTGGGTACAGTTCACAAACATTGTATGTTAACCACTGTTAAATATTCACAAACCCTCCTGTGAGGGTCCCTTGAAATCACTCCCATTTTGCTAATTGTTAGCCCTTAATGGTAGTTTCTCATTAATAAAGGAACTGGAGGAGATCCGGAAACAAGGCAAGAAGCACAGGAAAAATACAGAGGATTAGGCACATAAGTCAATATATCTGGCTTACTCTTTGCCACCCTTTATTTTAGAGCTCAGTACTTAGCTTGGAATGCCCATCATATTTGATAATTGTTTTGGCTGGTAATAACAATAGATTCACTTGGATTTATTAGACACAGCATACTTTATTTAATACCAATCTCTGGATTTGTACCAATGCCTGCTGACAGTGCTCTCACACTGTGTCTTTCCAAGCAAGAAATGAGGTCATGATGATTCATGTAATAAACTGATACACATTTTGTGGCAATTTGGAAGAGTTTTTAAAATTTCTAAATGAGGTCCTTTCGGTTTGGGTTTGAGGGTTTTTTTCTCTTTTTGGAAATTTGGATTTTTTTCCACTTTGCAATTAGGATTTCCCAAGTGGATGACCAAACTTTATAAAATCCAGTAAGAAACTCAAGTCCTACTTCATCATTATTATTATTATTATTATTATTATTATTATTATTATTATTATTATTATTATTATTATTATTATTATTGTA
>VZRH01000396.1:193628-206773 GCA_013397555.1 Urocynchramus pylzowi | reverse complement strand
ATTATTATTATTATTATTATTATTGTAGATTTTTTTTCCTTACTGAAGTTGAGGAGCATACACAGTTTGTTTCTGAACAAAGTGCTGCCCTTTTCTGGCAAGAAGGGAGTCTTCTTTAATTAAGTGACATTCCAGAAAGTTTACAATTAGAAAGGATCAAGGTACAAAGAGAACAGCCTAAGGAAATGCTTTTTCAAAGAAGGCAGGGCTTGTTGATAATTTTGACAAGGCAAGAGGAATAGCTACAATAACTACATATCTTTCCTTCTAAGCTTGGGCTCTTAAAAGGTAGAAAATGCCCTATATTTACAAGAAGACAACAGGAACAAGACAGATCCTCAGGCATAACATTAGATGTTGCACCTGGACTTCTGGAATCACTGACTACAGAGGGCAGAGCAGTTCGGGTACCACCCGAAGCATCTGAATTAAAGTCTTACTACTTCTACCTGTAGAAAGACCACAAAGCACATTTCTGGAAGGATCTCCAGGCAGAAATGGACATGTTTCAGCATGTGCAATTGCAGAACTCATGGCTGAACAAGTCCTCTGCAGAGAAGTGCAGGGACTCCCTCCACCAATGTGTCTCCAGCACGAGTCCCTGCTGTCACATCATGGTGGCCCACATGAGCCAGAAAAAAAGGCAGGGGTATAAGAGAAGGAACCACAGTCATTTTCTGGGGCCAAACCAGCAGGATCCTATGGTCCAGTATTTGTGAAGGGCAGCACAGCACAGTGAGTGAGCCCTCACGGGATCATTCAAGGAGCAGCTTGTGCAAAACTTTCCTGTGTGGCTTAAGAGATTTTTTTTTTTTTTTTTGCACACAATGGTAATAAATAGCCCTTACCCATTCCTGAAGGCTTCTCTTCTTCCAAGCCAAATAAAAATTCATATTTGGCCTTGGCAACATTCTGGGCATGAGCCGATATGTCATTATCCCGCACAAGTGCTTCCGCCTAGAGTGAAAATAAACAAAGCTTATATACCTTTTAGTGAAAAAACAGCAGAATGAACATGAAATCCCTTCAGGCAGCATTTTTAAAGTATTTATTTCACTCTGTCACCACCAAGATCATCCAGAGTAGACATGGGCCAACTCAGAGCACTCTTGAAGAGCTCACCCTTCTGTCATTGAACCCAAGAATTTCAGCATTAAGAAAAAAGACCTAACAGGGATGTGAGAGCACCCAACCACTCTTTACCCACTCTTTAGCCAGCTTACCCACTGAAAGGCCAGCAACACTGGCCAGCTATCTCAATAATACTGGTTAGGGTTAAAATAAAAGGGAATAGTATCAGAAATAGCAAATTTGAGTATGTATGTCATAAAACTGGAACCCATGGGAAAACCATAAAAGGGGCAGGCTGTCTCTTTGAAAAGATAGTGGGGTAGAGAAAGTAAGGAGCAAGGACTACAACAAGGATGATTAAAAAGGAGAAGAAGGATAAGGTATGCAAACATGTACTTAGACAGGAGTACTGTCTGAGGGTCCCTGTTGGGCAGCCCATGCATGACCACCACTGTCTACGTCAGGACAAGAGCCTGACTTGGTTTTACAACCATACCGCACAAGTCAAACCTGCTTATCTGGCCAGGAGGCAGGGAGGGGACACAGGGTGGTGAGCCCAGTGAGCAGGGGAACACCTGGAGGGGTGAATGGACAGATGGATTGAGGAACCTGTTCTACCCAGGCCTGGTGCCCCCAGCACCTTCCCACTGCTCCTTTCTTGTAAGAAACACTTTGACAGAGTAAAGGTCCAGTTTCTCAAAAGAGAGAAAGGCTACAGGACTAAGATCAAAATACTTTTCTGAACAGGTAGGGACAAAACAAATCTCTAAGATAAAGCACATGCCAGCAATAAACTGTAGTGCAAAAACTATCTAGAGTCAGCATTAAGTTTCTTCCCAGCTGGGCAAGACGGAGCCCGTAATTCTACTGTTTGAAGTGACAGATAAAAATAAATCACTAACTCTATAAATTCTTCAGTAAACTTTATATTCATATGAGGCAGTCACTTGCTGTGGCATAGCAAGCCATGGCATGGTTTACATTGGTGAAAGCATTAGCTTACAAAAACACTCTTTAAAAAAAAAAGTTAAATGGAACATTCTGCCCTCCAGGACAACAATAACTTTTATGCATTTCTATCAAATACCTCAGGATAAGCGTCACATACAAACAGAAATTCAAAGTACAAGGGATACATAATTCACAGGAACACATAGTCACGGCTCTTTAATCAGAGATGGATGGAATCACAAATCCATATATTCCTCCTAGGCCATCTGTCCAACAATTGTATTTTCTTCCAAGAGCACGCTAATGAATAGTTATCTTGCCCCATGCCCTAGAATGGTTTTGCTTCAGGTTCCCCTGGCCTTTTACACCCATTTCTTCTCCTACCTTTCTGCACTGTGCCAGTTCTGCAAGATTTAGTCCAACACCACTCTGCTCTAAGTTGACAGCAGATCTTACACAGGGGTCTTGGACTAATTTATTTACCATTCACTAGACATTCACTAGTCCAACTACCCAGCACTAGTGCTTCCAGTACATTGATGCACATGCTAACACCAGCCTACCCAACCTTTGGTAAAGATGTGATGGAACAGATAAAGGGCTTTCTGTCACAAACATGACTATCACAAGCATGACAAAATGAGCTTGGAAGAAATCACCATGTCTATCCTGCCTTTACAGGCCTGCATTCATTCACTGGCAGGGAGGCAGGAAGGACTAGAAAAGGAATAGCTGGAGCCAGAGCACACAGGAGAAGGCTCTTTGTCTGGAACAGCTTAGAAAGGAGTAGCTTACAGAGCCAGACAAAAATTCAGCCTACTCAGATGGATGTGAAGGGATGGGATGGCTAACAACTAGCTGGTGCCAAATCCCAGTGACAGATAAATGAAATGGAAAATAAAATGAACAGAACAGTCCAGTTCCTGAGCAGTAAGGAATTTCTGATCTATACCCCTCTGGGACACAGCTTCTCCATTCCTTAGCCTTGCTCTTTGAGATTTCACAGACATCTGCTGCACTGAGCATCCCTGCCAGCAAACGTGTTCCAAGGAGCTCTATTTGCCTGTACCTTATTGTAAAGCAAAGAAGAAAACTCCAGCTCACAGCACCCTCTGCATCAACCAGGAACAGCCACAAGTAAATTGTAAAATTAATGGGGTTTCAGTGTATAGGCCATCATTTATCAGAGTTAAGTGCCTAAACAGAGGCTGCACAATCTTAGCCTTTGCATCTGAAAGGGGTAACTTGATTGTCAGATGTGCTCAATGCTGCTGATGAAAATTACAGATACTGGCTTGTGTATGAGAACAGCTGTATTTAACATCCATTTAGGTTGTCAGAGCACTAAAAAGGATGTATAAAGAAAGTCCATATCCAGGCTTAAGGTAAGTTTATCATATTTCATCCAAAAAAGACATATTAAGAAAGAATGCAAGAGCAGGAAAGAATGAGGATGCTCTGAGGTCAGAGCTAGTTTTTAAGACCATTGCTTTACCAATGTCCAAATCAAGAGAAAACATGTGTTCTCCTCTCCTTCTTTCGTTCTACCACTCACCCAAGCTTTGCAGGAATCAAAATGCCGTGAAACGAGGAGCCCAGAAATGGGCTGGACAAACATTCATGGTGCTTTCAAGCTGCATTAGCAAAGATTAAATACGAACAAGATTGAAAGGGATATAAAACTCCTGCTTAAGCCTTCTCTTTCAGCTCAAGGGTAAAAAAATCTGCATCCAGGTCAGCCATTTCATAATTGCTTCCCTCAGAGGGCTTTAACCACCACCTTTGAAGCATCTCGTCTTTGTCACTGCTGGAGAGGGTGATGCTTAAGAGCACCAATCCCCTTAAATCAGCCCAGCTGTACATATATTTCTCATGAGCCATATACATATTATTTTTCAGTCCAGTGATGCTCTGGGCAGAAAGGCAGCAAGCTCCTACCCCCACTGGTGCATCACTATTGCAGTGCTTTCTGCCTGTTTGAACATGTTTGATCAAGCCTACTTCTCTAGGTCATAGCTCTTGGTCAGCAGTTAGGAAGACTGCATTTGCCTCTCAGTGAATTTTAGATAACATTTATAAGGCTGCATTAGTTTGCACTTGGCAGTCCTCAACCCTCAGATCTCCTGCCAACACACTGGATCAGTATATACTGACCTCACAAAAGGCATTGGCATGGGTCAACAGAGGTACCACCTTGCTGGCCTTCTGTTTCATGCTCAGGGAGCAGAGAAATTCTTTAGGATAAGCCTGTGGTGTTCGTAGTGGTTTCAGGCCAGTACAGGAATCAAGCTGCTGAATCCATGTCTCAGCACTGAACTGAACAGCAGCAGGACACTAAGACCACAGGGTTCCTGCTACTCCAGCAGGAGCTGCCAAGGACAGGTAAGTCAGGCCAGCAAGAAGCACATACACTGCCTCTGCTCTGCTGTCTGGATATGCAAATGGAGCAGCAGATCAGTATCTGCAAGGAGAAACTGTTCCTACAATTCACACTTGAGAGGTGACTTCAACTCCTGATGAGAGCTGGGTGCTGCCTTTCCTGAAGCACAGTTTCTCTGTCTAGATGAATTTCATTTCAACTCCCCTCGAACTGCCCTCCAAAAATCCAGTGGTTTTTAGATAGGTATAGTGAGTCATAAAAAGCTGAAGAAAATGCTTCTCCTTTCTCCACAGAAGAGAAGCACCAAAGCATCCTCTTTTGACTTTCACTGAGGTTCTGCTTGGGACCTTATTTTGGAACCAACTGGTTTTGTCTTGGGGCCTTTTTTTTTTATCATACTGTCTTGGGGTGAGTGCTTCCTCCTAACTTGTCTCAAACCAAGGCACATACCTACATGTCAGAGAGCTTTAACTAAAGAATATCAAACTCTTGCTATCTCACCAGCATTTTCAGCTGAGATGACAGGAAAGCTGGGCTTTGTCACAATGGAACGATAACACTGTCCACAGCTGCCATGACAAGCAATGGGTCAGTCTGAGCACAAAGAACCAGTGTGAACCCGTGCCTCCTGAAGCAATCACACTTAAGGTCATATATTTTCTTTGAACATGTCTAATAAGGAGGAAGTATTCAAAGAAGCAGATAATTAAATGGCAACTTCCAGTCTGGAATTTTTCAGACTCCTTGAGAGGACAGATACTGTTAAGACAGACTCACTCCTTGCAGGAGACCTAAGAAAAGAGTGTTTGAGAAAAAGCAGAACAGGATGGGTGCTCAAGCATGAGTCTTCAGGGAGCAAGAATAAGCCAAAATTCTGGACAGCAAGAGACCACTTATCCTAAGGGGAAACCTCAGCAGGAAGGGACCTAAGGACCATTCATGAAGAACTGTTAGCTGGGACAGACAGGTGAAAGCATCCTCAGACATGTATCCACACCTAAGCCATATCATGAGGAAGCCCCAGTTTTATATGCTTTCACATGTGCACAGCTCTGTTTCCCAGTGCTTCCTGCCTTCCCCCTCAGCCATACCAACACTGGATGTCAGGTCCCTGACAGCAGGCAACAGCCCCTACACTAGAGTGACTTCTGGAGGTTTCACTAAGGCTACTGGGGAAATGCTGGAGCACTGCAAGAAAGCAGAAAAAAAACCTTGAAGAATGCCTGTAAATCACAGTCTACTACAGAGAACTTCACAGCCACACCTGGACCATTTTTAATCCCAGGCTGTTCTTGGTCCATTTTCATTGCTTCACCAACATCTCTAGCAGCAAAAAATTGCCTGTCAGCAACCCATCAAATACCCTGATACAGTGGGTTTATGCTCTCAGCAGGAATGCTGGATAGAAGGTTCCCACAGCTTTTAAAACCTTCTCCAGTAAGTTGCAATGTCATGGGCAAGTCTTTACAGAATCCTGCATTGAGAGCTCTGCCTCTGCTGTCACATCATCTGAGTGGCCAAGAGCTCAGCAAGCTTCACTATTTTTGACAGGTCATACTAATTGTTCTGAAAAGACTATGCCTGTTGAGCTTGTCTTAAATCACTTTCCTAAGTAACAGGATTAAATGGAGAAAGCAGGCATTAAAATAAACTTGCTAACTGGTAAAACCTAGTGCACCAACACCACAGGAAGAGCGTGGGTGCTCACAGCAAGACCACTGGGTAGGCAAGTGTTGTAGTGTTTAATTCCATGTGACCTCATACACACCATAGCTGTGTTTTCCTTATACCCCCCCCCCACTAATACACATTTGCAATTCTTGAATTAAAGTATTAGTAAAATAGATTAAAATTCAAAAGAACATGAGCTTTGCATGGCTTAATCTCAGCTGGAACTGCTAAAACTTAATGCTAGCCAAGGCTCTGAATGAGAAGAAATCGAAGCCTGAGTTTTAAACTAATTCCTAACTATCAGGAGTTGCAGGGAGATGTATAGAAAGCCAGAAGGTGGAGAGGAAAGAATGGGCTTGTCTGAGAGCACTGCCTACAGCTGTTTTCCAGCAGAGAAATCAGGATTTTAGAGAGGGTCACATAAGACTTTTCAGCTACAAGGCAACTGAGAGATGTGGTAGAGGTGCTTGCAGTGATAAGGGGTCTGAAAAAAGCAAAAAACAATCAGTAATTCAGCACCTTTTTTTTTTAATGCAACAGGCAGAAGACAACAGAAGAAGGTATTAGGAGTCAGCAACACACCAGACGACATGGTTCCTAGTACAGTTTGCAGTCAAAACCACCAACCACCTTGCAAAACAATCTCACAGAAACCAAAATACTGAGGTACCTGACAAGGAGGGTGAACAAGCTCAAGGGATACAAATCCCTAACAATATAGAATTCACATCCTCACATGAATCTCTAAGATGACCTCTTCCTGGGCATCTGCTGACCTCCATGACCACACAGATGCTTCTGGGCTAGAGGCCTTGAATCCAAACCAGTGCAGCGAGTCACTATTACCTGCTCACAAGGCTTTGGCATGGCCGTGGACTGGACACACCTCAGGCTTGGTACCATCCAGCCAGCTCCTCTTGAGTCCTCACCACCACACACTCTACAGCTTACCCCAGGGATTCACCAAAAGGCACCAGGGCACTGCAGGCTTCCTATGCCATTATTCCCAGCACTACAGGGTTTGTTTACTACAAGCAGCCTCACAAGAAGCAGTCAGGCTGGAGAGACCACAACTGAAAGGGTACAGATACTATCAAAGCTGCTCTCCCTGCGCAAAGCAGACTTCACAGAAGTCCAGTGTCTAAAGAGAGGCTCAGTTCAGAAATGAAGCAAAATACTTTCTGCTTAGGAAAAAAACTGGGAACAGTGACAAAAAAACTCAAATTAATGCCTTAGCAGCAGTATCAAGCAGGAAAAATTTGTTTCCAGTCTGGTCGTCTTGTTTTAGACCCGCACTTGAGTTTTTCTCCCTTTAAAGAAATGTTTGCTTTGTTGTTTGGTTGAAGTTGTTAGGAAGCAGTCAGCTGTTACACAGAATTAAATGCTTTCTATTATGCAAAGGCTGACACTGTCTGAGCTGTAACTGCATGGCTATGAACAGCATATCAATTCAAAGTCTGTATGATTACACTTTACCATTAAAGGTCACTCAGCATTTTGTATCTGTCAAGTCAGTGATTTTTGATGCATGCTGTACGGACCTTTGGATACCTATGCATTATTTCTAAGGTATGTGCAAGAATCAAAACAAGTCCTCTGAGAGGAAGATTTTAGCTCACTGCCTGAGCCACTGTGTTCTTAGACGTAACACACAGAGATGAAGAAAAACACCCAAACCTTATATAAAGCCACAGTGCAAGTATATCCCTGAGTTAAGTCAAAGAGCGTTGGGGTGGGGTATTATTTAAGAAAAACTGTGCAAAGACAGCAGCTTACATCCAGAGAATTCAGTGATGCATGTAGTAGACTTCTTGCATTTACTGTTTTTGTTCAACCTGTTCCAGTATATTTAGCAAACTGACTGACTGCTTCACTTCAGCAGGTAGTGTGCTTCCATCATCTTCAGGCATCTCAGATGGCAGGACAATGTTTAGACAGGCTACAGGTCTGCTCCACATGGATTTCTTCTCCATGGAAGCTAAAATTTGAATATACCTAAATGCCTCATGAGCCTACCAGAAGTTAGTTCTGTATCTTTAAGCAACTAAATTCTTTCCAAAACCCTAGCCAACATCTGCTGTCCCTTGAAACTTTACAGACAGCATCCTTTGCCATGTGCTGTACATTCTTTATGTCCAGCTAAATATACACTGCTTTTATGGATGGATGGACAGGGTATTGGGAGAGGTCATCTTCATTTTTCAAATCAATGTTATAAACATAGTTTAAGGAAGTGATTAAAATATTCCATTTCAGTGAACAGTTAAAAAAACCCCAAAAACAAACCAACAAACAAAAAAATACCCCACACCCAGCCATCAGACCACTCTACACTGGAAGAATTAACATTTGCAAAAGTCTAAAAACATGCATTTTCTCTGCAGCAAGCGCAAACAGTAGAACTACAACACAGCAACAGAGTATGCAAAAAGAGGTATGTATCTTAGACATAGCTTACTGATTCTCCATGATTATTTCATATAACATATTTAAATTAATTTTACAGCTTTCACTTCAGCAGTTTTTTTGGAGCCTTACCTAGATTAAGAGAAGTTTGGAACAGAAATTTGACTGAAGTTTGATCTGAGTCATCTTATCTCTAGCACAATTAAAGCAGAAGTGAAAAACACATCAACAAATTTCTCCTGAGGTGCAGGCACTGAGGGACTGAAAATACTGTTGCAAGACCGTATGCTTGCTAAGATAGTGCACCTTAAGGACTGCCAACATTGTCAGACAGCTATGGCCCCACAAGTGCTCAGGAGCCAACAGGCAATTCCAGCTGTGGCAAGAAGGCAGAAGACATCAAAGATGTTACATCCCCCACAAGCAGCACAACACAGGCCAGCTGGCACTCGTGTCCCACTGGTGAGGAAGTTAATACCTCTTCTTTTTTCCTCATTAAGTCACAGCAAGTCCACAGACAAGACAGCTGACGACAATCAGAACTTGCTGGTACTAGAATTTGTTCCCTCTTGAGAACAGGGCTTCCCTGGGAAGCATTCTTCTGTTAGCACTGTCATGCAGACATATCCCAGGCCCAAGTCCATCTTGCCATCATACTTGGCATTCATTCAGCCTGGGAGATGCAGTTATTACTCAAATTACACTTCCCATTTGAAAACTGTTGTAAAAAAATAATGAGTACACTTTAAGCCACCTCTTCCACTGTGCCATTTCACTCCCAGAAGAGAAAGCAAACCTCATTCATGGCTTCTGCAAAAAGGGAGGCTTGTATTATGTAACCTGTGCCATTAAGTTGTTTTCTTACTGCTCCCAAACTACTGCATCACAGTTTCAAGACAAGGGCCTCCTTTCAGTCATAGAATCATAAAATACACTGAGTTGGAAGGGACCCATCATGACCATCAAGTCCAGCTCCTGGTCCTGTGCAAGACAGTACTTTCACCAAGCAGCAAAAAGTTGCTGTGGCTATATGACGTGATCTTCTCAGCAAGCACGGCAGTGACCACTGTGTTTCTACCCTGGCAGGCCATCCTCAGAAGCCAGCTCCAGCCTGGTTTCCTTTGGCTTAGCCCAGAAGCTGCAATTCTGAAAATCTTTTGTGCAGTTAGCAAAGGGAGCTGCACACTTCCCACCACTGTCGCTGGTGGCTGAGGTACTCAGTGGAGGTGGAAATGCAGTGCTCACACTCTGAGGGACACCTTGATCCCTGATGGACAGCCTGATCCAGTGCCCAAACAGGTTTTTTTACTTACAGCATCCAGGAAGTACAGTCAATTCAGAAGCCATTCAAGCTTCAAGGGCTAGATAATACCCGAACTCCTCTGACTCCTGATTCAACCCTGTAGCAACCAAGCCCACACCCAGAGGGCTAGCTCTCACCCCACCCTGCTTTTAAGCACCATCCACAACCTGCCTTGCTCATCTCTGTAATGAAGAGAATAAATGTTTGGATGCATTAGCATCACAGGAGTCTGTGGTCTCCAACAGAAGCTGGCAAAACAGCAAGAAACATCTCAGAGCAAGGAGGAACTGTGCTCAGAGAAAGTATCTGGAAACATACTGCAGAAGGATACTTCAAACAGTGCCATTCCTGAGAGGAATGGAACACTTACCTCCAGAATGAAAGTGTAGGGCAGACACTTTGAGCTGGTCTCAAACAGCTTTTTAATCTAACAGAAGAAAATTATTTCCAACACACACACACACACCCCTGCCCCCCAAATTTCACATCACTACAAACAGGAAAATAAAGATTGGAAATAGTCTTTGTGATCATGGGGTTTGGTGAGCATCAATATTTAGGAAGATATTCAGAAGTTTAGGACACGAATTGCACAAGACATAAATTTGTTTATCTGCAGACCCACTTTGCTGTATGGTGACTGCCCAGAGAAGTGCCCTAGCACACATTCCCCTTCTCAGCCAAACTCCCAGAGGGAAGGAGCCACATGCAATTTTACAACCCACTAGGATGCAATGAACCACCCAGGTCACAGAGCAGGTCTTGGTGGGACAGGCAGATCAAGAAACCCCTGCTCCACCAGAAGCCAGCTCTCCATCAGGGACCATTTGCAAGGAAATGTCCCTTCAAGGGCGGTGGGTGGCATATGTCCCTGCTGAGCCCAGGAACATTACTCCCACCTTTGCTGGGTGAGCTCAGCAAGACTCTCACCAAACAACTCTACCAGCTGCTGCACCCTGGGGAACCTCAGCACTCACAATGCAGAGTGAGTGAGTGATCTGGAGCAGGATACTCTGACAGCCCCAGTCTTTGAGTTCTGGCAGCAGTTCACAGGTTTGTCCAGCCTCAGCTGAAGAACAGCAGCTTGGCAGATGGCTCCCCAGTACCCTGGGGACCCACCCACCTAATACTATGCAGACACTACCCCCTCCCTCCCTTTCTTGGGCTCCCTTCAGTAGGCCACTACATTGTGCTACCTCTAAATTACATTTAAATCAGCAATTTAAACCCAGCAGTACCCCAGCCTCTTGCTCTCTCTCAAGACCCTTGCAAGCAAACAGAGGTTCTCAAACACAAGCCTCAGAGAAACACACGCCTGAGAAAAATCACTCCAGCCCTCAGGTCTGCCAGCCCGTCTCTCCAGGGATAGTTTCAAGCAATCTGCTACTGTGCAAGCACAAAGACAGTTTACCAGCCATGGTCCAAACACCCTTACTTAGTACTGGTGGCCTTGTGTGGTGTACAACTTGTGCTGCCTAAATGCTGAATCTTCCAGCACTTGTCTCAGAACACACACACGGAGAGAAGTGCCTGCAGAGATGCTCCATGGCACTCCTGTAGAGAGCCTGCCTCTCAGCCCACAAGAATCAAACCCCAAACCGTGTCTTATATCAAAGCAGCAAAATCAATTGCCAGAGTTTCCTGGTGTGATGGGCAAGAATAGAAAGGACCGTGTTGGTGTGGAGGCAGGGAGGGGAAGTACTCTGAGCAACATCCATGTCCTTCAGCTATGCACCTTGACAATAGTAAAGAAGGATTTGCTGGGGGAAAAAAAAAGCCACTAGCACAGTCATTAAGATCCTCATTGCTCTTTTCCTTCTCACTTTGATGGCACAGAAATTAAACTGAAAACTGAAAATTGGAAATAGTAAATCAAACAATCCACTTAAGCACAAATAGCTCAAGAGAACCACTTTCACACAGGTCAGTTATGCAAGAATTTTAGGTGTGGATTAAGAAGTCCTAGCTTTTTTGTTTCAAAACTTGTTTCAAGTTTTGAAAACAGCAGCATGTAAGCTTCCTAGATTTTTTTTTATTATCACCACTACCACAAATGATGTTCTCATACTCCCCAATGAACCAAGGCTCTAAATGAATGGGATCATTTGCACAGGGTCTCCTACATGGTTAACCTCACCTCTCTCCCATCAAAAGTATGCTCCAAAACCAACTCTCTGTCTGTGTAAATCAACAGAGCTAGGACAAATTCACTAAGCATTAAACTGGTAACATCTGCTGAAACACATCAACTAAGGATATGACTGATGAAAAAGCATTGGGAGTAGAAAGAGGCTTCTTTCTACTAGCTAAACCAGAAAGGCTTGGATGACTCTCAGCAGACTATTACAATTGCTTCAAACACTGGGTGTGCAACCTCCAGTTTCATTACAAATACTTCAATTGACATTCTGTGTTAATGGCTCTATGCACAGACAGAATTAAAGTGTGACTGAAGCTACAAAACTAAGAGTACTTGCAGTTGCCTATTACATACCCAAAACACTTCAATAACATGTACATGTGGCTTTGCCTGACAATATTCTAACTGGACCCTGTGGCAGACAGGTAATTGATGTTTATAGCACGGAAATACTCACCTATATGGGAGTTAGCAACTTCAGTGGGTTTGTGTGAAGTTCAAACTCATTTCAACTATACATTTATGCTCCCATTGAGAAGTGTAGCTCCAGTTCCCGGGAGAAAGGCTAAAGACAGCACCTCAACTGCACAGGAGCATGCCTGGGTAGTTTAATATTCTACAGTTTTACACGTTTGGTGAAATCATCTCAACCCCACTCTTGCCCTGAAAGTGCAATGCTACTACTCAGCCAAACGCTTTTCTGACAACGTCTTGTTTAATTCAAGAATTTGGCTAGATTAAGCGAGCTTGTCAGTGCAGCAACAGTGCTGATGTGTTAGACAAGTTACTTGGAGACACAAGCAAATCGAACTGCACGTCATGCAGGCTCGGGGTCCCAGCCCTGAGTGCAGCTTCCCTGCTGCAGCTGGTGTCTCTCGGGATCTAGCAGTTACGAGCACAGAAGTGGGCTCCGAGCTTTTTTCTCTTAGAGCACTATGAAAAGATTTTAAAAATATACATATTAAAAAAAAAAAAAAGGAAAATAAATTAAGAGGGGGAAAAAGGAAAACAATAAAAGGAAAGAGGAAAGGGGATAGGGGAAGAAGGAAGAAAGAAAAAAAGAAAAGAGAAAGGGTAACAAAAAGAAAACAGAAGAAAAAAGAGGGGGGGAGGAAAGAAAAAATGCAAAAGTAAATGGGAAAAAGTGCCTCCGGCTGAGCGCAACCCCCGCACCCGCACGGGCATACGCCGCCCCTTACCGCACCGCCGGCTCCCTCCATCTC
>VZRH01000396.1:124504-193212 GCA_013397555.1 Urocynchramus pylzowi | reverse complement strand
AAAAAAAGAAAAAAAAAGCAGAAGTCTTTTGCAGCCCTGGGGCTTTCCCTCGCAATTCGCCTTCAAAAAGCAGAAGAGCGCAGATGTCTTTGGAGTAACCCCATCTGAACACTCGAAACTGATTTTCCACTTTTGTTTTTTTCACAGTCCGCTGGAAGCTCTCTTGCATCGTCAGGTTTTAGAGCACTCAACCACATCATTAGAATTTCTCTAACTAGGACCTCTGAGCCTTGTTCTTTTAAGTAAAAGTGGGGTTTCTCTATCAAAAGCTGTGCTTTAGAAAATACTCCCAAACCTCATTAGCCCAGTTAGAGGAGTTAACTGCACAAGTAGCTGGCAGACTGCATAAAGAAGGATGTCAATTTCTGTAAGTTCAGTATATCTGTGTTTCGTTCAGTGGCAGCTGAAAACTTCTTTGGTTTTAACCAATCAAGCTTGAGGATAGGCTTTCTGGAACAATCTCTTGAGGACCAGGAGTCACTGAATACACTGTATGTTTGCTTGGCTCTGAGCATGGGTAAAAAAACCTGTGTGTTAGGTGGTAGGCAAGGTTGTTCTCTAATGCTATGCTCTTCTGAAAGGTTTTGGACAGTGCTGGTGGTAGTTCATCACCATGACGCCACTGACATGAGTGTACCACACCCAGACAGAGCAGCACCTCTGTGGCCGAGAAGACAGCCTTAGCCCTGCCTTGTTCCCCACTGGCCTCACAGCTCAGTGCCAGAGCCACCCTTCCTGCCAGCACTGGGCGATCTCAGCCTTTCTTCAGGCCCATGGGGAAAAAAATCCATTTCCAACAGGATAAAATTATGTCCAGGCATAATGCTTGAAGCAGCCTTGCCTAAAGCTTTCCCTGTTTGGCAGTAAGACAGGGGTAGCAGCACCATCTCTGGGCTCTTCCAACTTGTCTGGGGGCTCCATCCAGCAGCACCTCCTCATGCTCTTCCCAATAGGGCTGTGGCATGCAGAGTTCACACTGCTTCTCCTAGACTGAACCCACTATTTCTGACCACTTCCAGCTCCATGTTTACCCAAACAGTACTGCTCCTGCTTCCCACCCACATCACCTGGCAGCAGACTGCACTGCCCCTGTCATCTGGGTGCCAGAGGTGTACACTGTATTTCAGAAGGCATTCTGCTCTTTCCCTACAACTTCCCCTCTCCCCATCCTAAGCCTCTCACCTGCTCCCCAGCACCACAGGCTATCTTTAACCATCCATCCCAGGAGCAGCACAGGACCTGCCCCCTGCCCTGCTCAGCAACACACTAATCCAGTCATTTCTGTCCTCTGGGAACAGGTGAGTGAAAACCTATCTTTCCATCCCCTGAAACAGCTGGCAAGGGTCCCGAAGAGACCCTGTGATGCAGCTCCTTCATGCCCATCCTCTGTGGCTGAATTGGCCTACAGGGCTGGGTGATGTGCTGAAGGGCTTTACCCCTCTCCCCCAGCCACAGCTGCGATTCCAAACATGTTTGGCCCCTCCAGGGTTTTGTCCCATCTGTCAGACACCCTGGGGGCCCTGGGAGCCGGTGTGGGGGCACAGGCTGCAGATTCCCCATCTGTGCCACATCTGAGATGGCTAATGCAGCGGAAAAAGAAACCACCCAGCGCCTGGGTCTCCAAGGAGCTGATGCACTCTGCCTGCCTCTTCCCCTTCCCGACAGGCTGAGGTCATGCGACTGCAGGCCAGGAGGCAGCTGGGAGCAAAAGCAGGGCTGGAGTCAGGGGCTGGTGATTCCCTTGCAAGGTACATCCCCCTGCCCTGGGCACCCAGGTGGCTGATGCAGCCACTGCACTCCAGTTTGGAACTTCCCCCCCCCACATTTTTGTTGAGAAAAATTTGACCTTTTCTCTCTTATCCAGGCATCTGGCCTGAGTCACCCAGACATTTAGGCTGCCAGGAATATGCTCTGTGCTGAACGACTGGGAAAGGAGAGCATTTGCCAGCCTGGGGCAGGATGGTCCTGCAAGCCTCTGCTATGTGGGCATCTAGCTCTAGGTTAGCTTCACTGCAAAGGAGGGTGATGGAGTCCTGAAATTGGCACAAACTGGTGTTTCTTACACCACTGATCATTGTTTTCTCTAGAAGGGCCATATTAAATCCTAAAACATTTCTGTGAATGGTCAATCAGCAGAGAAATGTAGTGGGGTTAGTACATTTGGGAAGGAAATCTGTATTTTTTGTCTGAACGCTTGATTTACATTTCCAGGTAGTTATATTAAAAAAAGTAAGTCACCAAAAGCTGACATAAAACATGGCAGCTTTCTAAGCAGTTATGAGCTACATATCACAGTTAGAGAGCACTCTTAATTGTTAAAAAATTTAGTTGTGAGCATACAGCATGTATTTTTACACAACCCAAACAGAAATTTTTAAAAAACCCAAAAACTCAGAAGATGGCAGTCAAGTCCAGCCTGTGCAGTGGCTAAGCTTGCTCTGAATTCCCCATGGGCAGTGATGGGGAGCAGGGAGCTAATACTGGGCAGGAGCTAGCACTGTGCAAGGGTGCTGGGCTGAGGTTGAGCAGGCACGGGAAATGGGAGACAATCTCAGAAGCTGGTGTCTGCAGCAGACAGAAGTGTGAAAGCAGCACAAGGGACAGCTGGATTCCACAGCTTGGATAAGGGGGATTTGTGTGAGAAGTGGCCAAACTGCAAAGGCAGTTGCTGGGGGTATTTGGGGGAGTAAAGTCTTGCAAAACTTTTGTGCTCTAGTAATGCTGTCAGCTGAGATTGCCCAGGTCACAGTATTGAAAATATCAAGTTTGGGTATGTCAGGTAGCAAAATTGGTCCCCAGGGCAAAAAAGTAGTTATGGCGACTGCTTGTTTGCAAGACTCTTGAGTAGAAAACAGGAGGTAAATAAATAGGAAAATGGGTATGACATGCAGTGTCAAGGGCTGCCAAGCTGTGCTTGTCAAGCAAGCTCACACTTGACCACCAGAGTGGGAGCAGGGCAGCAAACCAAACCTGGTTCTCTGACTATAACATATGGGTCAAACCTGCTTCTGGTCTCAACACAGGGTTCATAGGACACTTTCTCTCATCAACAGGGAAGCACCTCATTGGATACATGGATTGAGCATTGCTGTGTCAGTGCCTGCTCCAGCCAGATGGCACCAGTCTCTTCCCCTCTACCTTCTAAGACAAACTTGTCTGGGTCAAAAATTCACAGCTGAAAATACCCTAACTCACTATACCACCCCAAAATGAAGGGAAAAAAAAAAAAATATATATATATATATATTAAAGTCGGTGTTCTGCAAAGAGTAACCAATGCATAAACTCTGTCATTTTTTGCCAATAAAGTTGCTGTCTTGCTCATTATTCTCCTCTCACAGGGAAGTAGTACAGGAAACTCACTTCCAAATAATCTTTCCTTATTCAAAAGGCAGAAAACCACAAGTAAGCAATCATTCAGGTACTCACCATAAAATTTCTCATGACATTGCATTTCAAATCAAAGAGACTCTCTTTTGTCTTGAGGGAGAAGAAGGCTAGGGATATAAAAAAAAAATATCATTTTAAAAGCCTATCCAGAAACACCACTATCTACAGATGGAAAGACGGAGTTAATAATTTACTGGATTTTCTTCATGTGTCTGAATTTTCTGGAAACAGCTGGGAAAACATTTTTTTTTTTCTGTTTTATTCAGAAAAACATAGTCGCCATCACAACCAATTTTTTTTTTTTTTTCTGAATTAAAGGTGGAAAAGAAGCTGCAACACCACAAGGGGAACTGCAAACTTGGAGGTGAGGTGCAGAGTAAGAAAAACAGCATGAGTAAAGATGGTAACCATCCTATTATTTTTTTTTTAAAGAGTCAGGTATAAATTATTATAGTAAAGTCCAGGGTGACAACTACAGCATGGAATGGGACAGTGGACACACTGGCTAGTTAGCCAGCTTCACTGTGAGGAGGTGTCTGCTGCAAGCCACGACAGTATCACCATTCTCCGCTTGGCTTTTTCCTCACAGGTTGTCAGGTTTGTTTGGCCTCATACCCAGAGCTCCTGGAAACTTCCCTTTTATGGGTTAACTGACTCTTGTCCTATTCCTTCACTCATGGACAATTCTCTAGAGTCTTGCTATGGCCAGGAAACAATCCAGAGATTTCACTTCACTCCCTCCTCCATCTGACATGTTCACTGGGAGGAAAGGAAAGGAAATGACCAACATTCCCTGCCCAGGGAGCCTGTAACTAGCCAGAATTAGACCATTTGATGGGAAATCTTGAATTTGTTTTTCTGTCCATCAGAGTTTGAGGATCTCCAATTTTATATTTACTTCCAAAGGGGGACTTCACAGGGACTTCACCCTGCTGAGTGAGTCTTTAGAAATCTCCTTATTAGACCACGTCAAACTGAAGAACACAGAAAATTCTGCTGAATATCCCTGCTTTGGAAGGTTCTTGGTTACCTCATGGGTCTCTACTGTAACATCTTCTCTTAATCTTAACCCTTACTCTTCCCCACGTCTAGCAAATCTGTCGCTTTGGCCTTCTCTTTAGAAAGGGCTGCAGGGTCCTGAAATCAGCCCATCTGTAGGGGGTACAGCCTTCTAAAGAGGCTGCCTTCCCCTCCCCAACAAACAGCCACAGCTCCTGGATGTCTGTGTGGAACTGATGAGCCCACAGCAGAGACAGGTCATTAAATATTTTCTTTGCCAACTCTCTCCAAAAGTGGCACCCCAATGCAGCAATCATGGTGTAACCTAGGGGCCCTACTAAAAGTTTGCCAGAGTGAAGATCATGAGGAAGGGTTCCAGTCAGATTGATGTTGGTCACATTCTTCCCAAGCATCTCCAAAAGTGACAAAGAAATAGCCCTGGTTGTTCTGGGGCTACCAAGCCCTAGCAAGTCCTGCTCCTGCTCCTTCCCAGCACTAAGGGTACAACCTAGCCTTCTCTCTGGATGGGGGAAAGCTCTCCATCCTGCTCCTGACAGGCAAGCAAGAGGCCAGGTCTAGGAATTCAGCATACTCCAGCAAGAAGAACACCAAGAGTGGAGGCAGGGAAAAGGAAATTTCAGCCGGTTCCCAGGAGCTCGGTGTTGTTTCTCTGTCTGGATCTTTGCCACATTAGATCATTAGATGGAGTTTTCTAGGGATCAAATCACCAAGACTCTTTCCCTTCCCTCAACTTGCCACATAGAGGGTAAAGAACAGAATCGCATTTTGGTTTCTTTGCAATGTTATCCATATGGCAAAGATAGATTTGGCATTGGGAGAATATAAGGGAAGGGTTCTTTTGCTGTGTCATGGTTTAAGCCCAGATGGAAATTAAGCACCATGCCATTGTTCACTCAGCCTCCTCCCCTCTCCTCCCTCAACCCTGTGGAATGGGGGGCAGAATCAAATAAAGCCTGTATGTTGAGATAAGAACACTTTAATAGTGAAAATAAAGGAAAATAAAATAATAACGGTAAATAATAACAATGTTAATAAAAAAGAATCAAGTAGTGTACAATGCAATTGCTCACCACTCACTAACTGAGCCAGACCTCCCCTTCCTGAAACCAGATCATCCGCCCTTGCAGGTAACTCCCCCCAGTTCAAACACCCGGCATGACGTTCTGTGTGTGGGACATCCCTTTGGCCAGTTCAGGTCACCTGTCCCGGCCATGCTCCCTCCCACTTCCACTTGCACACTGCCTCCCTGGCGGAGCACAAGACAAAGGAAAAATAGTCTTTGACTTAGGATAACCACAACTTGGCAAATCACAAACCATCAGTGTGTTATCAACACCATTCTCATGCTGAATCAAAAACCAGCCCTCTAACAGCTACTGAGAAGAAATTAACTCTGCCCTAGCGGAACACACTGCCTTGTGCTGCAGAGGAAGCATCACATCAGAATCATCAGCCCCACAAGTCAGTCTGGCAGGCACATCTCCTCCAGCTTTTTCCCAGAGGATACAGTGCCTAGTAGAAAAGCAAGGGAATCATATAAGGAAAGAGACATCTTTCTTTCTCAGGCTGAAGCACGGAACCTTATGTTTATCTGTTGAATCCGATTATCAAAGGTCATCTCAAAATAAGTGAAAAACCTGTGCCTAAGCATGGCTACTCTTAGGAGTCTTCCACTCAGAGCCCCATCTGCCCTAGACTCACTGATTCCTTCTGCCATCTCAACTTTGTGCCTGCATTTGGTAACCAGATGGATTCATTAGCAAAGTAGCACATCTAGTCAATCAGCCACAAGAAAAAAGAATGTTTTGCATAAATATCAGCAGTGGTGTTCAAAAGTGCACTAAAACACAGAGGTGAAGAGATACTGTATTTGAGCAGAAAAAAAAAAAATAGTCCAGGTGGTCTTTTACCCTCCTGAACAATATATGTGATTCTACAGAGCATTATTCTTTCTATGGAAGCCTTAGCCAGTCTCACAGAAATCTTTCTGGTCTTGACCTCCAAAAGGAGATGCCAAATACTGTAACTGTATGGTATGCTATCGTCAAGGGAAGCATACATTTCAAGCCAAGATATGGTGGCTTTGTGGTTTTGGCTTCCTTAGACCCTGGCATATTCCTGTTGAGTCGCCTGTACAATTTTCCCTTTTCCATGAGTGTCTTCTTTATTCTGAGATGGTTTGGAGGACTGAGACTGCACATCAGTTACAAAGCCAGTGAGACGTGAGGGGAAAAGAACATTTATTCAATGGCCCTTTTTTTGGTAGGCAGGCAGCAGCTTTTTACAGGATTATCAGCATCTGGAAAACCCGAGTCAGAGAAGGACTGCTGCAGCTACAGTTGTGTGTCACACTGACATGCAACAAGCGGCCTTCAGAGCTGGGAAAACATAAAGCATAACACCCCACTCTCCTCCCCAAAATGAGATAATTATGGCCTGTAACTCTGGCATGTTCATACAGCAGCCTCTGGCTGAAATGCTCCAGTCAGAAACGCAAACAACATTGCTCTGAAGAAAAGTACTAATAAGATCACTTCCTCTGCTTAAACAAATCTTCAGTGGGTGTTGACAGCAGAGAGCTGGAAATGGATGGGCACATCCACATCCATCCCCAGCTCTGTCCAGGCAGTGAGCCTGCATCAGTCACAAATGACAGGTTGAAAGTTAAATGGGGACAAGCCCATTTCACTGGGACGGAGTGAGCCTAGCCAGCGTGAACAGATCATTATTGGCTTTGGTCAGAACTGGAAGGCCTCAGCTGGCAGATCTCTCAGCAGATTTTCTAAACAAAGGAAAACACCATTCATTCCCACGGCAGAGGACAGGAGCCAAAACTGAAAAAGACTCGAGACAGAAGTGTCATGTGTCAGCCAGAGTGTGACACCAGAGACACCCACTCTTGTGATGCAGCACCATGGTAACAGCCATTGTCTGCTGTGCGGTGGGCTGTATTACCAAGCTTGGGGGAGTATGGTGTTTTCTTCTTCTGTGGCTGGTTTCTTGGGGCAGCCTGCCACACAAGGCTGCTGCACAGCCTAATGGGCTAATATCAGCCTGGAAGGGTCACATGAAGGTATGGAAAACCTTAGAAAAGCAACAGCCCCGAGGTGCCTGGGAGAACAGAGCAAGAAGGGAGGCATAGCTTTGCATCAAGAGACAGGGAGACTATGCCTAGCATCACAAACTGAATATGTGGATGGAAAACTGGCTATTGGGGAAGACTCACATCTTCTCTTAGTAGATGTAAATCCTCTACAATTTCTTGCCCTTCTCCAAAGTTGATTCTCCAAAGTGAATTCAACTTCCACCAGACCTCGTTTCAAACTTTTCATCTCTGTCTCTTCCCTCTCCAAAAATCAATGTCAGCATGCATCCTCTCAATGTCCACTGTCTCCTTTACCACCTCATTTCCTCACAACCAAACTCCACCTCTTGCTCCTTACAGCCCTGGCTCCTACAGCACTCAAACCCATACCCCAACACTGGAGCTCTCAGTCCCCCTGGTCTCCTGCTCTGTAACGCTGCTGCCCTATTGGTGAAGAGTCCCAGTCTCACTGCCATACATCCCAACACTCACGTTCCCTATCTCCTTAGCAATCATTTATCTTATTAATATTGCTCTTTCCCCAGCTAATTGTTAATTACCACCCTGCCAATGGCCTGGAGCCAACACTTCATCAATGAGATGGGGGCACGAACTTGACATTTTGTATTACTTGAAGCAGCAGGAAAGACGTAGGAAGTTCCTACCTGCCCCACTCTCATTTGTTCCTGCCATTTTGCAGTTGTGCCAAATGCCACATTTAACCAGGCACACCCTTTGCAGACAGAATGCTCTAGCCAAGGAGCATCATTTTGCATTTCAGCTTTTTTTCCTACCTTTTTTCCCCTCAATTAGTTGCTCTTATCACCTTTGCTCCCCCTGCTCTTTGCCTCAGCCTTACTCTTCCATCAGCAACTGGATAAAAAAGCTCTCACCTGCTCCTGTGCTATAGCCTGCAGCATTAGTTTTCACCATTGCATATATCTTCCTCTGCACCCCAGATGCCTGCACTAAAAGTCAGAGTAGCTGCTATACAGCATCTATCTCTTCCTTCCCCTTATTTCCAGAAAATCCTCACCCGGAATGCAGAAGGCATGAAATGGACAATGCAATACTCTAGCATGGAGATTCAATTTCCTCCAAAGCAGGTTTTATCTGAACAACCAAGGGTGTTGGTGGGCCTTGCCTGTAATTTATTGGTCCTTATCACCCACCACAACCATGTGGATCCAGCACCTACAGGTGGAACAGATGTGCTGCTCCTGATTTACTCAAATCACAAAATCCTTATTTATTTTGTTTCCAAAACCTTGATTATTTTCATCCACTGCCATATTGACTTCTTACAATTTTATCAAGCCAGCTTTACAACTTTCTAATTATCTCAAGATCAAATCCAACTCAAAAATCAGCCCAAGGGAAAAAAACTGCTCAGTTCCACAAGTATGTGTTCTAATCCTTCACATTTTTTTTTTCCATTTATATATTTTTTTAATTAGAATACTAGATTTTGATAGCTAGGTACAGAAGCAACATGCTGTTTTCTTCCCTTTCCTTGACATCAGAAATAGTCTCTTCTGGCTTGAAGAACTTCCTGGATTCCTGTTTTCTGAGAGAAGCAGAAGATGAAGAAGTATGTATGGTGAGGAGTGACAACTGTCTGGGACAGTTGTGGGAGATACAAGCTTCATTCAAAGCCTGCTGGAATCAGTGGAAAGCTATCACTGCCTGCCTCGGCTTGTGGAGTCTCTCTTGGTTCTTCCCAAACTTTGGATTTTCAATAGTTGTCTTAAAAGCAAATTTTTAGTCTGATTCCAATCCTATTGAGCACATTCAGCCTTCACTGCCTTAAGTACTAGTAGCAAACAGTCAGCTCTGCTCAGGATAAGGCTGTGTGCAAGTGTGTTCAAGTACAGTACAAGCAATCTTAATTACAGTGTTTCATACTGGTAGGCTTGTCTGAAGTCCAGGGTGCACACTCATGAGTTAATCCTCCTACACCACTTGTCAAAAATGCAAGCCCTAGCAATCTGACTTCTCAGATGAAACAACCGAGGTAGAGAAGTTAAATGACCCGATCAAACCACAGAGGCATGGGAGTGTTACACTCAGTATGAAAAGGCTGCTCTTTGCATGGCAATAAACCAAATGTCTCTCAGCCAGGCGCCTCTCAGTCCCTACTAAACACACGGTTCATTCCCACTGCAGGTAGTCACATACATTAAATTAGACAGACACACCACTACTTTATAAATCCAGGACTCAAAGATCTTAGATCCACATTCACATTTTTAGCTGGCCAAGAACTGTGTTGAATGCATCTATATTGTAGTGGCCACAAAATGGCCAGCCAGCCCAGCTGCCTCAGGAGTGAGCTCTGTGGAATGAGATGTCAGGGAGAGCCTGAATTTCCTCAGGTTGCCTGGGCTTCTTGGAACTGGATGGAAAAAGAAGAGAATGATATTCCTGAGGCACTCAGGTTTGTCCCTCCATCCCCCTTCTTGAATGGGCAAAACTTTTTAATCAATGATCTCGGATTAATAAACCTCACATCTTGGATTTGAGTTTGAGGGGATTTTCTCAATTGGATGGAAGATTTTTGTCTCTCTTTGCAAGTCAGTATTTGTAAATGTTGTGTTAGTGCCTCCCTTGATACCAAGAGAAGATCACTGTTTTCTGTAGGCAAAATATAAAGGCTCAGCTTTTCCAAAAAACTCATCCAGCAGTTCTTTAGATACACTTATGAAAAGCAAACAAATTTGCACTGGATGTTAGCAAAAGCCAAGAGTACAATGGAAAGTTCTTCTACTTCCCATTATGGGAATGTGATTATTGCTGAAGTAACTTACTTAAATAATGGCTTTGATTCTAAAGAAAACAAACACTGTAGGCTTATGATGACACACAACTACCAAATCATCTTGTGGCATGACAGGAATCATTTTTGCATTTCCTGCATTCTCCCTGCATTTCCTGCAGGGAATGAATTTTTGGAATGGAACATGTACATCACAAAGGTAATATTTGTATTGAGGCTATGGACCTCAAGCCATACAGCTGCACTTGATGCAGCCTCAGGATTTGCAAGTACCTCAACAAGGGTTTCTTCTGGACATGAAACATTCAAATACATGGAAAGACTCATTGTGCTATGTGCACTGAGGTAACCTGGAAAAAAAGATTGTCAAAGGACTCTTATACTCTTTAGGAAGCAATATATGAAATTAATAAAGCCAGAAGATCTCTGGGATCCAAGCACTACTTTACAAGACTTGGCAGGGGTTGGGCATAGACTCCAGCATTTTAATCTGGCTTAAGTATGTGGCTGCTGATCCAGCAGAGGAAGGTAGTGGAAGTGAACAGAGGGATACAATCTGCCTTAATAGCCACCGAAATAATGGGTTTTCCTATATATCAGAGCCCTACAACTAATGGATCTCAAGCCATCAAGATATTCTCTAAGACAAATCACCAGCCAGAAACTCCCTTTATGGACTGGAGTCATCTTTAGGATATGGCACTATGTATTTCAAATGGGATTGCAGTGGTAGACTGGATAACTATGAGGAAAACTCATATGATTGGGGTGCATTGGAGGATGAAAGCCATCCTGAAAAGGAACACAGTGGAATGCTTTCAAAGACTAGAGCATGTTGCAGTAAATAAGGTAGAGTACAGACCAACCAAAACTATTAATATAAGTACTGTGTACCCCGGAGAGAGAACAAAATGTGGACAATGCTTGCTAGCATTGCTGTTTACCCAAAAAGTTCACAGTTCAATCTAAGTGATATTTTTTAGAAGTCAATGTTCAACTTCTAAAATGTTAATGACAAGGAAGCTAATAAAGGTGCCCTGGAAGGAAATACTTGGTACTGAGGTTCTGTGGTTCCCCTCTTGCTATATCCTGATACTCACTGCCTTAGCTTCTCCCTCTAGTCCCAAAAGAAGGCAACATCACAGATGGGACCAACCCCAGTCCTCTGTACTCGGTCCTGCCCTTCAGCCACAAGGGTGTCTTCATCTCCTTGCCCACAGTCTGCTGAACTGAGAGCACTGCTGAACACTGAACCACAATACAGCCTGGACAGGGAATTTATATTCATCAAAGACACAAAAACAAATACTATAAATATTAAAATATAAACTTATTCATATAGTGTGTGTTCCCCCAAGGAGTCCACTGGATTCATGGTTTTTGAGGTGCAGGCTTTCTCTTGAGTGCCTAACTTGACCAACACACAGGCAGCAAAAATTTGATTCAACAATTCTTGTTTTAACTGGGTTTTCTGAGAAAACAAAAGCTTATGGGGTTATGCAACCTGTTATCTGTTTGTTCATCTGTCTGCTTCCCATAGCATCATTTGAACTGGTTAGCTAATTTCAAACAACGGTAGGACAGAGGTCTCAGGGAAAATTAATTTAATGGAAATCAGCACTTTATTTATGCTTGTTCCAAGGCAAAGACAGGGAGAAGTACATCGCTTTGGGCAGCAGTCAGTATTGGCCAGAGATTTACTCACCTAGGTATTTTTTCCCTGCCAAAAGTATCCAGCAGGACACAAATGGGAGATGGGAAATACTGACACAAGTGGAAGAGATATGCCCAAAAAAGTGAATCTGTAGGAAGAGAGACTTCACAAAATGTTACCATTGGCAGAAGTTCCTCGTGATATATGTGCCCTGCCAGCAGGCAAACAAGGCCATAGTTTGGTGTTTCAACACTAACAACACAATTGGTGCCTTTCAAATCCTGCCTGCTCTAACTAGAGGATTCTTTCATTTTCTTTGCTAGCAGAGGGAAGAGATTCTGGTTACCAAAGGGCAGCTCTTTGGTAGAACACTCGAGTTGCTGCCCCAATATCATAGATTAAAAAATAATGAAAAGTTCATCAGAGCTGAGTTATGGCACAGCATTCACTTTTTTTCACCCTTCCCACAGTCTGCATCCATTCCAGCAAGAAATTCTTCACGGCATATAGAGGGCAGAGCAGCATCGCAGTGTTTAATCTTGAAGCATCCTTGATTGTTTAGGTAGTCACTCAAAATGTAGAAGGCTCAGAGAAAAAGGGACTGGCTCTTGGCAGTAGCTGCCTGTCATCAAACCACTGTAAAAATCTTTAGGTATAAATACAAGTTACCTTCTCACAGAAATCAACATTATCTTAGACAAGATGTATGGGGGGAACCTGGAAAGCCAAGTAGTTCAAAAAATGTCACAACTTTCTTTAGTCAGGAAAGAAAAGGTTATAAGCCATTAAGCATTACAGAAGCTGAGGGTGATTAGCAGGGATGGCGACACATGGGTAAGTTGCTTAGCATTTGGTCAATGTGTTGACCAAGGTTTTACAAACCGGTATTTTTGGTCCCAAAATGTCAAATAATGCCTCAGAGTAGGGGGGCTAGGTGCAGACTGAGGGGTATCTTTGGACTGTCTTCCCATTGCCCTTGCATGCTGCATGGGCCATGTATGTCCCATGGACTGTTACTCTGTAGTCCGTATTTCACAGGATAAAGATGCTAATCTAGCCCATACCAGCTATGTGAATGCATGAACATCATTTTAACCATCCCTATTATTTTTGGGCCTGGATATCCTTCTTTCTCCCATGTAATCTTTGCAAATGTGTCACTATCTTAACAAGTGGAAAACATCTAATCTAAATTTCCCTTCCTGTAATTTCAGCCAGCTGCATTTATCTTATCCAGGAGAGAGAACAGATTATACCTTTCTCTCCTGAAGCACTCCTGTAATTACATGAACAAGGATCGTATGACCCCCAAGTTACCTCTTCTCTAAATTAAAACAACCCTGGCTTTTGTTCAGCATTTCTTGTAAGTCCTGCTGCCTGTGTAACTTGTTTGTATTGAGACAGGCCTAGCAGCCAGATAAAGCAAAAATGCAAGTCTACCTTCTCATTAGACCTGAGCAGTGATTACTGAAGCTACCAAGTGTGAAGAAAATGTTCCATGCTTGTAGACTATAAATTTTTGGGACATGGAGCTAGAAATACCTAGGTTCAAACTCAGGTTCTGCTGTTACCAGAACAGTAACAGCATCTGATCTTGGGCAAAAAAAAAAAAATCTTGAATCCCAGTTCACAGCTCCTTCTCTTGACAGACAGCTCTAGAAATAACAACTTGCTTTACTGAGCAAAGGATGGCCAAAATAATTTAAAGCTGGAGATTGTGCAGATGTTGTAAATTCTGGTGGAAGAGCTCACTGTTATGAAAGACTTCCAGGTGGACAGGTGTCCTCTTTTAGAAGTTAATTCAAATTTTTCTAAAATATTCCAGGTGTTTTTTAAAAAATCAACGTTCTTCAAGAGGACTACATCAAACCATTGAGATACCAGTAGCTTCCAAGTAAACATGGGGAAGTTCAGGACTTCAGAATACCAGGAACCTCCTGGGTAAGTATTGATTTTTGAAGCTCTCCAAGTGAATGATTAAACCAATTTACCTAACATTGCAGTGACCCATGAGTTTCCCAACATCAGGCCATCCAAGCCTGCTGGGAGGACTCTCTCCATAATAGATGTATTCCTTCCTACAAGTTGATTACAATTAACAGAATCCTTTCCAGTGTAGGCTGTTGGTTTTATTATTGTTTCACTGTAGGAGAGATCTACATGGAATCACTAAAAACACTTACTGATGAGACTTTTCCTCCAGACTGAACTTTCCATAACATCACTTTCCCTTAGTTGTGCTAGCTGAGAAACTCTGTATCAAAGCTTCATACATGTTTCCAAACCTAAAACAAGAAGGTTTTGATTTGTTCTGGGTTTAATACATTAAATTCCAAGAGATTTGTCTCTTCAGAAGCATTCACAGAGAACACCATTTCAGAGCATTTTCTGAAATATTAAAAGGCATATTAAAAGACACCAACTTCATTTAACTCTTTATTGAAAGAATATGTCCCACATGAGTAGATGTAAGCAAGCAAAAAGAGGCCTGTATTTTTTTTCAAAGGGGGTGGACACTTACGTAAATTAACAATTCCCAGGTGAGTCAAGCCCACTTGCAAACATTCTTCACATTGCATGTCCACTCATTGCACTACAGCCATTCCTCTGTGATAGCTGGAGTGCTGAGGTTTAATCTCACAGCTCTTCTGCTTAGTACCACTCTAGGGACTGCTCTGAGGAGCAGGTGGCAGATCTTGTCTGTTCTGCTCCCAGTCTCCATCCTCTTACCTCACTGGGTTATTTAGCTGAGCTATACCCAGCTCAGCATGTTTGACCTGTGTTAACCATAGCTCACTCACAGGCAGATGAAGTAGTTCAGCCTTCAGCTCTGCCCATTGCACAAGCATGCAGATCAGAAGGACAGAGACGGGGCTGGCACCATGCTGGATAGATGTTGAGGTAGTTGACAAGTACTGCTGCAATTTTGCCCTGTGTGATTAGCACCAACCTGCAGCTCATTACCCTAAAGATAAATAGTACCTCCTGAATTTTGGCAAGAGACGTATAGCAGGGAACCTCTCATCTTGCGATACCAAGAAAAGCAAGTTTTTTAAGGCTTGAGGGAAAAGGAACCAAGGCAGAAACAGACTCCTATTATCGGTGCTCATTTCAATGCAACTTCAGGCAAAGGCAGCCTTGAAAGAGGTTATTTACAGAGAGTGGAAAAAGGAATAACTTTTCCAGGCAAGTGGGACAAGGCTGTTTTTCTACAAGAAAGAGATGTTTATCTAAGCAATGCATCAATAATTAGGAGAGGTGAGCTTCTGGAGTTATTAAGCCTTGCTTAGAAATCTCACTTACTATTTTTGGCTTTTCATTTTTAAAAAATCTTCTAGGAGAAGACTGGCCTCTAGGAGGACAAGTGCAGCCATCAGGGAGCTCCTTTCATTAACACAGGCACTGGGACTTTCACTGCAGGCTGCATGGGTCAGTCTCATAAGTAGTATTACTGGTATTATGGTGGGTCAAAGATAAAGAGACAAAGAACAAAATCCCTAGAAACGAGATGCTTACTATGTGCCAGCACTGGTGGATCTCCACCCAGCTTGATGAGTCTCACAGTAAATGAGCAGTGCTGTCCTTAGGCTTGGGGCAGTGCAAGGGTCAGTCACACCCTCCCTCCCCACACTTGTTATGCCTGCACAGGGCTGTGTCTTTTCTCCACCTGTGGGCTGGGCCTGGCATGACACTGCAAGGTAAGGGGGTGCCTTCTCCAGTCAGCTCCCTTACACTGGACTCTCTCTTCCTTTATAAAAATCTGAGGCAAGGGGTATTTTTGCTTGATTCCTCTATGGCATAAGGCCTCATAAAGATTAGGAGGTTAGGAGGCACAATATTGTTCCTCAGCTGAAACCACTCAGGCTTTCTCCAAGTTAAATATGGCTGGGTTTCTGTGTAGAAGTCAGAAAACATGGAACCAAGGAATGGTGGGGTGGCCCTGAAATAATGATCTGTGGTACCTGGCTTTACCTGCTTTCATACAAGAGATGTTAGAGCCTGTCATAAAGCAATATTTAGCTTCCATCTTACTTCTTTTCAAGAAAACATGGGTTCAGAATGATGTCCAGGAGTAGAAAGACAAATTACTTGTTGGTAGAACTGCCTTGTTAAGGTTTAAAGCTTAACATGCTTCAGTAATTTCAGAGCTAGTGGGAGGTTAACAAAGCTTGGGGAGAAGGATGTACTGCTGATAGAGGACAAAAACAAACCAAAAAGTCAAGGACTTTTGGCATGACACCTACGATAAAGAAGAAACTAATAAAGCAAACACAGCAACTGTGCTGAGACCAGCTCCAACTGGGTACAAAATAATTCTGGCAGAGGGAGATGGGGATCACCGACTCACAGCCCATAAACTACAGAAACTTACCAATTCAAAAGAAAAGAAATCTGCCCATGTGAACTAATCATTATGACAAGAGAAATAATCATTTAACCAGTAGAAGGTATAATACTAATTAATAAGAGAACTGTGTAACTTGTAGCCAATGAATTGTGATTTCTTTGCTAAATTGTGCAACTGCTATAAAATTTTGATGACTGGGGAGCCTGCCTTTTGGGGGTCACCACCTAGCTCTTTTTTGACCTAGTTAGCTCTTCTCATGCTTTGTAGAAACTAGAATAAATAAATAGAAATAACTTTCTTGGTGTGTATGTTGGTGCTGCATTTGAGACAAGAAGACTACAAGTGCAACTTTGCTAAATCCTAGAGAAAATCTCACTCTCTGCTTCCAGAAGAAAGCTTGTCATACACATAAAGGAGAAGCAAGTAAGAGAAGCCTGTAGAGAGTTTTAACTAAGGAGAGAAGATCTAGGTGATTTATCAGCATAATTTAAGGTCTTAATTTTATTAGGGAAAATGTTAATTGAGCTAGTTAGTAACTGTGAAGTAAAAAGTCAACCAGCTAGGTCTTCCTTGTGTAAGCCTCTGTCTCATGTTGAATTCTTTCAATGCTCTTTGTAGCAAAGGCCTCCCAGTTTTCAGCTGCATCGTGCTTTAAATATCCACAGTGTGAGAAGCTGCCTTATGTCATCCCATCTGTGAAGACATGCAAGCAGAGCCTCTGTTTTTTCCCAATTAACTAAAAATGGATTTACTAAGAGGAATATTTCACTCTCAGCTTTTAAAAATATCATTTGCAAAGCCCAAGTAGGTATTCTGAGACGAAAAACTTCAATTAGAGTGGTCAAATAATAAGCATAAACAATTAATACAATTTTTAAATATTGTAATATTTTTGGCCTATTGACAGGGAAAAGCTTTTTAAATATATATAATTCAGAAGTTTTGAATAAAACCATTTTTACAAAAACAAATGGAGGATTTCAGTGTGTGTTGTCTTTAACTGGAATCATGTCCTTCTTCTGGAATCATTAAATTTTACAGATTTCACAGGAAATAAAAAGAAAAGAAAAATTCATTAACGAAGTGTGTAAGAAATAGGCCTTCTAAAAAAAAAAAGAACAGGAAACATATATGAATGTTTTCTTTTGAGCTTAATTCAAATGGACACAAGCTGCCTGCTACCAGGTTTGCGTTATGGCTACTTGAAAGTTGAGCAGAGAGCATTTTGATACAGTAGAATTTCTGTCCTCTGTGAAATGCTTATTTCAAATCTCCTCCAAGATTTGAAATAAGCATTGACACAAAGTGTCATAATGGCAAACATCAGACTTAAGTGTTTAAAAAAAGCCCCAGGCAGTATGAAGCAGCTTGCTAATTCCCTTCCACATAGCCATAAGAACGTGCTCTGCCTTTTTCTTTCAACTGTGCAGCTCTTGAAGACAGTCTCTCAGCCAGGCCAAGAGAGCTGATGAGCTCCAAGTTGGCATGGTCAGGGACTGTGTTAAACCTCAGCACACAGGGTGTGGAGTGGATAAATCCAGAGGGAACAACACAGACCTGCTTCTCAGAGAGACAAAGTGCTACGTTGTTGTCCCGCTGCCTTCTCCAGCAAAGCAAAAACATGGAACCAACTTTTTCTGAGCTCATTCACTGCCTGGTAGGGCATCTGCATATGACTCTGGTTCAACCATGTCCCCAGGCCCTAGGTACAAAGAACACTAATGTGACTCTTCCCCCTGCTAAACACAAAGATGACATTGGTTCTTTCAGGCATTCTAATCAGTTCTACACAATAAATATTTATACACAATACAGATTGTTTTAATGAGATGAGGAATGCATACTGGCTAGGAAAAACAGGGAAGAAAATTCCAAGTTTGCTAAGTTGTTATCCACATTTTCATATGGAACAGCTGAGCGAATGGAAACCAGAGGATATTTACATGTTCTGGCCTACTGGGAACATACCAAGAGGCTGCATTACATTCAGGAATGTTGCCTTGTGTGCATAGCAGGAAACCACTTGTTGCTTGCTCACACAGCAGCAGATTGAGAGAGAGGAAGGGAAGCACTCAGTATGAGAGATTTGTAAAAACCTAACAGCAAAAAGCCTGTGTCTAACAAACTAAACAAGCTTGTTGGACACCTTTCTCAAGCCTACAAACAGCACAGCACTAAATGGAAACCCTACTGCTTCTGAAAGAAAATGCACGGTGCATTATACCCTCCTATACTTTTGAAAACTGCCTTTCTGAGAAAGGAATTCAAGCTGAAAGATTTATGGAGAACTAGAAGGAAATGTCCTTGTTTTATCATTCATGCAGCAGCAAACTGGAAGCTGTGATTTGCTGGAAGCAACTGGGAACATCCCCCTAGCTAAGGAACAGGTATTGTGCATTCTCCTTTTCCAAAACTCTGAGTTACTTTGTGTTTAATCAAACATCACAAAGGAAGTTTAAGCTGTTTTTGAAAGCACTGAACATTTTTGTACCTTTTTTCCATTACCACTATCTCATATGGAGTATAACCCCTACCCACACCTTGCCCACATTCACAAGACACATACAGATGAGATTAAAAGTGTTTCCTGTTCCCTGGGAAAATGAGAATGGACGAAAATGTTTTATGCAGGGATTACAACATGCACAAATCGCCTTCTTACATTTTGTCTCCATGGAGCTTTGGCTTCCAATAGAAACAAAGTATTTTTTAATAAACCTCTTGTACTTGGGCAGCTCTGTCAGTCACAGCTACATAAATTGAACATAGCACATGATTCATGAATTCACTACCAAACTAAAAACATCCCATCAAAACCAGGACACTTTTCAGTATGAGCTCTTCCACAAGATTAACACTGTCATTCCCAGATGTTCAGTACCATCTGTGAGCTGTCTGTGAAGCACAGCTCCCATTCACCATTCTGTGTATTGGTAGACAGCCTTTTGAGTGGCTGACAGGAGTTGGAGCTACAATCCTCTCTCTTCACCACTGTCTCTGCCACACCCACATAGAAAGACAGAGGTACCCATGGACTTCTAGAAGAATATGAATGAGAAAATACCAGGAAGTATAGCAAACCCAAATGCCAGGCAAAATCACAGAGCTGAAAGAACAGTCTTCTCAACAAATTTTCACTTCCTTGACTGCAGTTTTCTCAAACTTACTTGCTGTGTAAAATCATTTGCTGACTTGTTTCAGGGAATCATTTCAGCCTTCATTGAATTCCAGTGCAGTTTTGCACATTTTAACTCTGCACTGTTTTGAACTGTTATGCTCAGTTATGAAAGTCATGATCACCTTTCTATTCCCTGACTACACAAAAATAAATATAAAACCAAAGCTTCTTCTTGGTTATTCAGGTTAGCAAAAACAAAACCTGCTTTTTATCTCTACTTCTGTCAAATCCTGGCTTGTGTGAACTTTACTGATGAGAGCAAACACAGAAAATGTTCAAACAGTAAAAATAAATGTGATGGAATATTACACTACAATGTGTAATTGTAGTGTAATATTAGAAATGTGTAATCTTAGAAATGTGATGGAATATTCCATTACAACATGGTTATGAAGAGCATTACTTCAACCATACAATGAGATAAACAATGGAGAAGTTTAAATATTTTGGAATTTGCCATATAATTCTTTGCCTTCAGCTGAAACACAATTTTTCATAAGTGAAAAAAAAACTCCTTCCATGTTAAACCAATTTTAAACTGGCAACAATTGTGTCAGTAATCACACTTTATGTCATTCTGTGATTATGTGATTCTGCTGTAGAAACTCTGAGACTTATTTCATGCCATATTGCAAAAAGGCTATAAGAAATGTAACCACTTGCAAAATAATATACAACATATACACAATGTAGATGCTTCATTTTTTCCACAACATTCTTTTAATATGTCAGAACAACGTTTTTGATCTTACTTTAATTTAGACAATCTTTCTTCCTGAATTTGTCTTTAACAAAATGAAAATTTGTTTATTGTGAGAAAAAGCATTAAATCTCCATGGGCATGAATTCATAATTGCTCTTATCATATTTAATTCCATGCAGAGACCCTCAAAATCAATCATTTGGTCCAGAAGAAGGAAAGTACTGCCCCTATTAAGAGGAATCGTAAAAGATGACTTGTAAGTTTAGGTAGTCTTCCATAAAGCATCCTTTGCTAGGAGCTGATTTGTCTCCCAAGGTAGAACTCTAGATTGCACTGATAACAGAAGAAATTTTATCTTTATATTCATCTTAGTCAATATTTGACCTTGCAAAGATATAATCTCAGCAACAAATCTCGTCCCTTGGTAACTGTGTGGTTGGAAGAAGTATGCAGCTGGGCCCAGAGCTGTAACCAGGTGGGAGTTCCTGCTGCTGTGCACTGCTGGCACCTCTGGTTTCACCCAAAAGAATGCCACAGAAGAGTGCCATGTGACTTTCTTACGGAGGAGAACTGCTGATGAAGGATTTGTATCTGCACTATTTTAAGTTTGGTTCTGCAAAGGAAGATCAGAGCGATCAGTTTGAAGTTTGATCCTGGGGTGTGGGTGATTTTACTGAGTGATTTGCCCCAGGGCAGCCTGTGAGGAACAGGTCTCCTTAAGCGGCTAGGATACTTTTTATTGTAATCCGGTGCATGGGCAGAGGCACAGATACCACATTTCAGGCACCCATGCCGGGTAATTTAAACGAGCAATTCTCAGCTGTTGCCCCTAGTTACGGCTAAGATGGAGTTAATTTTTTCTCAGTAGCTAAAACAGGTCTGTGTTTTGGATTTGGAATAAGAATGCTGTTGATAACACACTGATGGCTTGGTGCTTTGCCAAGCCGTGTTTATCCTACGTCAAGGACTCTTTTTTTCCCCTTCTCTCATTCTCCGCCAAGAAGGCGGTACGCAAATGGCAGTGGGAGGGAGCATGGCCGGGACAGGTGACCCGAAGTGGCCAAAGGGATGTCCCACACACAGAACGTCATGCCGGGTGTTTGGACAGAGGGGAGTAACCTGGGAGGGCGGATGATCTGGTTTCGGCGGGGGGAGGGGGGTCTGGCCCAGTCAGTGGGTGGTGAGCAACTGCATTGTTGCGCTTGTTGTTGTTGTTGCTTCAATTATTAACCTCTTCTTAAGTCAACATACAAGCTTTCATTNCCGGGCCGGGCCGGGCCCTCCGCGCGGGGCCTGGCGCTGGGGCGACACCGTCTGTCACGGGCCCTGCCCGGAGTGGTGTGGGGTCCCTTGGGATCCATCCCCGGGTCACAGGATCTATTCGGTTGGAAAGGACTGCTGAGATCAGCGAGTCCGGCCCACGCTCGAACACCAGCGCCCTGTGAGCCGGACCGTGGCACCAAGTGTCGCGGCCAGCCTTTCCTTAAACACCTCGAGGGACGGCGACTCCACCGCGTCCCTTGGTAGCTCATTCCGGTGTCCTATCACCCCATTTGTAAAGAATTTCTTCCTGATGTCCAATCTGAACCTTTCCCGCTGTAGCTTGAGACCCTCTTATCCCGTCACTGTTCTCGGCCTGCAAGAAGAGGCCGACCCCCACCTGGTCATACCCTCCTTTCGGGCAGGTAGAGAGTGATAAGGTCACCCCTGAGCCTCTTTTTCTCCAGGCTAAACAACCCCAGCTCCCTCAGCCATTCCTCATAGGACTTGTGCTCCAGACCCTTCACCTGCTCCATTGCCTTTCTCTGGAACAGAAGTGGTCCTGCAGTGTCCCAGTGTCTATCTAAGCAGCAGAAAGCTTCAGGGCCTCTCATTTCCCAGAGAAATCCAGTGTGGAATGAGTCGCTCCTGCAGGCTCCATACTCAGTCAGGATCTTGCAAGGGTTTATGACAGGCCCAAGGAGCTGTGACTCATGGCAGACACTACTAGATGTGTCATGCTGCAAAGGGCCATTGAGGAACAAAGCCTTTGATTTTTACCTTCTGTATTCAGTGAACTGGAAGTGCAGCCATTTGGGGGGGGGTCAGGCTCTTCTCCCAGGTAACAAGTGACAGAATTAAAGTGGCCTCAAATTGCCTAAACCAGGAGAGTTTTAGATTGGATATTAGGAGAAATTTATTCACTGAAAGGGTTGTAAAGCACTGAAACAGGGGAGTGGTGGAGTCATCACACCTGGAAGTGTTTGAAAACGGGTAGATTTGTCACTTGAGGATATGATTTAGTGGTGGACGTGGCACATCTGGATTCACAGTGGAGAGGATGATCTTAAAGTAATTTCTAAACATAAACAGTTCTTGTTTGTGGCTTGAGTTGCATGGTGTTCATGCCTGCAGATTCATGTGAAATAAGCCATGTCCAAAATCCATCGTGTAGCTGCCTCTGTGCAAACATGGGCTAAGGCCAAAGCTGTGTTTTGGCCCTAATTTCTCATGTTTTATTTGAGAGGTGAGTAGCATGTTCCAGGTTATTGAGGCAGCTGCAAAAGTACACTTAGTCTGAGAGACTGAGAGTCTGAGAGACTCCCAAATGGTTTTATCTAATATGAACAGAAAAACTGTTCTTGATCAGCCCTTGGGAAGCAGCCAGTAAAGGGCTAGGATGTGGACTTAAGCAATCCTGTGTTGGAATGAATCACTCTTTCCTAAGTGTTGGTATCTTTTTCTTTCATTTGCCAATCATATGTAATTTGCTAGTACTGGTATATGATTGTCAGTAGAAAAACACGATGCAGTAGCGCGAGTTGGTTGGGTAAGCGCAACACAGGCAGATGTTGGTGTTGCTTCCTCTTTGGTGGCATCTCGGCAGCCTTGCTTTTGAGTAACGTGTTTAGCCAGATGCATCTTGCTGCTGACTTCCTGAGGAAGAGGTTGAGAAAAGGAGAATCCTGCTTCGTTATGAGCTAATAATTAAACAGTTGAGTGCGTCAAAAAAAAAGACATTGCGGTCTGTTGCCTTGCCAAAAGGAGTGGCAGCAAGTAATGCACATTGGAACTACTTCCAAAGAAGAGTCTGAAAAGGTACTTCTTTTGTAGTGGACATCATGAATTAAGTACCCCTCTCCTAACCTGCAGTAACAGATCCTTCTGTAGTATCGCGTTAATTAAAAAAAAATTAGAAATGCAACTTTCTGGCTTGAGAATTATTTTTGCTATTTTTTCCTACTATTTTCTTTCAGGTACGCCTTGCTACAGGGCCCAGACAAAATAATGGCATTTTCTACGAAATTCGCACATATGATATTAAGCCAGCGAAGATGAAGGAGTTCTTGGAAATGGTCAACAAGTACTTTCACTTTCGCACCGCTCACTCGGAGCTGGTGGGATTCTGGTACTCGGAGCTGGGAGCGATGAACAAGGTGTTCCACATTTGGAAGTACGGTACGGTCAGCATCCCTTCGCGCTGCTCTGCTCTCTCTCTGTCCCCTGTCTCCTGGGCAAGAAGGTGAGGGGAATGCTTATCTGGCTTTTATTTGTTGCTCTCATTGTAAGGAGGTGCCCCCAAAACATTGCTGTGCTGACTAGTGACAAGAACACTTCAGAGCTTGTCAGGACAACTTTGACGTATTGGGATGAGAAAGTTACTTATGTTCTTGAGCAGCAGTCTCTGTTCAAAACAGGTATAATAGAGGAACTGTGGCAGAGTGTTTCATTCGTGGTAAATATTTTTAACTAGGGTCAGTTCCACAAATGCCTTGAAACTTTCAAAATGAATGGAAAAACGGAAATATGCACACATAAGCAGTCCCCGTGTGTTTATATGCATGTATAATTGTTCTTGTATTTTAGCTCAGAGTACCAGTCACTCCTGTAAAAAAATGGGCATGCAGTTTGCATGCTTAAACTCCTTTTGCAGTAGGCCTATACTGAGGTAGGAAGCCACTCCACCAGGTCTGACTTCTCAGGCATGCAGTGTTTTTGTTGCAGCTTTAACCTTGCTAGCAATACAGTTTTTGCAGTATGATCAACTTTTTATCTTGTTGGAGTTGGTGCTGACATGGAAGGTGCAGGTAGACCAAAAAAAGCTACTGTTATGCTAAAAACTAGGTGTGCTGGCTGTGCTTTGTGCGGAGCCCAGGCAAAGTGATACTTGTGTTACAGAAGAGTGGGAAGGCACACTGGTGTAATTCCCCTTGAGCTCCTGCTGCAGTCCAGGTGTATCTACATATTGAGACAGTGTGCTCATTGAAGTCCAGTGTGGTCACAGTTCCTGTTTAGATTAAAGGATCATCCCTTTCGTTTTGGAGGCATGAATCGTGGAATCAGAGAATTGTTTGGTTCCTCTCAACCACGTTGCTCGGGGCCATATCCGGCCTGGCCTCTAATTCCTCCAGGGATAGGGCATCCACAGCTTCTCTGAGCAATCTGCTCCAGTGCCTCGGCATTCTCACAGTAAAGAATTTCTTCATTATATCTAATTTAAATCTTGCTCCATCCCAGAAGGTATTTAAGGCCAGGCTGGATGGAGCTCTGTGTGGCAGGTGTCCCTGTACATGGCCAGGGGGTTGAAACTAGGTGATATTTAGAGGTCCCTTCCAGTTCAAACCATCCTGTGATTCTAAATCTACCCTTTGTCAGTTTAATGCCATTCCCTCTTGTCCTATCACTACATGCCCTTATAAAAAGTGCCTCTTCAGCTTTCTTATAGGCTCCCTTTAGGTGCTGGAATGCTGCTATAAGATCTCCCTGGAGCCTTCTCTTCTTCAGGCTGAATAGCCCAAACTCTTCCAGCCTGTCTTCACAGGAGAGGTGCTTGAGCACTTGGATCATGTTTGTCACATCCTCTGATGTCAGTCATTCTTCCCTCATCCACCAAAGCTGTAACTCCATCACAGAAGGCCAAATTAGTCAGGCACAATTTGCCCTTAGTGAAGCCATGTAGGCTGTCACCAATCACCTCATGGCCTTCCATGAGCCTTGGCATAGATTCTGTAAGGATCTGTGCCTTGATCTTGCCAGGCACAGAGGTGAGACTGACCAAGCTGTGGTTTTGCAGTTCTTCCTTATGTTCCTTTTTAAAAATGGGCTGCCATAACTTCTCAAATGCAATGAATTGTGGCTTATCCACTTCCTCTGACAGTTTCCTCAGGACCCGTGAATGTATCTCATTGAGTCCCATTGATTTGTGCCCCTTCACGTCCCTTGGATGGTCTCAGACCTGGACTTTTCCTACAGCTGGTGGTTCTTCATTCTCACAGTTCCTGCCTTGGCCTTCTGTGACTTGTGTGGTCTCGCTGCAGCACATGCCAGTGGAGACCAAGGCAAAAAAGAACACTGAGTACCTCAACATTTTTCATGACCTGGGCACCCATGTCTTTCTTTTCCTTCAAGAGAGGAGGATATTCATTTGTCGATATTTTGAGTTCACTTGCATTTATAAATTGTCCTGCTGTCCTGCTTCTCAGAACATTTTAATCTTGACTATTGTTACTATCTCTAAATTTAAAAAAAAAAAAAATTAAAAAAGTCTATGGGAAACCTTTAAAATGCAAAACTAAGAGAAAACCTATACCTTTTGTTTCCTAACAGTATTTTACATGTCTGATTGTGGTGGTTCCTTCCCTCAGCCTGAGACCACACTATGATCTGAGAAATGAACAAACTTTACAACATCCTTCCTCCTTGATTTGTCAGATCCTTGCTTACATAATTTCCATATTTACCTCTTAGTTCCAAGATACTGATATTTCTTAAGGTTCGTCCCATTCTCAGATGCTGAATTTTTCTTTTGTAATATTGGGGGCTGTCTGCATAAATATATTGCTTAAGATGCCACTGCAGCCTAAGCAGTTGAAATTCACACTCTTAATTAAGTGGATTTGTTTTCCATTAAGAAAAAAAAAAAAAAAGAAATGGTTTAGCTTTTGGTCATTTAACATATTTTATGTAACTGAACTCACAAATATTAATTCTGTACTTTTAATGTCACTTTATATAAGTTGAAGCACATTTATTAATTTTTTTCTTGGTAGGCTATTACTTCTTCCGATTATTTTTCCACGTCATTTTCATATCCACTGTGCTTTCTCCAAATCTTATCCTTGGTAACTGTTGCCACATCCAGTAGTCCCTGCAATTGCTATGTGTAAATCTTTTTTAAACAAAAAGATTGCTTAACTTATTTTAACTCTTTTGTAAGCTTTCTTGGAAAATTTCATTTGGCTTGAATCCATTTTAATCTGAGAGCTAAAGCAGATTTTAAAGGAAGTTTTGCAGAATTTAAAGGAAACTTACCACATCTGCTTTGAGCTAATATGATGTCTAAAAATACCAGTTTCAAAATTAGATAAGTGTAGTTTGCCTTCTTGCAATTAGACATTTTGATTGAGTCTGATGTGATATCATGTGCATTTTTCATGGGTTTTTTTTTTTTTCCTTTCTTACAGATAATTTTGCCCACAGAACAGCAGTCCGTCATGCATTAGCAAATGACAAAGACTGGCAGGAAAAATTCATCTCTGTGGCTCTCCCCTTGGTAGAGAAGCAGCACAATGAGGTTGCTTATCTGGTGCCCTGGTGTCAGCTTGGGAAGCCTTCAAAGGAAGGGGGTGAGCTTTTCTTTTCTTTTCTTTTGCTGATTGAAGTTACCAACACTAGCAAAAAATGGCTTAAAGTTTAAACCAGATATTGCACAGTTTTATGACCTTTTGTGTAACCAATGCATGTACGTGCACCCATGTGGAAAAGGTGGCATAACTCTGATGAGGGACAGAGTTTTTGAGAAGGATTTTACACTAATATACATCAGTAACTGACTAGAGTGCTGATCATTAAGGTTGTTAATGATCAAGATTGTGACTTGCTAAAATGAGCCTGCAAAATGGCAGTGCCATAGTAGTGGTCAGAGAAGTCATCCCGGACTTCCTTTGTCTATCCATCAGTGAGAGGGCATCTCCTAGATAATTGCTGTTCTCTTTCACAGAGATGTTCCTCTTATCAATTTGCTTTGATGTTACTGCTCCTTTCACATAAAGTTTAAAAGATTCCCTACTTCTTTAAAGACACATGATAGTCAAACATAAGGATCTGCTTCTTGATCTTGCCAGGCACAGAGGTGAGACTGAGTTCTGCAGTTCTTCCTTATGCCCCTTTTTGTAACTATCATAGGTTAGGTGTAGAAGTCACATCTTTTTGTATTTTTATTCTCTCTGTAGCAAATTTGATGTTAGTTATATTGACTGTTCCCCAATTTATGAATATTGGCACTTCTTGCATGAAGTGACAGGGAATAGACCTTGCTTCAGCCCTCAGCACATGTATAACTACAGTAATCTTTGTTCTTTATTTCCTTTATTCAGGATTTGGAATTTTGTGCTGCTGCTGTTGAGTTTGAAAGCAGTCCAGTTTTCTCTAAAATATGGACAGACGACTTCAAGCACTGTTGTAGTTTATCTCCAGTCCGTTGCTGGAGAGTGACACCAGACTCTGCCAAGTAGCAAGTGTCTGGCTTTCTATTGCTGTGTCAACAATTGTGATCTGAAGTAACTACCTGAACAGAAAGAAGACAAGTAACTTTTAGCAGGACTGGAGTTTTTTTGGCAAATTATGCCATTTCTCTACAAATAAGAGAGATCGCTTGGCACAGCAGAGGTGCTAAACTAGTCCTGCTGTGTTGGTTGTGCTGTCAGATCTTACTGTGACCAACTGCCAGGAGTCAAAGGAGTTTGTAATGTCATAAACCACTTCAATGCCAGAAAACATCTCCAGTCTTAGAAAAGACACCCGGCATTGCTCAAGCAGACACCCAAATCCCTCAAACAAGTATGAGCACTTGTGGTATCTGCAAAGTAGTTTGAATATCCCAAAGTCTCCATGCAGCATTGAAAATTGCAAAGTTGGGCTTTGTGTGAAGCCTTCTGTACTTCAGGGCCCTGGTACTTGGAGTTAATGCTTGAAGTAACTGCTGTTAGTGAGCTTGTGCTCTTGTGAGCCTCTGGATGGTGCGAGTTCTTGTGCATGTTGGGAGGAAGGGGCAGTTTCCTGCTGTCTCCAAATGACAGGGAAATGTCATACTGGTCTCACAGCAAATACACTGTGGCATGAGACCTGGTTCAAGATCTGGTGTATTAATTTGTATTTCCTTCCTTGTGGTAGTGTTTGCCTTTTCTTCCAGGTGTATATGAATGGGTTACTTTCCAGATGAAGCCTGGTGGGCCAGCATTGTGGGGTGAAGCATTTCGAGCTGCAATCAATGCTCACATCAACACAGGATATACCAAGCTGATTGGTGTTTTCCACACAGAATATGGATTACTTAACACAGGTACTCCTCAATTTCTGATACAGACTTTGGCACAGGAAGGGGCAGAGGCAGAGGGGCAAGCCCCCGTCCTGGATCAGGATTGGCAAGCTTGCTGAAAATGTTGGTGTGGATCACCGAAGTCCTTGAACCCAGCTTTGTGTATTGGGTTATAGACTTAAGCCAGTTGCCCCAGTCTTAAAACACTCTCAGATCTAATATTAAAGTCAAATCATGCAATGGTTAAGTAAAAGATCATCCCACCACTGGCATGCCTGGAGAATTGTTTCTGATAACTGCAAGGCACCCAACAGATGAAGGCAGATTGCTAGGACTTACATGTTGTATTGCAGCATAATAGTGCTCAGCTGACTTTATTTGTACTTTCTCAGTCCATGTGTTGTGGTGGAACGAGAGCCCAGATCACCGGGCAGCAGGAAGACACAGTGCCCATGAAGATGCCAGAGTTGTAGCAGCTGGTAAGACATGATGAATCTAGAGAACTCACTTGTTCATTGTGTTACCTGCATGCATGCTGAGAAAAGTATTACTTTTCATTGGAATACTGTCTTAATTAAACTTGTATTTAATTTTAGTGCGTGACAGTGTCAGATTCTTGGAGTCCCAGCAAAATGTGCTTCTGATTCCTGTGCAATGCTCACCACTGAAGTAACCTTCTTCTAAAGGATGTAACTGATGGCAGAAGAGACAAGATGGAAGTGCTGTCAGCAAGTGACATGGACCCCCATACCCTCATGAGCCAAGCTGTTCTTCAGTTTACAAAAAATGGATGCAAAATGGCTGATCCACTATCAGTGTAAATCAGCACTCTGATACCAATTGTTAAACAATTGAAGTTTATGGTGATGTTCCTACATCTCCAGGACAAAGAACTTGAGCCATATCATGACACAAACCATGCTTCACCAACCTTCTATTTTAATCCCTAAGTTCTTCATAATTTTTTGCATAGCTAGATCACTTACCGAACTGAAAAAATTAAGTGCTCTTGTCCCACATTCCAGCCAGGGATGGTATCATTTTTGTAACATACTTTGATGCCTTTTATAATTATCACACCTTAGTTATTCCATACAGTTTTATAGGAAGGAAAACTCCCACATATATCTTACCCATATATCTTGTTTTAATCAGACTTCTCACTGGCATTCTTTATATTAATTCTGAGCAATGTACAAGATCAATGTTGCTGGAATTGCATTTAAATGCAACAGTGGGGCTGATTAGGTAGTGTATCCTAATGAGCTCTGCCATGAGACTTTTTACATAATAACTTGTTATGGCTCATTTCAGCCTTTTCCTTTTTTGTTCATTAAACATTGACTCAAAACTGTGAGTTATCCACACAAGCTTTAGCTTGGGTGTTTTAATACTTGTTTAGGGTGCTAAAGGTGATTAGCCCTTCTTTTTCAATTGTGTCATCAGACTCAACTGATTTATATGTGCTGTCATTCTCTGCAATACGTTTTGTCAGGCTGGTGAAAGCTAAATAAATGAGCATAAAGCATTAATTCTTACTGTTTATGGCTCAAGGTCTTACTCTTTTTAAACTATGAAATGATAAATCTGATTATCCAAGTACAGTATTCACTTTTCAGGTCTTGTCTTTAGGTCAACAACAAATGGCTTTAGAACCAGTAAGCTAGAGTAAATAGCAGTAGGGCAGAGGGCACATGGGCTGAGAAGTCAAACTTCTGTTTTGTGTACAGTGGTACAGAGCACCCTCTTCTGCAATTTATAGGTATTGACTATAAATTACAGAGCACTTGGGAGGATTTACTACATGTTAATCATGGATCTGCAATGAGCAATTGAGTACTGAAGTATCTTAGTGCAGTTTGCCTAATGATTATTGCTTCTTTAAAGTGCATTAAGATCTCACAGAAAGCACTAAAATGAGCTCCGGGCCATTATGCTTGTGTCCCAGGTGGGTGCATGGGATGTGGCTGCTGTAGTTAAGGGAATGTAACAGGTCCCAGCTGCTATATCCATGTCTTCATACACTGCTCCCTCCGACAAAGCCAGGTTTAGCATTCTCAGGATGGAACAAACACTACTTCAGAGACCCATCTTACATTTTACAAATCAACTTTTTAAGCTACAAAGAACTGGTGAACCCAGTATATTGTTCAGAACATTGCTTTACAACAGTTCTTTCAAAGGAAGATTTTTTTTTTTTACTAACAGAAACATGGGCTGAAAAGTGGGGAGAGTTAAATAGACTTTTTTTTTTATTGAATGCAAGAATTGTTTCATTGAGATTTCTTGTTTGGTTGGTTGTTTCTCTTTTTTTAAATTAAAACTAGTTTCTGTTACACCAGCACTGAGAGTAAAGAACATTCAAGATGTTAGAGGTGTGCTTTATCCTGAGGTGCCAGCTGGACACTAGATCAGAACAGAAAACCCAGGAAATTAAGAGGCCTCGGCAATCATCAGCCACATGAAGTTCAAAGTGCCAGATTCTGCACCTGGGGTAGGGCAACCCTGGGTGTACAGACAGGCTGGGAACAAGATGTTAGAAGGCGGCAGGAATGGGCCCCGGGGGGGTCCTGGTCGAGGGCAAGTTGAACATGAGTGAGCAGTGCCCTGGCAGCCAGGAGGGCCAGCTCTGTCCTGGGGGACATCAGGCACAGCATCACAGCCAGGCAAGGGAGGAGATTGTCCTGCTCTGCTCTGCACTGGGGTGGNCGGCAGGAATGGGCCCCGGGGGGGTCCTGGTCGAGGGCAAGTTGAACATGAGTGAGCAGTGCCCTGGCAGCCAGGAGGGCCAGCTCTGTCCTGGGGGACATCAGGCACAGCATCACAGCCAGGCAAGGGAGGAGATTGTCCTGCTCTGCTCTGCACTGGGGTGGCCTCACCTCAAGTGCTGGGGGAAAGTTTGGGTACCACTGATCCCTTTTGGGACAACCTAAAAACAGAGGCCAGACAAAATTAAGGGGAATAAAAAGCAGTTAGGTTTATTGAAGGGCCTTCAGATACATTTCAGGCAGATGAAACCACCCCCAAGCCCAGGGGCTGCACCCAAAAATGGATGACATGTCATGGGCTTTCATACTTTTATAAGTTTGGTCCATTTACCGATTTGGGGTTAATCCTCTAATTAAAGCTCTGTGTAATGAAGTAATTTACGCAAAGTTTGCTCCCCCCAACTCACTTTTGTTTACATTTCTTAGGGCCTGAGAGAGTAAGGTGTCCTTGATTCCTAGGCCTGGAGAGGAATTGTTTGTCTGACCAAGATGGGAAAACAGTAGCTAACACTCTATATGGAGTTCATACACTAAAGAATTGTAGGATTACAAATAAATGAAAAATAAAAAAGCTAAAATCCTAAGGCTTCATTACAATGTAAAAAAGATATTAAGCCATTAGAGAGGGTCAACAAAGACGGTGAAGGACCCTAAGAGGAAGCTGAATGAGGAGCATCTGAGGTCCCAGGGTCTGTTCAGCCTGGAGGAGATTGAGGGCAGATCCCATTGCAGTTACAACTTTCTCCTGAGGGGAAGAGGAGAGGCAGACACTGATCTTGTCTCTGTCACCCAGGGACGAGGACCTCAGGGAATGGCAGGAAGTTCTGTCAGGGCAGGTTTAGGGTGGGTATTAGAAGGTTAGAATGTTACATTAGAATGTAACAGGCTCTCCATGGAAGTGATCACAGCACCAAGCCTGAAAGAGATCAAGAAGTGTTTGGACAATGTTCTCAGGCACATGCTGTGATTCTTGGGGATGATGTTGTGCGGGGCCAGGAGTGGGACCTGATAATCCTTTAGGGTCTCTTCCAACTCAGCATATTCTGTGATTCAGTGAAATTTTAATTCGCTTCGTATCTCAGGATGAATTTTCCTGATGAGTGTAACTTCAGGAATCAGTTAGATACTGGAACTTGGTTGATGGTGATACTATAGGCAGTAGCAGACAACATTTTAGTATCAGTTTATCCTTGAGCAATCACACCATTATTCTGCTTTCATTGTAAACTGCTGTTCAAAATCAACTGAGTGTATAGGGTGTTTTTAGCAAGGAGGAGCAATTAGCAACTTGCATATCTGTAATAAAAATTCAGAGGCAGGTACTCGAGTTGGGATTTAAACATCCAGAGAAGTTTGTTACGCTTTTCAGTTGGATTTGACAGTTAATCAATCACTTGCTAGATACCTTTTTATTTACTAACTTTAAGTTTAATGTCGCACTTACCTTTATATCTTGCATCTCCTCATTTACCTGAAAATAGTATATTTACTCCATACTTGTTTTTAGAGCTACTGAAATCTCATGCATCAAAGTTAAAAACAAAATAAAACCAGGCAAAGCTAAAAGCTTCTAGCAGCGCTCCTTGAAATAGCAAATGCAAAAATTACACTTGTGAAGACCAATGGTGCTATAACAGCTTTATTTTTTACTTAATACAAGGCAATTAGAGTGCCTTTTAATACTTCACATAACAGATATTAGCAAATACAAATATATATACTTTTTTTTTTTGCTTTTAATGAAAATGTCCATTTAAGGATTTAACTTAGAAATTTCAGTTGTGAAATCTCTCTAGATTTTTGCAAAGTTAACAGATATTCCAGTGCAAAAATAGATCCCATTACAGATAGCATAAAGTGCTTGGAACAAAGGACCAACTATAATTCAGGAAGGAAAGATAAGCACAACAGTGGTTGTTTAACCATGGGGAAAATACAACAACTCCTTACTGAAATACAAATGTACTACAAAGAGGGATGCAACATGTCAATAGTACTGAAGTTTAAAATAAGTTAACACCTCAGTGTAGTTTCATTATCAAAAGTGGTTCATATAATGTGTATGACTCTAGAGTGATTTTTCCCCAACACATACTTGAGTAAGTAGAAACTAGTGGCTGTCTGAACATATTCCATGACCAATCTTCATGCCAATGTTGCATTATGCTGTCTGTTCAGTACAAACAATGCAGATCAGAGCTGTGAAGCAGTTAATATCCACATTTACTGCAATATTTTGTCACAGATAGCAGACCCTGTAAGCATGACAGTCATGGGGCAGTAGAAATAAAGAATCTTTTTGGTGGGCTAAGGAAAGTGTATTACCATGCAACTGTTGTTTCCTGATACATTAATAATTTAAATAAGCAGTTACCAAGAGCAAACCACAGCCCTTTCAGGACCAAATCTGAATCCTCCTAGAACTCGTTCTCGCTTTACATGCACTAGTTTGGTGCAGTGCAAAACGTTAGCCCTTCACTTCAGTCATTTAATGCTGATTTGTAATAGCGACTTTTAGCAGTGGCGAGCCTCCAGGACATGCTACTTGCAGCCTGTTCTGGAGTAGTCATGGTTGTAGCTCTGCTTTCTGCACCTGGAAGTCTGGTGTATTCATCACCCTGTAACTCATCCCCATAGAGTGACGATGTCATAAAGGTAATAACAAAGTATGTTTTCAGTGAGGTATACCAATCCCCTTTACACTCCTTTTCTCAATCCCCTTAGCAATGAATTATACAGATTAAAAAAAAAAAAAAGTATGAAAAAGGCACTTCAGCAGAGCCTGTACTAAGCTCTTACTTTACCTCAAGGCAGGACACAGAGGGACAAGGAACTTGGTTTAACTGTCTTTTAAAAATGTTGAGTTGGTCAGTATTACCAAGTATAGTTGGAAATATGTAATTAATCTTCTTCAGGCTCATGCCAGCCTTTTCAGTATTTGCTGGGCTGCTATGGTCATTCACAGAAGAAAATGGTCCATGATTGATTCATGGAGTAGCATCAAAACTAGTGCAGAACCTCTGTGGGTATTTAAGGCAGAGGCATGGCATACAGGAACAGCTCAGGAACTGCACTTGTGTTCAAACCACATTACTGAACCAATTTTCAAATGTAAAAGCAACACAGAGGGGCCCTGAAAGCATACTCTCCCATGACCGTTGTACAATGTGAACAAGAATTGGTTGTTCTTACTATATAATTTCCCCTCTAATATTAGTCTGGCTTTGTAAAATTTGAAAGACTTGACTGATGAACTGTGGCACTATTATCGTGAACTCTCTTGTTTTTCAGGGGGATTTTTTACTGAAACAGTTGTTTTGTCACATGTATAATAAGGGTGTATACTCCAGTTAGGGATCACCTAATGACTGAAACTACACTGCACAACAAAAGCAGAAACTTACACATTAATGTTATACCAGTTTCCAAACAGGAAAATTTTAAGTGAACAACTTGCAGTTGTTTGCAGATAGCAGCTGATTGCTAGACTCGGGAACATGGTCAGATCATGAATGCAGCTATCCACCACATGGATAGAAAAAAAGCATAGCATTACAGGCATAATGTAAAGAAATACCGTGGCTACAAAGATCAACTGAAAGCATTTCCAATCCCTAATTATGCTACCTACCTATTTAAAGTCATAAATAATACTGTTTAAAAAAAAAAAAATCTACATCTCTTTTCTAGTTTTATCTGGCAAAGCCAGAAACAGCAACATGCTTGTGCTAAGCAGTAATTCCAGATTTTGGGTACCTTTCTGGTGCAAAGCAGGGGTTAAAGAGCAGATATTACAAATCTGAGTGACAGCTCATGATTTAGAATTCGCTCTTGGCATTAGCAGCTTGTACAACTACTGAGTTTGCTGCTGTGGTCCAAACCCTATGTCTGCTTCTCACCCACTTCTTTCTACTAAATGTTCATGCAGCTGCAACAGTACCTCAGAGGAGCAGGAAAGTACTTAACTGCACAAACACCTAGTCAGAGTATGTTCTTGATAGTGATGCTGGTGGGACAATCATGCATTTGGAGGGTTCACAGTTCTGTGTATCACCACTTGCTGATGAAGATGTGAGGTTATGATGGCCTGTCTCTTGCCATCCCACCTGCACAGTACTGCTTTGTGGCCTCAGCTTTGTCACCACTGACCTACACCAGCCTAGAGAAAGCCAGCTGGTCAGGTAAGTTTTTACAACCTAGGGCTACAACACTGGTGGTGACTTTTCTTGCCACGGACTGTTTTGGTGCATTCATTGCCAGCAATGGATATAGCACCAGCACATTCCCACTCCTGACATGAATGTTCTAAAGACTAAAACATGCATGTCCTAAATATCTGTAAATAACCACTGGCCATGATTTCTCAATGAATTATTTTAGCAACCCTAATAAAAACATACTGTACAGAACAAGATACAGTATGGTTGAAAGCCCACAGCATCTCATGGGTGCTTTACCACAGCTTCAGAGTTATACTGTAATGAGCTAAGTTCAAGTCTTTCACTGGAGAACAGTACAAGACGACTCCATGAGGCACTGCCCCTGTAAAGGAATTGTTTTCATTGCATTGAATTGCATTGCATTGAATGGTTATCAGTAGAGTGTCCAGTTACTTTTCCTTTAGCTTCTTTGGGAGTATCCTATCCCAGGAAAAGGAAGTTTGCATTCTGCTCATCATCTCTTTGACGAAATTGGCTCACACACAACTTTCTTTTACCTTCTCATCTTGCAGGAAGGAGTTAAGGATTGCAATGTCTACCACAGTCTGGTTTTTGTGCAATGACAGGTCCTTAGTATGGTCGTCATCACTTTGGTCCTTAGCAAAATTTACAAAAACCTGCAAGAAAAAAAGACCATGTCAAACACCACCATAGTATTTCATGAATTCATGGCATTTTAAGCACTGGATATCCTGAAATAGTCCTGAGATTCAGTACTCTACTTCGTTTAAATGACCTTATTAGATAGGTCAATTAAATTGGAAGATGTATTCCTACCTCTGCAAAAGGAGCTTTTGGCATCCAGGCTACTAAAAACTTACTTGGTCAAGTGTGGTCTGAGAAACGGAGTAGTCTTCTATGTGGAGTCTCTTCTTGTTCTGGGAGAGAATACTGAATATTTTGGCCAGGGAGGATGGTGAAGAGGGAAGTTGGTACTGCAGCATATTCCGATGTTTTTCCTTTAGGACACTTCCAGGGAAGGCATGCCCAAAGAACTCCTCAACAGGCTTCAGGTCTGGGTTTGCCCCTGCAATTCTCACCACAATGGTGTAACCATCTCCAAACCTACAAACAAAAATGTCAGTACAAGAGTTAAGCGCTTCTGAAATACAAGTGATGCTAAAAATCCAGCAGCATTTCCTAAAGTCAGAATAGCAATGGAAAAGCTGCATGAGGAACTAAGCCTAACCGCATCTCCCTAAAAATGCAAACTCTGTGGTGTAAGCAAAAACAACCCACCACCTACCTGTTTTTTAGGTGCTGGACACTGCCCAGACACCTGAATCGCCCATTGACCATTATTGCCATTCGAGTGCACAGGGCTTCACATTCTTCCATGCTGCAGGCAGAAATAACTTCATTAGTACTTCAAACAGCATTGAAGGGCAGAGCAGAAAGGCTGAGCTTAGCCTCCAGCCCTGGCAGATGTAAAAGCCAAGGTATGACAAAAGCAGGTTGCTCCTTACCTGTGAGATGTGAGCACCACTGATCTCCCCTCCTTGATTACACTCAGAGCACAGTTCCACAAGAAGCGACGTGCTTTGGGATCCATCCCTGTTGTTGGCTCATCCTGCAGAAGGTATACAAAAAACAGTTTATGCTGCTACATTCTAAAGAAAAATACCTCATCTTTGAAATTACCTGTCCATTCCTGATTATAGAAACATTTAAAAAAGCAAGTTGGATTTATTTTCTAAAGTGACCAAGTAATTTATGCACCGGATTTTTAATTAGTCTTCATTTCAACATGTTTTTCTATTTTTCAAGAAAAATATTGAGCAAAGGTTGTGGACTCACCAGGAACACCACAGGTGGCCCTCCAATGAGAGCAATGGCTGTGGAAAGCTTGCGTCTGTTCCCTCCACTGTAATTCCCAGCGTATTTTTCTCCGTATTTCACAAGGCCCAGTTTCCGAATTGCCCACTCGCCAACCTATGACAGACAGCACAACACCAATAAGCATAGCAGCATCTGCACAAAGAGATTTTTCTTACAAGCTTTGGCTTCAAAAGCAGCTTTCAGAAGGACCATTCATCTGAGGATCTAATGTGGCATGGATACAGGTTTTGAAACACCATGTGCACCTCTGGATCAGGATATATGTAACCCTGTCCCCAGGAGGCCTAAAAAAATCAAATGGCTGCAGCTTATTGGCTGGTGGGCATGAGTTCAACATCAGCTGAGCCACACTAACCAACAGTCTCATGCTCTGAGCATCACCAGCTTCAGCGAGCTTTCCTATTACTGTGGGCTTACAGCAGGGACATGGACAGTACTGACCCACAGCCCTCACACCGTGGTGTATCTTAGCCCTGTGGATAGATGGAATTTGGTTTGTTCAGCAGTGTCCCTAATGGTGCCAACAGGCAGGCATTGTTGCCCTGCAGTGTGTTATGGGGAAGAGATGCAGCTAATACTCGAATCACACCCAGAACTGGGTCCCTTTTTATATGGAGCAGGTGAGAACATCACATGGAAGAACTTGGCAGCAATCTTAGAAGGAGATTTCAGTTTCCACCCATCACATCTACCCTCACAGAAGGATTCAAGATACTTGGATGTACCCTAGATATCAGCTACCTAGAGAACTCAGGTCTCATGCAGTAAAAACTCTTAATTCCAGGAAACAGAACTAAGCAGGGTGCTACACGGTACTTGGCAGCTGTTACCAACTGCCTAAAGACTGTTATTGTAACCTCACGTCTGAATGCTGAAATAGCAGCTCTTTAATGATGCCCCATGATCAACTGGAAAGCTTTTAAAACTCAGCACAAGGCTTCTTCTAAGCTGTGGAGCGTTTGTTTCTGGGGACTTTAAAGAATTAACACTTGACAGCGAGTGAGATTTTGCATGACCTGCAGCTCCACAGCCCTTAAATTCTTAAAGGAAGAAGGCTGTTCAGTGGAAAAGAGCATTTACTATGAGAACACAGGACCCAAATTATCTGCCCTTCCATTTAGTACATTTTTCCAGACAACACTGAAAAAACAGGGGAACTCTTGGGTTTCCCTGAAGGAAAGAGGGGCAGATTTCACCATGCAGTATCTTCAATAGCTTCACATCATGGCATTACATGAGCTGCAGGGAGGCTGCATGCAAGCAAGAACTTGCAAGTTGGTCACTGGGGTGGGTCCTGTGGTGTTTCATTTACCTTGCAGACTTCTTTCTCTGGAACACCTCTCAGGAGTGCAAAGAACTCCAAGTGCTCTCGCCCTGTCAGCAGTTCATTAACAGCATCAAACTGTGGGCAGTAGCCCATGTTCTGATGGACTTCTTGGATGTTGGACAAGATACTGTAAAAAAAAAAAACGCCTTCATTAGGATTTCATGAGCACATGCTGCTATTTTAGATGTTAAAACAGTGTGAAACAGTTTCTGGAATTACTTAACTAACAAGTTCAGTAATAGAAGTCCATTTTGATCAAGTTACTTTTTATCTCTCTCCCTTTCCCCCTCCTTTTTATTAAAAAATTATATTTAAACTTGGAAGAGCTGTTATACAGAAATGACTACCAGACTAAATCAACTTTCCTAACCACTGATGTACTTTACCAGACTCAAACCAGGGCTGAAACAGATGCCAGGAGTTGTAAACAGGAAAAGTGGGAGAGAGTTTTGATGTTTTGAGAGTTTTGAAAAAAAGCTGCTAAAACTAGAGGAGAAAGCAGAGAAAATATGCACTGTCTTTCACCTGTTTCCTTTGAGGAAAGCTTCTCCTCCCGTCACATCTGTATCACCAGTTAGCATCTTGAAAGTGGATGACTTGCCAGCACCATTTACTCCCAGGAGTCCAAAGCACTGGGGATATAAATGAGCACAGTGTATTTGAGAACAGGATCCAACTGCATCATTTTCAGCACTGACAAGATGGGAAGAAGCAGACTTGATCCTCAGGACAGCTAGAGGGACTCTTAAGTCCATTTTCAGAAAAAAACCAAAAAACTTCTGGGCTTTTATTTGAAGTATAAACCTTTAGGCTGGGAAGATGAACAAATTGTGATGTCACCTTGATACACTGTCACCACAGTTCATCTGTGACAAACCTTGTATACTGGAGTTTGTCTTCTGGTCCCAGACACTGAGAGTTAAGCATCTTCTTCAACGGCAGAGACACACAGAAACAGACACTGCTTCAGCTTCTACTTTCCTTTGGTGCTATTTGAACATTCATCTGGTTTTGATCTTACTCCACCCTGTCCTGTCTTGTAATAGCAAAACAATGCATTTAACAAATAAACTTACCTCTCCAGGGGGGATTCCAACACAGATCCTATCAACTGCTGGCTTTCTCTTCATTCTGTAAATCTGGAACCATTAAAAAAAAGAATGAGAAGGACAACGCCAAAGAATTCTAATCAGAGCTGCACATCTGCAGTACTCCCAGCTCAATCCAGTTTTGATCCCAATAAATTCTCTGATAAGGCACAGTGAACTGCACAGTTTTCTGTCAACGAGTACAAATTCATAAGTTCTGTCACCTTGGTTAGCTCCTTGATTTCCAAAATGTCACTCTGTCCTCCTCCACTAATTATCCTCTGCCTCTCTCTGGTTACATCCTCATCTTCATCATTCACAGGAGGCAGCTTGGCATAGACAGGCCTGAAAAAAGCAACATGATAAAGCCTTAGCAGAAAATTATGCAGCCTTCACAAGTAATATTCTCCCCATTTCATAGGTGATACCAATAAAAACTTCATCTGCCTGTAGCGGCGCAGTAGAGAGGACAACCTACCTGGGTTTGATGAAGAACCTGTACTGGATGAGCACTGTGATGAGAAAGAACACCACACCTTCTACTGCCATGGCAAAGAGGTTCCTTCCCACCAGGTCCCATGACAGTGGGGACACAAAACGATTCTCTCCTGCCAAAATGAGATTAAAAGCACAATCACTCTTCCAGAGCAAAGGGAGCAGGCTAAGCATTTCTTGCAGCAGAGCTCACCATGTTGGGCACTGGGACAACTGGTGATCAGCCAGCTGCAGGAGGGAAGGGTTAGACCACACAAGGGGTCAGCTGTGGCTGCATGCACATTTTTTATTGTAGCAAAGTTGGGACTCAGGCCCAGAGAATTCAGTCTGCCAAAGAGATAGCCCACCTTTCCAACAGGATAGTGAAGCACAGAAAGACTATGACTCAGACCTGACATCTGCATGCCAGGAAAAAACATCCAGCTTTCCAGAACCTCAGCCACTCTTACACTAGGCCTAATGACATCCATACAATTGTTTTTATGCATTTTTATTTAATGCTCTTAACTCAAAACTCTTTGGATCTAGCTACCAGTTTCTCTTAACAAGAGTGGAAGGCTATGAATTGCCATGTTTGACCAGGTTTCTGCTGCAAATTGTGCATTTTCAGTTCCTGAAAAGTCAGAGGAGCTTGTCTGGAGCAGACTCTAGATTTCTGTTTCTTTCAGGCCATTGTCTGTGTGAAACACAATTTCACTTACCAAATCTCTCCAGAGCATCAGCCATAGCCTGGTTTTTCACCATGTCAATGAGTCCCCGGCCCAGGCAGAAGTGGGGGAAGATGAGGAAGACAGACTTCAATATGTCATTGATGTCCTTCAGCTTCTGTTAAGAAAAAATTCAAGTGCCAGTGAGCCAGCTGAGCAAAAAGTAGCCACCACCTCCCAAGAGTGACCCATATTGTCACTGACCCCTCCTTCCCTTTCCCAACACTGCAACCCCACAAAAATCCAAGGATTAGAAATGTTCTCCCAAGAGCCAGGGCCATGGCTCCTCTGGACAGTCAGTGTTGTTGTGTTGCTCACAATGCTATTAACACAAGCAAACTGCAATAAAAGGTTTTTCCAAACACTCACAATCTAAAGGGCAGTGTCTGCAAACAATGATATGCAAAAAGGCTACTGGTGGAGGACACAGGGAAGTTTAACTTAAACAGACTGGTTATGTCAGTGGCTATAGGGAGTTCCTCCTCCCTATCCCATATTGGAAGCTCTCATGCTTTTCCTTTGTTATCTTCCAACTGGCTTAGTCCATGGATTGAACTGATAGCACCCTGAGTTCCAGTTCTGCCAGGTACTCATTTCTGAGTGTGTACTCATTTTTACTGTGGTAGAACAGGCTTTGTAACAAAAGGAACCATCATCAAGGACTGCGCCCTTATGCCCACAGGAAGAGGTACAACCAACAAGTAACTCTCATGGTGTCTCCTGAGCCTCCTCCCACAAGGAACACTTCACACCACTGTGGGTCAAACACTGCTTGCTAAGACATCTTGTGCTGTCTACAAGCATGAGAGGAACTTGTACCTTCCTCAGGAGGCATCTGGTGTTGAAAAACTGAAGTGTGTAAGCTCCCCAACATAGCTAGAGAGGTATCTACAATACAAGGCAAAATTTAGGGCAACTAAGTGGTTGGGTGATTAAATGGCCTTCGTAGATGGAAAATGCCCTTCTTTAAGAACATACAAGAAATTCCATTTGAACATAAGAAAATTCTATTTTTTTTTTTTTTTTTTACCTTAAGTATGACTGAAAAGTAGAAAAAGGTGTCCAGAGAGACTGTGGAGTCTCTCCCTGGAAATGTTAAATTCTAATGGCCCTGAGCACCCTGTTCTTAGTGGTTTGATCTTGGCCCCCCACTTTGAAAAACCAGCCCATGCAAACACAATACACTGCTGTAGCTGATCCTGCTCCAAGGTTGGACTAGACAATCTCAGGAGCTCCTTCCCCACCTTAACTACTCTGTGAACCTTTCTAAAGGGAGCTTTAACCCATTTCCACCAGAACTCGTGTTTAAACTGTTGCTGAAGCTGATGTGTACAGGGCCTAGCTTTTCTGGAGATCTGGCTGCTAAAGGCACCATGGAACCAACATGGAACCGGATTGTAGCAGCACAAGACAGTGAGGAACCTCCGGAAAAACATACATTGTTGGTGAAGAGCTCCAGGACAAAGGTGGCCACACTCCCATTGATGCCAATGAAGAGATTCACACTGGTCAGCACAACATAGGCCGTGCTAGGGATTTTGAACACAAAGGAGGCTGGATACATGAGAGGGGTGATGGACCACCTGGCAAGAGAAAAGGCAGCAACATCAGGTGAGAGCCGTCCAAGTCTAAGAGCTTTCCCAGTCATCCTCTGGTAAGAAATCCCTTACCCATAGAGAAACAGAAGGAGAGCCAGCACAGGCAAGTTGGAGGAGGATACATAGGACTTCTGTTGGAAGCAGATGAAGATGATGACAACTAGTGTGGCTGGAACAATGTAGTTGCACTAGAAGAAAAACATGGCTTTAGATTTCTTTCCAGATGACATAAAAAAAGGAGAGATTTTTTTCTGCTCTAATCCAATAGTTTTCAAAACTCTTCAGTGTTCCCAAAGCTGTTTTCAATGGGAGACTCTTAGAAGTGTCATATGTGTGATCCATAATACAGTACACATGAATTTACACTTCTTGGTCCCTCTAGAAGTAGTCAGTAGTCTCTCAGAGGTTTCAGACACCACAGATAGAGAAAACCTGCTTTGGACAGAGCAGAACAAGGGACTACACAAATCAACACTTTTGGGCAAGTATTTTAGAGTGACATAATAAATGCTAATGATTGAGGTTATGGTTGTCCTTCCATCCTCTGTTGAATTCCTTGACCCACTGAGATGAAACACTGCCCCATGAGAGTAAACACAAAAGTCATAGTCACAGTTGTTATTCACTGAAATAACGTGGTGCCCACTGGAACAAACTGCACTGTGCACCTCAAGACACCCTGGAAAAACAGAATGGAGTATAGTTTAGCCCAGCCTAAGTCCTTACCATATCCCACACAAAGTTGGCCAGCCAGTAGATCACAGGCTTCACACCACTGATGAACTGCAAGTGTTTAGCCTTGCTAACACGTTCCTGAATAAGGAAAACCACAAAGCTGGCAGGAACAAAGGACATGGCAAAGATCACACAGATGGACACAAGGACATCCACAGAGGTGGTCATCCTGGATAAAAAAAGGAAGAAAGCAAATTGTTTGTATGCTGGTACTGGCTCCTTTGAGATGAAATGAGGCAGATCATGCAGGGCAGATACTATTTCTTCTTCTGCTGTCATAAGTTTGTCCATATACTCAGAATCCTGAGTAAAGAATTACCATGCAAGATTCTCTTAAATGCACAGTTCTTCTCCAGCCATATAGCAAAGGGACCATACACAGTCTGTTGGCATCTCAAGTGCAGCATCACAATCTGCAGACTGGTTAATAACTTCAGCACAATAGACTGCTTTCTGCTTTCCTTATTACCACCACTTTGTTTCCCACATAATCCATTTCCTGGGGTTGCTGGGGTTTGTCTTTTTTTGGTGTTGTTTCAAAGTTGAGAAGCATCTGCCCATCATCTACCACTGTTTTATGGATAGAAGGACAGATTATGCACACAGATTTTGAGTTCTGACTCTGATCATAGTGGGAGCGGACTAGTCAATGCCCCATTGAAGTTAACCCTGTGCATTACTGTGTGATCCCCAGCTTGAGACAGTGGGCAAAACTCAACAGGACCTATTAGTGGCTCCTAGTCAAATGGCGGGGACAAAAGAATGACCATATTTATGATGAGACACCTTTCTGAAGGTGGCTGAGAGGGATTTCCTAGAGTTGCAGAAAGTCTGATTCCTGAAAAGGACAGGTTCGTAAAAACTGCAGCTTCCAGGGACTCCAGGACAGAGAAAGTTTGTACAGCAGTGCTATTCAACAGAAAGTTCTCAGCAGCATGAGTTGCTACCTCCCCAGACCAGAGAAAATAAGGCCTGTGTGTTAAGAGCCTAAATGGCAGAGACCACTGACTTTCCACCAGTGGGTCCAAAACCTCCCCAAGGTGCCTGTTTTCAGTCATCAACAATGGGCCAAAACCCATCCATATTCATGTCACAACTTACAGAGCTACTTCAGAGAGCTGCTGCTTGGTGAGATTGAGTGGGTGATTGAAGGCAGTGATCCCATAAGCACCGGGATTTTCACCCTGCTGGAGGTTGGCCCGAAGGATGGCATTGTTGATCACATTCAGGAAGGATGCAATGGCATGCCAGCCCTTGTTGTTAAACCACACCTACAAGATACCACATCAGCATCAGAAAGGCACCAGGTACATCAGCTACCCAAAAGCTTCCTAAGCCCTGTAGAACATCCCTTCCTCTGTTGGGGATATTTCTTTCCACATCATTCCAGCTAGCTTGCTGAGGGGCAGAACACACAGTTTCATCAATAAACACAAGAGGCTGCTGGAAGCTATCACTGATCCAGCACTGAACTGCTTTTTGGCATTTAGGTCTAGACTCCACAGGAGAAACAGATTTTGAGGAAGCCCACATTAAACTACAAGCTACATTTATTCCACTAGCAAATACAGAGGACTCTGGTCTACAAAGTTTTCCAAGACAAACTGCTGTGACTCCAAGTCACCAGAGCTTCAAATAGCAGCACAGAAATGCTGATTGGTTAATTTACCTTCACATTGTTCTTTGTATCCAGGCCTTTCATGAAACTTGATAAACTGGTGAGAAATCGATCCCCAGAACTCCCCTGCAAACAGCAAAGAGACAGTTACTTCCCCTCTAAGAATACCTTTATTCATGCCCTGGGGTCTAGCAGAGACTACATAATATTTTTCACAGCTCTGACAGCTTTCTGCCAACTCAAAAGCCTCTACCCACCCAACAGGAGGTGGTAAGAAGGCTGCGTAACTGTGGTTTCCCTTCACCCTTTCCTTTCTGCAGTCTCACTGGTAAGAAGAGTCAGTCTTATGCCTGTTTTTTTCCCAGCAAAACATATTAACCAAAGTTGCATGCAACCTTCAGAGACATTGCAGCCTGCAGGCTGGCAGTCTCAAAGGAAAACAGTGGCCCAAATTCTCTTCTGAGCCAGGGCAGACTCAGCACAGGAAGGTTCAACTGAGGTTTTGAAGGTGGCAGCAACCACATCTTAAATCCACAAAACAGCCCACCCTGTCCTGCCACAAAACATTCAGATGTCTGCAATCCCCACTGGCTTGCAACTGGTGTTGCACAGAACCCACATCAGCAATGTGGGCTGGGTAAGCTTTAGCTGAGCATGTCTTCAAGCCTTCTGCTACTCTCGGACTACAGCCTGGGAGATCCCAGCTCAGAGGTAGTGGGGAGAAGTCAGTGGACACAGCTAACACACACATGCTCCTCATTTTATGGCTTCCAAGCCATCCCCCAAGTAACAAGACTCAGTATTTAGTGCATCCTGGGCTTATGGGGGACAACTGCTCACCTGTGCCAGCTCCAAAATCTTCTTCACCTGTTTAATGGCATCAGTGACTTCATGACTTGGAGGAAGCACAAGGGAACTGCTGGCTCCCAAGGAAAAGCCACCATACCTGAAAGTTCAGATAGAAAGTGATGCTAAGATATGACTATTCACTGACCTCCACAAAATGCTATTCCTTATCCCTCTCAATGTCCATGTCTCTTCTTCCTGCAGCAGACCCAAGGCTAGCATCCCCACTCTTACATGAAGGGATGACTTTTATTCTCCTACATGGTTGCTTAGCCATGAAGTCTTCTACTCTTTGTTTCTGGTGTTAAATACTCATATCATGACTGCTCAGCATGCTGTCCATCTAATAAAGGCAGGTAATCTCTGCGGCAGGCAAAGCAGAACGTCTGCCTGCTGCCCTTGCTTGGAAGAATAGTACCTCACAGAACAGAGTACCAGCATGCTGGTCATGAAAATCTTTTCAAGACTGCTCTCTGCATAAGGCAGACATGCTGTCCAGTGCTCCCGAGTTGTCCCAGTTTATCCTTAAGCATCTTCCTCCAATATCTGGCAGTTAAGAGTCTCATAACACAAACTGCACAGCAGGGTGGATATGTCCTGCTAAATACTATGCTCAAGGTTTAGTGGACATATACAAGCTAAGGAAAATGCCACGACTTACCTGAACTCATTCACCCAGACTTTATTCTTTAAGCTGCAGAGAGAAAAAAGAGTTGATATATAACACACGGAACCAGAGGAGAGACAGACCTAACAAAGCTGCAGGCACATGGCTGGGGAAAAGAGTGCAATAGCCTCTCACATCTGATATAGACCCCACCATTCCTCTTCAGTGTAATCCCTAGGCTTCCCCCATAATCTGCCCATGAGGGTCAGCACACAGAATCACTCACAAAGCAGAAACATCACTTGAGCTGAGGATCAGGGCTATCTGAGGACCTGAGTAGATCTGGCTCACTACAGAAGAGTTTGGGCTGCCTGGGCTTATTTGCCTGATCTGTGCATCACCCACAGAGCAAGCATTGTCTGCTGGGGAGGGAAGGGAGAGTGTTCAACAGCTACCTTTTCCCAATGATCTGGGCGTAGGTCTTCACTAGGTAGTCTGATATATTGCGGCCTGTCAGATTCTGGAGGATGTCAGCTGTGTCTTGCTCACGCTGGTGTCACCAGTGAAAACACAGATAAACACTCATCAGAAAACACAGGTGCTAAGCAAAATAAATCTTGTACAATGCTGCATGCAAGAATTACACCTAGCCACTCTGTCCCTTATGAGCATTCCTCACTGCAGTACCACTCAGCTCCCTCCTACCTGTGGGGGTGGCAGGCCGCCTGCACCGGGGGGGCACACAGGCAGCATCTTCTTGATCGTCTCACTGCTACACTGGCAAGATGGGGAAGGATTCTCCATGCTCCAGTTGCCTTTCAGGAAGATGTCCAGCACTGACTCTGGGACTGAAGCAGTGGTCCATTCCTTCTGCCCCACAGTGCAAGGAGTATCCCTGTGTTTGGAAAGAGGCAAGAAAAAAGCGGTCTTTAAGACAAATATGATGGCCTTTGCTTACAAGAGATTTAAAGATCAAACTCCACAGTCCCCAAAAGAGGCAGTGTGTTTCTCAAAGGAGCTTGACCTCACAGAGACAAACAGCTCAGAGCAACAGATCAGATTCTGCAGCTTTTAACAGATCCCATGCCAAAGAAACTGAGACTGGCCAACACTATAGGGCCAGACACTCCCCTCTTTGCATTATAATTAAATGCTGTGTTTCAGTCATTCCCAGCAGGCACACTGTCTAGAGTTCAGGGAGCATCTGGAGAATGTGCTTAGTCACATGGTTTAGTTAAAAGTAATCCTCAGAGGAGCAGATAGTTGGATTCAATGATTCTCATGGGTCTCTTCCAACTTGAGATATCCTGTGATTTTGAGATCACAGCAGAATCTTCTTGGATGACTCCTTGGACATATTTCTGCCTTTGGGACATCAAAACACTGCTCTTCCCCAAGGTAGCAGTGGGCAGCTTTTTCCCCATGACCCATTGGTGGAACAGCTTGGTTTTCATGCCTGTTATGAAGAATGCAGCTTACTTTCCACCACTGGCCATTATATCAGACACCTTGCCTCCCTCCCCATCATCCTGTGAACATGAGCTGCAGGTCTTATGGACACACCATCTTGGACTTTTGGAGTGTATATATCTTCTACATGCACAGACTAGATCTTCAGTGACTTTCCCAAGGCCGTGCATCAAGTCAGGTGGCAGAATTAAGAAACAACAAATGCTGTCTGGCTTTCCACTCCTTCTGCTGGTGTTTGTGAGGTGCTAACTCAGGTTTCTAATGCAGCTGGAAACAAAGGACTGTGGAGTGGGAATAGCTACAGTCAACAACATCCTGCAACATAAACAGGTCCTTTACCATGCTCAGGGCCAAACAGTAACTTGAGTCATTTGTGCTCTCCTTTCCCTCTCTATCAGCAAGGACTTGCACTCAAACCTCAACTTCCTCACCAGACTGAGAGCTGGCAACTTTTAAAAAGGTTCTGAGCAGAAAAACTGAAAGTAATTACAATTCTTTTGGCTTAAATCCTGCTCTGGCCATGCATTACCATAATTTCCTAAAGTCAGCCAGAGCTACCAGGGATGTGCTTCCTGTTCCCAGACCAGAGTTCTACTTACGGGATGGAATGTCCCTCCATACAGCGTGTCCCAAACCCTGGCTTATCAAGAAGGGCATCCAAAAGCTTGTGAGTGCCTGCATCTTCTGGAGCATCATTGCTATGGGAACAGCAGAAAAACACTATCAGTCAGTGTGGTAACAAGCACACAGCAGAAAAAAAACCAACAGAGCAAGTCCAAGAGCACATTGAATGGATGTGGGCAGGGATTTGCTGTTGAAGAATGCTTGGCCTAAGAGCACACACACGTTCCAAGTCTTTGTAGACAGCATTATTAGGAGAGTCACAGCACCATTCAGAAATGGATATGGCCTTGCCTCCTCCTACTTGGAGCTGGCATTTAAAGGTTGAAGAAGAAAACACCACAACTCTCTTTTAAAATGTGCTTCTGAGATAAGCACAAAACCCAAAACAAATTGTTAAGGAACTCAGTAACTCAAGTTCACAAAGAAGATAATTTATAGGTCACAAAAAACATACCTAATAAAAGTGTACTGCTCATCATACATCCAGGGCTGTAATTCCAGGCTGGGATACTTCCCAAAAGGAGGAACAATCAGGCTGAACATGAGAGCAATACACACAAAGACAGCTGGCAGCACAATCTGAAATTACAAGGAAAAAACATTTTTATCAGCAAATGTTTGCAGAGGCATCAGGAGTTACATATTAATCACTTATTGGATCAAAACTTTTTCAAAAGTTTTTCAGCAATACCTTTGCTATTTACACCAAAGCAGTGCTAGATACCAATGCAAGATATATATTGGCATTCAATCCGGGAATTCACTCCAGCTACAGAGGATTTAACTGCAAACACTGTTCCCAAGGGCAAAATTACATTGTGCTGTGCAAGAATACTGTAATCACATGGTTTATCATGCAACTCCTTTCACTTCACAGGCAAGTGCTCACTTTTGCCTCCATGTGCAGTGAAGGCTAATTTTGCTTATCTGCATTCCCTTGAGTTTTTAGCCCACCATCAACTCAGACTACAATACACAGTCCAGAGCTGCCCCTGATGAGGGACTTTGCCCATGCTGGAGGCTCTCACCTGGGCAAAAAAGCCCTTCCGGCTTCTCTTGGCAATGAGCATCCTCTTCCACAACAAAGCCATGAACTGCTGCTGGGTGAGCTTCCAGCCCTTCATTTGGTAGGAGCCTTTCCCATCCATGCCACTGAGAAGGTCTGTCTCTCTGGATTCTGCTAGAAAGAAGAAAGCAACTTCACTCAAAAGTTCAGAGATGCTCTCTGTGCTGAAGACACAGGGTGATGGCTGGAGCAGCCATTCTCACTCACCAGAAAAAAAAAAAAAAAGCATAGTCAGCAGCAATAACAACAGAAATTTACATAAATGTATTTTCTCCCTTATCTCTGAGCTTCAAACGGGAGGATTGAGCAGCCTGTGCATCCTGCACTGTCCACTATTTCTAAATGCAAACACATCATGACTCCTTTGGCAGGCTCAGCCTTCAGATCTGCAGTACTTACAATATGAAAGAGCATCCACAGAAAGAAAACAGGCTTGAACTCTAGCAATACCTGGATCTATGTCTGAGTCATTAGGATCAAATGCATCATCTTCTGTAAACGGACGAAGGCAGCTCTGTCTGTCCCCAAACACACGTCTGTTCCTTCTGGCTGGCAATGTACCATCTGAAAATGATGCAGTTATGGTTAGCTGAACTGCTTCAGTTAATCTCCAGCTAGCCCCAGAAAAAACAAAGCATATAATTTTCATTTTACATGTCTTCCATTTGCAAACTGAAGAGCTGATCTGGAGTGACTTCAATGTAGGTAAAAACAAAACCAAGACCATCATTCCGCAATGGGTCATGTTTTATGCACCATACTTTCTGTGACTCCCCAGAAACTTCTTCTAGTGCACTTGACACCTTTTTGTTTTTCTTCCAGGAGAGCAGGCTGCTCTCATTGTAAGAAAACCCTCACTTTCCACATGAGAGTCATATGTAGTCATGTGACTACAAGTGCAATTTGCTGTTATGAGCACTCAGTGCAGTGATCTGCTCTCAGAAAGAGAAAGTAATTTGGACCCTACTGTGGTCTGATGTGTCAGGAGTTCTTCAGAGCAGACAACAGTGTCAGTCAAGTAATTTGCAATATACTCAAACAACAGAAACTCTTCACTATTACAAAATAAATATGCTACCAACTGAGTCAATTGACCTTTACAGCACATAAAAGCACGCATTAAATACACTAAACCCAGCTACTTCAGGTAATTAAAAACACTAGGACAGAAGAGCTTCAGTTCAGTCTCAATCAGGCTCTGTCACACCTTGGTATGTGTCACTTCTGTAGAGGACAACTACACCCACCTGAGGTTTCTGCATCTACACCGCTATCATCAGCCACTTTCAGGAAGATCTGAAAAGGAATGGTAAGTGTCAGTGAAAATCAAAAGAGGAAAGATATTGGGGGTACTGCTTCAGAAGACACCATGTGAGACTGGCAGGTGCAACAAGAGAACTGAGGATACTCAGTTTATCCTCTGCACAATGGCGATACGGACTTTGTGGCTTCTCTCCAGTTTACAGGAGCTGCTACCAGCTGTTCCCCCTTTCCAATATGAGTTCTCAGGCCATCTCAAACATGAGCTCTTTCCTGTGTCTCAGAAACAGACCTAGTAACTAAACTTGGTGAACCCCATATTTCCCCATGTCTAACAGCTCTTGCTTGAATAGGTGCCTTCACAGAGCTTGGCCCATGGACTCTCCTAAACCAGAAATAACCCATTTTCAAATTGCAGATTACAACCAAGGTCTTCACAGCTGTGAAGGACCTAGAGGGCAACCTCAGTAAGTGACAATACCAGTGTTTCAGTTTCCCTTATCATTCTTTAAAAATAAACAAATAAAGCTTCTACACAGAGATAATGCGCATGATACATCTGTGATAGAAAAGAGAGACTTGGCAGCTGGAACACAGTCACATGGAACAATCCTTGAAACCATAAAAAATCCCTGACAAGGGAATATGTCTAAATTGTTTACGTAATGTACGTATCCAGTACTGAAATGTATGTATTCAGTTAATGGAACACAAAGCATCCCTAAAAATAACACAGATATTAGAAGCCAAATCAGAGGCCAACCCACACATGATATCTCAGCAAAGTGCAGATGAGCACACAGGACCTGTTCCTGCTTGTCTGTATCACATTTCAGTTTTTAATGCACACCTCTATGAGCACACTCTTACACAGGGCAGAAGACATTCCATTTTGGAGAGGAACACAAAGCTACCTGTTCTGTCAATTTTACAGGAAGTAATAAGGCTTCATCTCATTCTTAATTCTGCCACGAATCCTTCAGCCCAGTTTAAGACAAACAGGAATCAGCAGCTCACTAACCTCCTCCAGAGTAGTTTCCGAGATGCCATAGCTGGAAATGCCAAGATCAGAAAGACGGTCATCAATTTCATGGAACAGCTCCACAAAAGCTCCCTCTTTAGCAGCTTTGTATGGCAAGACATAGGTTAATTCATGACCTATGTCCTCCACCAGTCTTGCCTCAGGAACATGTTTTGTAATGAGATTTGAAATTGCAGACACATCTAGAAAAAACAAATGTAAAAGATACTTCTGTTCTGGTTACTGCTCATTTTGTGGAAAAAAGAGATCAGCCTTAAAAATCCTGACAGAAGAAAAGGAGGACAAATAGGACATCTCTGGAAAGAAGCTCATTTCCATAAAGTGCCATTTCTTTTTAATTTAACACAAGCCTGGATAAAAGCCTGGACCAAAGCCTGGCTATACTTTTTACGTGCAGAACTTGGGAGAGTTTGTACATGCTACTGGAAGACCTGCAAATAAATCACTGATGTACAGCTCACCAACTTTATATACTGCTAACAGGCCACACAACTACATAATATTTGCTTATTATATCTCAGGACACCTTCAATTCAAAATGGCTCACTCAAGAAATGCATTCCAATATTTAAAATACCATCACTTCACTGTGAATTTAATAATTGTCCCAAGACTGCAGCTACATAGCAGCAACAAGGTTAAGGCAGCTGTCCAAAGCGAGCTACAGAGCAATGTCAACTGGAATTCAATCTTAAACTTTTTTTCCAAGCCTCACCTATTGTTAATGTGTCACTTTCATGGTCACTGCCAAGGCCAGCATCAGAGCTGCTCTGGGAGACACTGTCATCCTGGTAACAAAAGAGAAGACAAACATTATTTCCTGCTGTTTATTCAAAATGGGGCCCACCAGATGCTACACTCTAAGTAAGTCCAACCAGATGTAGCAGATGGTAACACTGTACTGCAAAGGGCTAAAACAGAAGATCATGGGTATAGAAGTGTTACAAAAGTGTACTTCACTTATTTTGTACCTCTCTGATCAGCTTGGGACCACTGGCACTGAAAGAAACTATAATGGGGATGTATGTCTCACAGTTCAACTAGACATGGTCTGGCACAGTACCCACTTGCCAAGTAACACTTCTTTCAAAGAACAAGGGATTTTCCTTTGAGACATTCTACCACAGAAAATCTTAGCTGCTGTCTGCAAAAAGTCTAAGATTTCATGAAGAAAGAATAAACATGAGCAGAAAAGGCCAGCTGTACCTTTTTTAGATAGGAAACTGTGCTGCTGCTGTTTCGGCAGGAGCTCAGAGAGGAATCTACATCCTTTTTGACCAGGGTCAAATAATAGCCTGTTCCCAGCTGGTTCTTCAGGAAGAGAGAAGAGCCAACACAGCAGAGCTTGCCATGAGAAATGATGGCAATCCTGTCCCCCAGAATGTCTGCCTCATCCATGTGGTGCGTGGAGAGAATGATAGTGCGACCTGGAAGAGAGCAAGGAAGACGTGGCTGCTAAGGCAAACAATCCTGTGCTGCCACGCCAGAGCCACAATCACAGCTGCATCGTGCCATGAAGCTGCATGGGAGGTTGATGCCACCATTTTGGCTTCTTTGAACAAGACTAGGAGTATGGAGAAAATTCCCAACTGCTGTCATGGGTTTGTTCTACCCACTGTCTGCTGGCTCTTGTCGTGCTCAGCAAAGGCAGGTTTAATTTCACGTCTGCAAGGCTGGTTGCATGGAGCAGAACAAGACATTGCTGAACACCAAGGGTGATTTTCTGACTTTAACTGCCCTCTGTCATAAGCCAGTAAAAAAAGTTTGTTCATGAATTCTGACATGAATAGGAGAAAGATATACAAATGAGAGATCTGAGCATCCTTGTTCTGCATGGTCTTTGTTCATTCCTTGGTGCAGGCAACAATAAATTTGCAAAGACATTGCTATTTTGAGAACAGTCAAGAATCAGATTCATTTTCTTTTGCCTTCCACAATACATTTATTAAGAGTAGAGAAAAAGATTACATACCTTGCCGATACTTCAGAAGCAGTTCCCATATTCCTCTGCGAGAATAAGGATCCACCCCAGCTGTAGGCTCATCCAGAATGACAACCTTGGAGCCACCAACAAAAGCTAAGGCAACAGAGAGCTTCCTCTGCATGCCACCTGTCAGGCACAAGAAGAAAGAGGCGTTCAGGCTGATGCAGAGATGAGTTGAACAGCAATACTTGCAGTGAGGTGAATAATAAGCTCTCTGAAAGAAAGCAGACTGAGAACAAGTATGCTGCTCTTTCAGGCCTTCAGGGTCCCACCACTTTCTGGACAGTGGATAATTCATCTGGGTAGTCTTTCCTCAGTGGAGTCTAATTCTCCTCTTACTGCAGGGAACCACACCTTGCATGCCCTTCCTTAAGTGAATTATACTGTCTCAGCACCAGGGGTAGCAAATCACCAGCTTGGAGGCCTAAGCATATCTGGGGATCTGGAACACAGGCCTCCAGAGCTTGAGCTGCAGAAATAAGTCCCCATGAGACTCCCCTTCCATGGAAGTGTTCCAGAGGCAAAAACAAGGAATTATATTGCATTCCTCAATACTAAAGTCAACTGTGGTCATCTGCTCTCCCTCCCCAAAGTCAAATGTGCAGTCTGTACTGATACTTGAGTAAGACAAAGGCATGTCAGTCCCTCTAGTATCTGGTACAGACTGACACAGGAATTCTGCCCCTACTGAACAAAGGAGAAGGGCACTCCAGGTCACCAACAGAAGGGGCAGAAGTCAGCATAAGGAATGTATGTATGGTTCACAAACAGCAAGAGACTTGTAGACTGTGGTCCAACCCACTCTCACCTAAACTCATAAACCCTAAATATATTAGTAAGCTTTGGACAACACACAGCAAATGCAGCTGAACTAAGTCATGGTGGAAAAAAATACAAAATACTCAGAGAAAGTGAGAGACTTGTTATGGCCATTAGATAGCTTGAGATTGTGCAAGATTGTGATGTTTACTAAGATACACTGATTAGGTACTTAATAAATAACTGACTTCCTTAAATGCTTAATTTTATAGTAGTCTATATATAACTGCAGGATCCCATCAAAGTCCATAACACAGCCTCTGCAAAAGCCAGTGGAGTGTTTTTGAGGCTGAGAAATGTAAAAGATCTGAACCTACCAGAGAGCTTGCTTGTCCTAGCTTTCAGTTTGTGAGGCAACCCAACATCTGTTGCCATCTGCTCCATCTCCTCTTTCACCTTCTTTTCCGGCAGCCCTTTGAGCCGAGCATAGAACCAGATGTGCTCCTCCACAGTCAGCCTAGGGAACAAATGCAGCCTCAGGGCAGAGTTGAAAGCATCATACTGGGATTCGTCCCTTTTTTTAGCATTACTGCAGGCATTTATGTTTCCTCAGAAAAACATCTTTTAAGGCTGAGGTTTCAGGAAGGAGCCACAGACTGGGTGCACTCAGTTTGGGCCTGACTTCAGGGTGTGGCTCTATTCAGAACTCATGTAAATAATCCTTTTTTCAGGGTGCTTGACAGTACCACAAACAACCCAAATCACTAGGCACCAGGGAAACACTTGGCCTAGCTGAGGGAAGTACATTATTAACAGACATGAAAGATGAAAGTGTAAGCTCTTGCTGATCATTCCCAGGCACTTAGGAATGTACTAATAAACAGAATGTTCCTGTACCAATCCCACACCACCCCACTGTCTCGCACCACGCACACACAGAAAGAGGACTGTCAAAGCTGATGCCCACTGCTGTATCCTAGAGAACCCAAACATCTGTTGGATAGCATCAGTCCTGCATCTCCCAGATGATACTCACAAGTCAAACAGCACATTGTGTTGGGGACATACACCCAGGTTCTGCCTGATGATGCTAAGCTCAGAGCGGATATCTTTGCCCAGGATGAAGGCTGTACCCGAAGTTGGGGGGAACAAGCCAGTCAAAATAGACCTGAAAGAAAAATAGAACAGATCAGCAGGTTCCACCACTAGGAAACAGTGGAAGGCTGAATTAAGAGTAGGTGGAAACCCTGGGGAATCCCATCTCAAGAAAGTAGACTGAAAAACATCTCACTAATGGATTTTAAATAAACCAAAGCACAAATCAGCTCCAGTGGTGATCAAAGAACACCCACATGGCTGCTTGAAGGAAAGATTTTTTTCCTCTAAAAGCTTCTTGTTCTTTCAGCACCAACTTGCTTTCTTTCACTGGTAAGTCAGAATCACAAATGGTATTACTACAAAATGCTGCCCACAGATGCATTTGACCCAGCCTCAACCTGAACCCCTTGTCATTCCAGTCCCCTGTATCTGTAAGGCAGCAGCATAACTAGACTAAATCAGCAGAGGCACTCTGGTCTGCACCAGCTTGCACACTGCAGCTCTATGGCTACCTCTACTATATGGACAGGAGTTGCAGTTTTCAGTCACTTCCCTACTGTCTTAAATCATTATTTTGTTCTTACATGGTAGTGGTTTTCCCTGCTCCATTATGTCCCAGAAAGGATGTGATTTGTCCTTCATAGAAGTTAAGTGTGAGACCATCTACAGCAACTTTCTTGCCATCACGGTAAACCTTGACCAGGTTCTGGATGGAAACGCCAAGACTCAGATGCACCGGCTCTTCTTCCTTGCAGACTGGAAGAGAACACAAAATAGAAAGATATGATAGATGAGGATAGATAGGTTTTACAGAAGTTGATTGCATGGGAGTTTTAATAGAAATCACATTCCCCCAAGCCTGTGAAGGAATGAGCTATATGAAGAACCGACCACTTTCTTCCTCAGAGAGAGGAATCTTCCACAGAAGTTGTCACTTGGCTATTGTCTCTCTCCTGGGCTAATTTGGGAGTTGGAGATCTCCAGTTTTATCAAGGTCAGCAAAAATACAAGGCCTTCTCAACTCCATGAGCCTGGAGTACCCAGCTGCACCCAGGTGGGCAAAGTTCCTTGGGTTTATCTGGATGCACCCACCTGATCAGCATATCCGAAGTGTGATAACAAAAGGGTGACCAATTTCACATATCCATGCAAGTACTGCTCCTGCTGTCCTTGGACTCACATTTCAGAAGAAGACAGACCTTAATACTTCCCTTCAGAAAAGCTCTGTGTCCAGCACTTACCTTCTGAAGACCCCTTCTGGTCAGGATGGAGGTGCTGCCTGTCCTGTGGTTCCTCCCCAAACCAATATGACTTTGTGAAAGGAAAGTACCAGGGTCTGGGAATCCCATACTGGCCTAAAAAGAAAAGCATTACATGAACCTGAGTGCATCTGTCCCTTTTCTTTAATTAGCTTTCAGGACATGAAGGGAAGTACTCCACCCGCAGTAAGCCTCCAGATGAGGCAGGACTAAGGACAAATCGATCTATATAAAGACACTGACAGACTCTGGGTAAGAGATATCTAACTTCACTTTGGGTTTAAAAACCCTACGCTGAAATAGCACATGTGGTACTGATACTCAATTCCTCTCTTGCAGCACCATGAAGTTTAGAGGAAGGAAAAAGTGAAGTATAGCAAAGCTTCTGGAGCTAGATCAGCCATGGCCACAGTGGAGTCATGCTTCTGTGCTGGACAACACTCACTACTAGCAGCAAGCAACAACCTTGCTCTGAAGCTGGTTTTGCTCCATGACCTTGACACAGCTCTGCTTAAAAATGGGTGAAATTTGCACCTTACCAAGTGAAAAGGGTGAAAGGATTTATTTAAAAGCCTTAAGATATAATTTTCCCTCAGAAGTAGACCTCACCTGGGAAGACAGATTCGATGTACCAGGTCATGACTCCATACAGGAAGGTATCAAACAGCATCATCACGGCTGATGTGGTGATGCTAAAACCATCTTCTTCCAATGGGCTCTCAAAGAAGTTGTCCCACTGAACACCAACTCCCTGCTCCTCAAACAGTGCAAAGTACTCACAACCGAAACCAAAGGCTACTGGAGACAGCAGGCTCTGAAAATGGGAGGAAATGAACATACACTGAGTTTTTTTTACATCTACTCTCCAACTAGTCTGTTGCCCTGTTCTTCTAAAGTTCTTCTAAGCCTTCTGATGTTTACATTTTTGTAATGGAGTTTCTCACACACTTTCATGTAAATAATGATTGTTTTGCATTCTTTTCTGGAGGAGGAGAGAATTGATTGACTCTCAGTTTGACCAGTGTGGTTAGAAAGGTAGCAATTTCATCCTCCAATCCACAGTCACTTTTAGAATTCTATAAATATTGAGGTCCGGAAATAAATGTCCTCTTTTTTGCCTTGGACATCTCAGCATGTGAGTGTCGTTCATTGTGTGTCACATAGTGACACTAGTCATCTCAGCTGTAGCACAAGAATAAGGGACATTGTCCATATGAAAAGTCCAAGTTCCATGGACCATCACTGTATTTGCAGATACAGAGTGGTAGATTTGGTCTAGGTTCCAAGAGGCCTGAAATCTCTACTGGACCTCTACCCAGAATCATTTGTTTCCCTATCTTCTTTCCTTTACTCTTTGGATTTTCCTGCAAGGGAACAGGACCCTTCTCTGGACAGGTAAGAAGTGCTGTGCAGAGGAAAGGCAGGTGGTTCCTTCAGCCTGCATGTCTGGTTGTACAGTATCACAGCATACAGAGATCAAGGCAGCTTAGCCCAGCTACATTACTTGCACTACCAAAGCCAACAAAACACTCCCAGCAGCTTCTACCAGGTTCAGTAACCTCTTCATCAAGCCCAACCCTGATAGGCTCTTACACTGAAAATTAACCTCCCATTGCCACTTCCACCCTTCTAACAGTGTCCAGCTGCTGAGTGCCCTCCTGATGGTAACCCAGCACCCAGGAAAGTTTCATCAAAACTCACCGCAAAAATCTTAAGTGAGAAGCTGATGTGGTCCTGCCAGGCAACACACAGCACATAAGGCAGGTAGAGTGTGAAGTAGACAATGCCCCCACAGGCAGCTGCCAGGTTGGCCCTGGAGAACACGGTGCTGATGAGGAAGCACTGGAGGATGGTCACAACACCGAAGATTGAGAGGAAAATGAACACCAAACTAGGATCGCTGTAAGGCAGCAGATTCCCCATCTGGCAGGAGAACAATAAGTGCATGAGGTTTTGAAAGGGCTCTCTAAGGTACCTCTGTTATAGGCAGCTCTGCAGAGGTGCTGCTCAGGGGAGGCAGGGTTTCCTGCAATTTGCGCAACAGCCTTCCCAGATGTGAGGCAGTAGCAGAGGCATCTTTTCAAGAGAACTGAATCTACAACATTCCCTCCTCCTGTTCTCTGCCACACAGTCCTGTTGTTCCAAAATCTTGTTCCCAAAAAGAGATTGGTCAACACACACCCACAAACTCCTCCCCAGTGTGTCAGTGCAGACCACTGCTTAGCAGGCTCTAGAGTCTGCTGCCACAGGCCAAACCAGGCAACTCACCTTCAGGATCAGCACTAGCAGTCCTGCACTCATCAGGAGAGGGACAAGGCTGCTAATGAACCAGCTTAACCAAAGGATGCCATTGTCAAGTCCCATAATCCTCATTGTTTCTTTCAGCCGGGCTTCCTTCTCATACACAATGCCCTTAATTATCACAGCCACTGAGTAGATCCAAGCTAGTGTCATGAAGAGAGGCATGGAGCGGCTCATGACACGCAGAAATCTGAGAAAATGAAGGAAAGGGGCTAGGAGGACCGAGTGAGAAACATTACTGCAACTTCAGATACCACTTCAAGGGCTAGCAGAGCATGGTGACAGCTAAGGCTTCACTGCACAAAGAAGCTGATGTGCAAAGCCTGACACAGGATCCTTGTCTCACCATGAGGTGAGGTGGATGGGTTTAGAGCATATCGCCAGTTAGGAGTGGGAGCTGGAGCTGCAATTGTCACTCAGTAGAAGAGTGAGTGCAAAGAGCTGCCTTGCCTGGGGACTGCTCTCAATTGCCCTCTTTCCCCTCTCCCGTGCCTCTCTGTCTGACTTTTTCCCCAGTGCTATTTTTGCCTGCATCAGGTGTGGGGATATGGTCACACCTCAGGAAGGTACTGTAAGGTATGTTCAACTCCAGTACTCACAGTCCCTCTCCTGGGCAGGACTCTGCAAGTCATTACATATTCTAAATCCTCCACGTGGGTGCCCTAATTCTAGGGATTAGGAACACTATGGAGATTGCCTCCTCACTGATAATAGGGACAAAAACCATGCCTGAGGAGTGACAAAAGCCCATGCCTCCCAAGCGGCTCCTCCTGTGAGCTTTTGAAGCAGCCTGCATACATACATGTCATCCACGTAACATGGGTAGGGCATCTGCTGCACATAAACTCCTGTCTTCTTCTCCGTGCCTGTCTGAACCCTGATGATGGCCTGTTCTATCACATCCTGCAGGTAGACAAAGCCTCCCCAGACATAGCGCATGTCCTCAAAGGGGTCAGCACGGGGACCAGGATCCCAGTACCTGCACCAAGGGAACAAAACCTTTCCATTAGAAATCATCCTCACCCCATCCTTTGTAAGAAATTGATCATAAGGCAGGATGTCAGGGCTCACCCATCCTTGATCTTGTTGGTCCTTTCCACGTTATCAATGTCCATGCGTATCTTGTATTTCACATGTTGAGGAAGGTCTGTGCTGTCAGGAGCTATTTCAGTGAAGACTATGCCAGCCCAGAACCTCCTTTCATCCAGAAGTTCCAAGGACTTGTTAATGAGCCGGACTTCTGTGGGCACAGGCTCCAGTTTGTCCAGGTTGACACACTAGACAGGGACAAAATTGGAAGCACTTATGGGATACACTGCCAAATCATAATGTACTTTGTTTAGTTGTGGGGTGGAGGGAAAGAAGAGAACACTCCAATGATAATGTCACGCCCAAGAGAAAGACAACAGCATCAGACTATTTTGCAATGGTTTGCTGTAGCCCAGCAAGTCGCAAGAGTTGTCACTGCTTCCTGCTTGACAGTCACCTACCAGTCAAACATATATCACTGAGAAATACCCCAGCAAAGGCATTTCTGTACAAGAGGTTAACTAGCACTGCAGTATTACCTACAGGATCTCTCCAAGTATCAATTTCCATAAATAGTCTTATTTCATCTGTTACCAATAAATCAAGTCTGATTCAAAGCCTCTAAACATCAGTGGAGAGACCTGAAGGTTTTGGATAAGGCCCTTAACAGGCCATGGCCTGCTTCTGTTTGTGCTCATCTCCCAACCTGATAAGGCAAAAAGAAGAACTAATTTTGTTCCCTCAGTTTAAAGCAGCTGCTAGCTTCACCACAGCCCCCAGCTAAACCCCAGACTGAAGTATGAACTGCTACACTGCTGGAGACAGCAGCAGCTTTCAGTCAGTAACAGAAAAGCAGGAAACCGCACACAGTGGCGAAAGCAAAAACCTCAAAAACAAGGCCTACAGTTAGATTCCTACATCCTGGCTGTATCTAGAAAATGGACGGAGGAACATCTATCTTCTCTTTTCAGAACACCCAACTGCATGAGTGGAGGTCAAGCTGCTGCCCTCCCCCAGCGCCTTGCCCACACTAACAGGATCTCACCTCCATGAAGCGGGAGATGGTCTGGATAGCCCGGTCTGTCTCATTGAAGGCATCCACCCAGGTGTACACAGAGCCATTTTCTGTCTCAAAGTCCTCTGGAGTGTTTGACAGGAAACGGGAAATATCCTCCACTGTCCAGTTGGAAGCTGGCAAGTGCAGGTCCCAGAGGGCTTTGCCTTTCAGCAACGTCTGCAGGTGTTTTGTTTTCAAAGAAGAAATAGTTGTGAGAAGTAATGTTAGATTCCTCTCTCATAAGGAAGACAAGCACTACAAGGAAAACAGCTGTTGAAAAGCTGCAGGTAGAGGCCCTCTGTCATATGTCATACTGAGAGGATCAGCACAGTCCTTCCCCTCACCTTCCCTTTGAGAGGGATGTGTCTCCCTCGGTACAGCTACATCATATTGGTGTGCTTTGCAGGCTGGCTGGCTGCCTCCATGTCCTGTCACCCCTCTCCCAAGGAGAGGGCAGCAGAGAGCCATGTACAGCTCTGCACCCCACACAGGCAAACCAGGAAGAGGGAGATGCTAGCTCAGCAGAAATGTATTCGCCCAATACTGGGTGCCTAGCTCTGCTCACTGCTCCCAGAAAAATCTCACCTCCTGGGTGGAATGGAGGGTGATTGAGGCATGCCTGAAGGCTCAGTAGTCACTGTGCTGAGCAGAAGGACCAGCACCAGAGGCCAGGTGATTTTTGTATTTTGCTTTTGTGCCACGAGGGCTGGCTGGAGCAGCCCTGTACAGCCATAATATTCTACTTTGTCCTTCTGTCTGGGACAGTGCTTTCTTCACCTGGGTCAACTGCTAGCTTTCTGAGGACAGGCTAGTGTATGCACAATGCCTAGTACAAATGCACTGAAGCAGAAACCAGCCCACTGGACAGACAATATAAGGCCAGGCAGGAAGGGAACAGTAATTGTAAATTATATAGTTGAACAGAAGTCAGGGAGATAAAAAGAAAAACCCGCACAAGAGAGAAAACTGCAAAAATCCTTATGATTAAGAACAGGAAGTGGACTTTTTGCCACAACAAAAATGAAAGAGAGGTAAAGAGCTTCCCCATACTCTGCTGTTACCAGCAAACCAGAAAGTAGTGGGTCACACAGTTACAAAAACAACTTGAAAACTGGAAAAACAGAACAGACCAAGATAGCAAAGGAAAACATACAAAAAGGAAATCCAAGCACACAGGAATCGGATGTGCTGTGCTCTCTTCTCATTTGGTCTCCACGGTTAACTTCTGCTACCATGCATGCAGGGAAATGGCTCAATCTCATCTTATTTAAGTCCAGCATTAAAGCTCCTTAACCCTAGGGGCATGTGTTGCCCTTCCTGAAGTTCACAGGCACATTAGCATCAAGATAGAAGTGGCAGGGATGGACAAGCAAAGCACTCCCCTCTCCCTCAGCATGAAGAAATATGCCAAACAGCTAGTACAATCCAGAAAGTTGAGAGGTGATGGCCAGTCAATCCAGAAACATGGCAACTGAAGGGGATGCTCCCTGGGAGCTGCCAAGTCACTGACAATGAAGTACTCATGCTTGTGTGAATGTCAACAGGTGACAACAAAGGGACTGCTGTTACTACATTGGTCCAGAACAGACCAGATTGCTGGGAAGATCAAAAATTAACTACCAGAGGCAACAGCGTTAACAAGCAACATAAAATATAAAACCATAAAAGCCCAGGGATGAGTAAAATTAAAAAAAAAAAAATAGGAGCAACATTCACTTTTCAGAGGACATCACTGCAAATCAATGTTTTGGACTTCAACTTTCTGCCTGAGCTTTTTAACGATCTGGTCAACTGTCTCTGGTGCTCTAGTATGTCATGTTGATGGAGAAATACAACAGGCCAGGTCATAGATTATTCAGCAGAGCATTACACTGGGGTAAGAAAGGAATGAATTTCAAGGTTTATTCAAGCTGGGGAGGTCTCTGTATACAAGAAGGTGCACTGTGATACCCAACCAACTGTGTTGCAGAGACAGCTGGAAAGTGTCTACTCTACAGTGGTCCCCCTGTTTCTTGATGCTAGTTTTGCATCACTGTGCTTCCAAAGACATTGACAGAAGGTGCAAAGATCCACCCCTTAGAGCTGCACCTGAGGAACCACGGTGACATGCTCATGACACATTAGGGCAACACTGTGGACAAAACAGTACATTTTCCAACAGAGGCAGATTAGAATTGGGTGTTAAATGTGCACTGCTCCTGTTTGCAGGAGACTGTTACGTGAAGGAAGGAATGCCAAACATAATGCAAGATCTGTACAATCAAGAATCTCTTTCAAGAAGGGCTCCCATCCATAATATTTATCTGCCCATTTCAGCACTGAAGCACCATTTAAAATAAATATTTCATCACTTATTGCAAAAAACAACAGCAGTGGTTCTGGCAAGGACAGCATACTGACCCGAATGAGATCCATTTCCTGACTACTTTCCATAAATGTCCAAATCTTTGGGCTTATCTCCTCCCACATTCCCCCGAGGTCACGAAACACACCCAGCTCCTGGAATGTCCTGTTCACCTGTCACAAAGAGGAGAGGAAGGTTATGTCCAAAAGCTGGTAGAGACCCACCATGAGCTGAGAGGGTGTATTGAGCCTTCAACAGAAAGTGCACAGGAGGTGAGAGATGAAGGAGGTTGTGCTTTTGCAGGCAATCCTTCCTAGGCTTGTATTTGGGTCCAATTTAACCAGAGAGGATCAGCTGCACAGCCAGAGGACACAGCTAATGCTACCTTATCAGAGGACAGGGCTAGAGTTACCTCAGACATGACCTTCCTTACAGCTGGCGTATCTGGAGTGTACAAGATCTTCCCAATCAGCAAGGGTTTCAAAGCCTTCCAGATAATCCTGGAAAGCGGGCTGGATTCCAGGTTCTTCATTAGCTCATTGCAGTAGGGTGCTGAAGAAGAGCACAAAGGTGAGTGGCTGAACAGCACAGTGACAACTGCAGAAGGCTTCATAGAGCTTCAAGAACAATAAAGCTGAAAGCAAAGCATTTTTCAGACACAAACCCCCTCCTTTACTGCAAAGCTCCACAAAAAGCCCCTTTTAGCCCAAGCCCAAGTCTGCCCAATGAACAAGGACCAACCAGGTAGCCTCCAACACTAAGAGCCACAGTACTAGTTTTGCAACACTACAACAACCCCAATGCATGGGACAAACAAAATTTGTCTGAAAAGGTCAGATTTCCAGAGGCTGCATGGACTCTCCACTAAAGCAGGTCCACTGCACAGCTTTCTGTGTACTCTACACAGTAGGCAGGTAGCAGGTCTTTGGGAGACTCTGCAAGTTGATAACTTACTGGCCTTAAGGGCATATGCAGGACAGTATGTATACACCTTTAGGAAACAGCAGTGAGGAAGTCCCTCAGGACGACCTCCATTCATCTGTGGAAGTTTGAAAAACACTAGCAATGACAATCATGAAGCAGATAGGATCTCAGACCATGCCACTGTTGCACTTACTTGTGGAGTTATCATAGAAGTTAAGCACATCATCTTCAGTGCTGTTGCCTCCAAACAGTGCTTTGTAATTGTTATCCTCATACCAGTTGAGGGATTTAATTTTGAGCCCTCCACCTTCAGGATGGCCACACACAATGCGTGACACAGCCTGGTAGATCTGCGTAGAGGAGTTTGAGGCATTCACATTGGTCAGGAACATCACCTCTTGCCTCATGTCACTCCAGCTCTTCATGCTCAGCAGCTGGAGGGGAAGGGCAAAGAAAATAATGGAAGCAAGTATCAAACAGGATTAGTAAAAGGAGAAGTTCTCTCCATGCACCTTCAAACCACAGAACAGATTTTTCAACAGATGAGAATCCCCATGAACACAAAATCAAGGGGAAGAACCAGGGAAAACAATTCCCAACCACCACAACGGAAGTCTCTTCTGAGCAAGTACTTGGAATATATCCTTGCCAAGTCCTTTACTCTTGAGTTTTCTACTCCAGTGCTGTGGGTGTTTCTTAGCCTCCCTGCCCTCTAACATGGAAGCTGTTTGTCCTCCTGGTTGCACAATGGCTTGCATTCCAGTGGAGTACCCTCACAAGGACAGGTGGGGTGGGGTACATCGAGTCAGGATAGGAATTAAAGGAACAACACCAAGTGACTGCAGCTCATGGGTCACAAACTGGATGAGCCACAGGCCACATCAGTGTCACCTGGCACAATTCCACCAAACCTCCACTGACTTACACCAGGCAGCCAGTGTGACCTCCCAGACTGGTATCACTTATTCCTGCCCCAGAAATTCCTTGCCCCATTGTCAACAGCATTCCCAGAATATCCTTGAAAACAAGACCTGTTGCAGCCAGGAGCCCGAATTACAGCATAAGCTTGGCACACAGCCAGCCACTGCACGGAGCCTTCTGCTGGCCAGCTGACCTGACAGCAGGCCTGAGGTGACAACATTCAACCAGCCAGATCGATGAGTACCTCCAGACTCATTTGAGTGGCATAAGCCAGACAATATGCCTGTAATGTGTCATGAGCAAAAGCACCCTGCCCTCAGCCTGAGATACTCACTGCATTAATGCTGCCACACTTGGGCATGGCCAAGCTCACCACAACAGGAAAAGCAACCCACCGGCATGAACACTGGTTTCATGCTACACTGGAGTGTTGCTTTCAGACCCCCTATCTTGAGATGTCAGAACATCACCTCTTTGATGGTGACAATAAGTGAATGTTAAGAAGAAATAAGACAAAGGCAATAATCTAGGATACGTCCTCTAAGTAAGCTTCCAGCTTCCATTTATTTGCTGCTCAGGGAACTTCTATTTCCTAACCCTCAATGACTTTCTTCCATGGGAAACTCCTAGAATTTAGAACATCCACAAGTATTTAACATCCAATATCACAGGAAAGAACCTCTTGTCTCTCCTTATCTGGCTGTGGTTAGCTCCATTTGGTGTCATGTGGTTTTGTTTTTTATTTTTACTGCAAGAGACAGTGAGCATTCAATCCCTATCTCTTCTTCGTGTGCCACTCAACTCTATAGGTCTTTGTCATATCCCCAATTCATCTCTTTTGCAAGCTGAATAGTCTCAGCCTATTCCCTTGTTCCTTTTGTGAAAGCCATTATACTTCTAAATGTCCTAATTGGCCTTCTCTGAACTTTATTCCAGTTATGCTATCCCTTTTCAGAGAACAAGAACCTAGATCTGTGTTCCATGTGGAAGGGTTTTGTATAGTATCATGGTAAAATGCTACAGCCGGTTCTCTATCCCTTTTTAAGTGTTTTCTAGAATTTTATCTGGTTTCTTGACTCCAGCTGAAATATCAGGTGACATTAACTTGGATGTTCTTACTGTGCTGTCCAGAACAGGCACGTGCACTTAACAGGGTTAGCGGACTTGCTGAGACACCTATTTGTAACTGCTCATCAACTGCATCTCAGAAACAACTTCAAATGCTGTGCTCCAACTGCCCTGTTTTCAGAGCCAATAAGAGAGTCAAAGACCATCTGCCACTTTTGCTCACAGTGCATTGGTCTATCACCTTTGTTTAAATAAATGCAGATAATCAAAGTCTAAGACAGCTGGTAGAGCCAGCCAGCAACAATGCTGAAAGCAGCAGTGTGCTGGTACAACCAATCCAAGTTCACCCAAGGAAAGGACACTCAAGACTCTTTGGCCTTACAGTGGGAGGTAAACCTGACACTTTGTATGACCCATCTGTGCATGTTTTAGATGTGCCAACATCTGGAGAAAAATTCCTGATTCTAAACAACAGCTACTACATGTCACCTACACAAGGAGCCTCCATTTTCAGACGCCTAAGAGCACATGACACACTGATATAATGGAAGACAGCTGTGAGAACAGCAAAAGTCTGAGTACAAATGTCCAGATTGACTGATTCGAGTGTACTTTCATTTCCTTGCTAATCACTGGTGCCTTTGCCTGCAGCCTGGTGCCACTCAACCTGGCTCCAGGTTCAGGGTGACCTACAGGACACCAGTATCATGGAACATGAATGAAAACTGCCACACAACCAGTTTTGTTTGTTACATATGCTCATGCAGATGTTTGGATTTGATGATTCCTCACCCAAAAGGCCAAGGCTGCATTTCAGGTGTGACAATTTTGAGTGTGTAATTCAAAGGGATGCCTCAGGGAGTTTTTGGTATCTCAGCTAAAGGAGCTTGTTTTTGCTCAGCAAAAAGGCAGCTGCTTCAGCTAAAGTACCATAAACTCCCTAACACGATAAGCAAAGGTACTTAAATAGGAAGTGCCGACAATTCCCATGAACATATGAAGTACCAACACTCTTAAAGAGGGATTGCATTTGCAAACACATTTCTACAAATTATTTTGAAACCGCTTGAGCAAGGAACTTTGTTTCATTTTTGGCACCACCATCTTCACAATTTACATGCAGAGCTGATCTTTTTACATCTCTGGATGCAAATATGTCAAATGTGAAGGGTTACTAAGCTATTTCTTCTTCCAGACATCACACCTGGCTCCCTAAGTGTATCTAAATAGTTGTCCTTGCTCTTGGTGTTTAATCTGCCCTCCTAGAAGTTGATTTAAAGAGTCCAAGGACACAGATCCAATCAATCCCCATACTCCAAGACAAATATTTTGTTCAGACCATTTTCTAATTAAAATTCCCTGCTAGAAAGGCTCCTAGACATGGCACAAACAATAGTTCTCTCCACCCCCTCAAGCTGCTGCCCTTTGAAACAAGGGAGCAAGTCCCTCCCTTTCACACAGAAATCCACATGACAGACAATAAGAAGTAACTTTCGGTCAAGCCATCTGGAGCAGCTCATGCTGTACACAGAGCAAAATGCTGCCTTTGTTTGCACAGCAGGGCAGAATAAAAGGTAGTCGTGCCCAAAACAGCTGCCAAGCAAAAGGCACGTTACCCTGGGACGTTTTCGGCCACATCAGCAAACTGAGTATCACGTGGTTTCAATTATTTTTATCCCAGACAAGAAAAAAAGCCAAGCTTAAATGACGTAACAGGAAACAGCTGTAGTCAAACTCTGAAGGGCAGCCTCCCCGCTAGCAGCAAAAGCTCTTCCATGGTCCTAACTGAAGCTGATCCTGGAACAGTCTTAATTTCAATGTGAAGGGAACTGCACAGCAGGTTGTAGGTTGGGGAGGGGTGCGTGCCAGGAATTGTTGGCTGGCACGGCGCAGGCTCCCGGCAGCTGCCCCTCCGTGGGAGTGAGGCGCACGCTAACCTGGAGTGACCCGCTCTTGTGCATGCTCCCAGAGGTTACTGCCGTTCACGGCGCGGAGCTCTCTCGCTCTGATGCAAAGACGAAGACTAGCGAAGGGAGGAGGAGGCGGCGGCGGAGGCATTGTTTAGCTTTAGATGGAGGCGGCGGCACTGTTTAGCTTAGATGGTTGTGATTTCTGCTCCAGGCAGAGAATGTTTTTGACTAATAGCAGCACTTCAAAGTCAGAGCCAGACAAAAAAACTAGGATAAGTTTCTGGCTCAACACTC
>VZRH01000396.1:110832-124499 GCA_013397555.1 Urocynchramus pylzowi | reverse complement strand
CCCCCCCCCCCCCCCCCCCAGATTTGGACTTCTGATTCAAACTTAGGTACGCAGGGATTTTTTTCTTAATTCATCATTTCACCTGCAAAAACAAACACTTGCAGTCTCTAGAATGTCTATTTGACTGTGCAAATCGCTGGGGGTTTTTTGTGTTGCAATGTCATTGTGCTGAGTGCCCCACAAGACTGGAAAACAATCTCTGGCCCAAAAAGCAAGATAGATAAAGAGGAAACAGTAGCCTACCGCTACTAATTTAAATTATAACAGCCACAGCACCTTTTCCACATGCCACATCCTCACTGCACACGAAACACAGTAGATACAACCAATTAATAACCCTGATGTGGGTTGGCAACTGAATGGAAAAAAATAGAAAGGAAAGCCTCAAAATGTAGTTTGCAAGGCACTACCTGGCAGCAGATGTACTGCAAGCCCAACTGTTGTGCCACTGCTGAGAAGACAAAACACTACAGAAAATGTCCTAATTCCTGTTATGGTATTTGTAACTTGAAGTGCCAAGAGGTTGCGAAGTGCATGCTGCCTGCACACAGGGAAAACAGCTGTAGGATGGGGAAAAGTTTCAAAACAAGCCAGCAATTTGACTATAAGTTGCTTCTTGTACTTGATCACAGGCTGAGATAGCAACCACTGTTATGTGTGCTCCTGACACAAAGGCTCTTCTTACCTCTTTAACAAGCTTCCCAAAGCTCTCTTTCAAAGTTTCCACAGTTTCTGACAGATCCCACAAGGAGGAATTGAAAGCAAGTTGTCTCTGCAGGAAGAGAGAAAAGGAAACTAGAAGTTACTGCAAAGCACAAATAAAGAAATTAAACTCTTGTAAACATTCTTGCATAGAGCAGTTAGGACTGTTTACACTGGTGGGGAAGATGGAGCTGGCTTTCTGTGTAATGTTGAACTTCAAATACCCATGGTATTTTAAGCTCAACATTACATATACATATATATATTGGAGGGTATATCTGCACCCTCCAATGTGACAGGTTTACCCCTTTCTCTTCTCACAGGTTAAGTACACAGATGCCATAATCAGAACCATACCAACAAAATGTTAAATGCATGCACATACACTCACAACGCAAAGGATGACTTGCATTCCAGGTCACAAAACAAGTACAGTCTACAAGACAGCATGTGAAATCCCCAAGCCAGTGCTAAGAAGGGGATGCAAAGTCAGTACAGTGGACGAAAAGACAATTTAGTGGGTACAAGTTTTCAGTGGGACTACACAGATACAAAGATACTCAGATACAAAGGACTCCCTGCTGCAGTGTACATTATCACTAAAGTCCTCCCATCAGGCCTTGATGTTCTTTATCCAAATCAAGGGTGTATTTTAAAACAAACAGCTTCCAGGAAATAGCTGGCATGCACTGTCACCAAAGAGCAAGACTGATAGGCTTCCAGAATTGGAAGGCATAGCTTTCAGGAAACTATTTGCTCTAGCATGAAGTCACATTGAAGACAACTCCTTGTTTCCAATTGCTCTACAATGTAACTGGTGGCCTGGAGTTCAGTTTGTGGGGTTCTTTTTCCCTTTCATTCACATATCTAGATCATCTTGCATGGAAAATATTTGGGCACAATCCTTGTTTCAAGGGAATGAAGATTAAAATAAACTCCTAAGATTTCATATTAGTAGCTCCACATTGCAGCATTTTAAAGCATATTAAAGTTACAGCACTGCAACACAGAGATTAACACCCAAGGCCCCAGATTTTAGCATATATCTTTTGACCTGAATCTCTTCCTTTTCACATCTTTCCTGGGGCAATTTCTGGAAACAAAGCCTAGAGGTTTTCACTTGTTCTGCTTGATCCGCTGGAGATGGGTAACACCTGGTCAGTGCCAGCTATTGTAAATGGGTGCTGTTCTGCTGGGATGTTTAAAATGCATTTCTTGAGTGCACAATTAGTTTTTGCTCCAAAGCCAGTTGCAAATTCAGGAAAGATTCTCTAACCTCTATGGATCTCTACTAATGCAGTCCTTAAGGTTTGGATAAATAAAAACATATCATCTAGGAGAAAAGCAATGAAATATCCCACAGGCTTAGACCTTCAAGACATATTTAAAGAAATTTAGCCAGCAAATATCAAAGCTACTTATCTGCTCTACCACTACAACTTCAGCAGTAAGATGAGGTAGAAAGTTCCAGGTTCATGCATAACAAGAGTTGTGTTTGTTCAGCTCCATATACTTCATCAATCTCCACACAAATTTGTGTTCACCGCATTCAGAAGTGATTCAGGGACAGGGTGGATAAGGAAAAGTTTTCTAAAGATACTAATTGGTTCAGAACAGTGAAAAGTCAAAATCCAATTGCAAAGGATTAGTGGACATCCTCCTACTGACACACTGTTACAAAGTGCCAGACAAAATTCAGCACTGCAAAGTAAAGTACATAGGGAAAAGACAGTTCTACCTTAAGATACCCCTTGTATGGCCCTAAATTTGCTAATGCCTCTCAAAAAGAGAGATCTTAAACACAGAGATAAAACAGACCAACATCAACATAAATCCACAATGCAATCCTGGGTCTCAAGTACTATGTGCAATTTTGGGTTCTCCATCTCTGAAGGAGCTCAGGTACAGACAAAGGCCATGATTCAAGGTAAGAATGGTTTTTGAAGGAAGAACAATAGACCTCAGTTCTTCCAATGAAACATGTAAGGACAAACAGAGGTTATGATGAAGGCCTGTAGGCTTACAAGTGGGATGAGGAATGGAAGTGGGATGATTGCCTTCTGTGCCTTATCATACAGAGCTAGAAAACTTCCAGTGAAATGATTAGTTTAAAACAAAACCAAAGGAGCTTCTCCTTATGCAGCTTAATCAAAACAGAAAAAAGTAGACTCTACACAATGCTGAAAGTATTGTGAGTTTGAGAAAGACTTAGAAGAATTAATTGAACATAAAAATCTTACCAAATGCTATTAAACAACAAGATCCCAGCAGCAGATGAGAAAGTCTGGGTTGCAAGCTACTGAAGAACAGGACATTACACTGAAGAAATGTTATGTACTTGCCCGGTGGCTGCATCCTTTCACATGCCTCCATTAAGGGCCACTGCTGGACTATCAGCCAAGGGCACTGAGCTTAACAAGACCTTTTCCTGACCTTGTACATCTTAGGTGATTCAAAGAGTTTGCAAACCTTACTCTGAAATGTGAGAAGTACCCATCTATCCTTTCATACCACAGCACCCTGACCTTTCTTCCCTAACAAATTCGTATCACTTCAAAATCATTTCTCACCAGAACTTGCAATAGTATCATTGATATGGAGGAAATTTTACTCTCTCTACCACTTCTTGAACCACAAAGCCCACTAAAGAAGCCTCTCATATGCCATGACCAGAGACAATAACAAAAGATCAGTCACAAGGGCCAGTCTTCTTGGAACAGATGAACATGTCATTAATTTTCCTGTAATATACATCTTTGTAGTGACTCACTAAGCAGTTAATTACATTAATAAGAAACCTCTAGATTCAGGGTAGATCCAGGAAGATTGTTTCTACTGTGGGACTGTCTTTAGCAGATATCCGCACTACATCTAGGGGCTGGGGAGAGCAATGACTCATTTACTGGCAATGTGCTGCAAAAAAATCACCTGTCTGCTCTAGGCACACTGTGGAAAGACAAACGTCTAGCAGGTTTTGAACACAACTGCCCTCTACAATTACTGCAGTAGTGGCTAGCAAGTCACTAAATTAGTCTTTTGGGGCAGCCAACACCATAATACTCTTGAAGTACTGAGTGCATTGTGGGGGATTCTGTGTGATTGTATGGGCATGCTACAAGATTTACTCTAGTGACAAATACTTGAGATAGCTAGAGTTAAAGGACAAGCCTTGAATAAATTCACATGACTCTTACGGGGGATGGACAAACCTGATTTAACATACATGAGAATGCATGGGTTTAAAGTGTTGGGAAGTCAAAACATTCAGCCAAAATTCAGTCTGCATCATACAGCTGACTGTTTCTCCTTAATGAAGACGACTCTGCCACATTTGCTTTGAAATAGTTATTACAAATTTATACTGATCTTACTACTTTCCACTTGCCTCTGCAGAAAAATCACATGCTTTAAGCTTCTGCTCTTGTTTCCTGAGAGTGGAAGTCTCAAACCTCTGCTGCTTAAAAGGATGATATCATTGTGCTTGACTGAAAATGCTCTCAAAAGACCAAGGAAAGCTACAGATTTAGTTGCAGCACATATTTACATTAGAAGACCTTTTCTAAAAATCATTTTTCAACTGCAATGCATTCATTACCTAATGCTTAGTTCATGCTAACCATTTGGTAAAATACCACCCATATTACAGAGGGAGAAAGAAACAATTGGATTTTCATGTGCTCACCCACAGTCTTTCAAGGACCACTGTAGTAGACAAGCCACAGCATACTTATGGCTTATTACAGATCCATACCACTGGAAGTGAGTAGTGTAAAGCCCTTATTAGGCAGTGCTGCCTAAGAGATGAAATCCCACAGGAGCAATCTGAATTATCATTTAACCTTCCCCCACAAATCACATTCAAAACTGGGGAGATTTGCAGAGGGGTAAACAGGTACTTCTATGATATAAGACAGTCAGAAATGTCCAACTGGACTGTGTGGTAATGGCTGGGAACTTACTGCCAATGCTCTTGTTAGCCTTTCCCAAACTTCATAGGTCTTCTATGGGACAAGCACTGGCCTACCACGAGGAGAAAGGCAGGAAGGAAATTTGCATGCATGCAGTCATATGTAATATGCAGTCATATGCTTCACTACAGTTCTCAAACCAGCTTCTCCTGCCTCAGTCTCGCTCAGCCAGTGCAAGGCAAGCCTCAAGAAGAGATGATGTGTCCACAAGAAGCTTGTACAACATGTTCTATGTCCTACAGTATTGTTGTTCAAAAGGCTTCAGAGAATGGATGCCGATTAAGACATGGGCCATGGAATAGGGAATTTGACTTTTTGAAACACTTTTTCCACCTAGTAGAGTGAACACTCAGAGAAGAAGGAAAGTTGATCCTCCACCCTGGTGCCCTGTGATCACACCCAGATTTTCTGCTGGGATTTGATCTGAACAGCCTGCCTCAAGTAGGCTCTTACATGAAGAAGAGTAAGGACACAGACTTTAACCTTCCTCCATACCTCCATGAGCTTGGCTGTGTTTCTGCATCCTACAGAACAGGCTAAATTCAAGTCATACAAAAGATCAGTGACAGAGCTAGAATCCTAGTGTGAAAACTTAATTAGAAATTCTTGTTTTAACTGTATCACTACCCTTTGGGCAACACTCAAGGTGTTCTGGATAGAACTGAGGAGCAGGTATGGAAAATGTTTATTCCTTGCCTTTCTTTTTATAAAAACAGTGCTGTGACATTTAGAGCTCATGCATTTCATTATGCATGCACTTTAATTTATTTTTTTAAAACCTTGATTGGTCCATAATTTGCTAGTTTATTACTGCATTTTTGAGAGCTACGTAGAACACTTAGCATTTCCCTGAGGCTGCAAATGCACACATATTTTACACCAGCAGAACTGAGGGTTATCATCAGGGTCTCAGCCCACACACTCACTCCCTGATCATAGGGCTCTCAATCTTGCACTCTCCCCTTCATGTTTTAGTATAAATACTTGTGTAAACATACAATCAGGTCAATCACTTTTAATCCGGATCAATTCCATGATGAAATTTACTGCATCGTCTTGCAGAGGGAATAACAAACAGGAATGCAGAGGGGAAAAAAAAAAAGCAGGTAAATGTCAGACTAAGTCATACATATAAAGACATTTCAGGAAACCATAGTCACTTCACTGCCCAGATATCAGAGAGGCACAAATTTCCAGTTTATAATTCCAGCCCTTGGTGTTGAATTTACAGAGTTCTTGAACATAGTTGCAAGCCCTTGTATTAACCTTCTTGTACTAAGATGCTACTTCTCCATAAATCACAAAATAGTGCAACCAGTGAAGCCCATGTCCAATTACACAAGCTAAAAACCTGTCTCCAAATTGCTGTTGCACCTGCATTTGACCTGGCCCTTACTTTGCTTACTGAAATGCCTTGCTGTGAAGTACATCAAAAGGATTCAGAAAAAAAAAATAATATCTCGACAGATTGCTGTCATTGGTTTACAGACTCTGTAGTAGATAGAGAGCATGCTATCTTCAGTGTGCATGTCCAAGATTTGACACACAATGCCTTCAATAAGCTGTGTCAAAAGCCTCCTTTGTTTATGAGCAGAAAGTTCCCTCTTTGTTCAAGGATGTTACTGCAGGTCAGGGCACTTTTTAGCCTCTAAAGACACTAAGTTTCAAATGTGTTGGTTGTGATCCTACAGTTAATTTATCCATTTTGTCTGGCCACATCGAAGCCAGATAGTTTTTGTTTCACTTACTGATGCATTACAGCAATTTAACTACGGGGTACACTTACACATTTCTGAGGAAAACTGTGGACCTTTACCAGACAACAATACACAGCAGGTTTAGAACTGCTGGCTTCTGGACTCCAGCTTTTTTCTCCTTGAAGACAAGATCATGAGCCAGCTTCTCAGAAGCCCCCCAAAACTACACATAATGTCTTAAATCTATACTGCTGTTGCCAAGAGGCACAAAGTGGCTTATGAGTGTTTCCTTTCACCAACAAATAATACACACCTTAGAACACAGACACTCAGTACCTGCTTCTGTCAGCTAAGCTGCAGAAGCTTCCATAAATAAGAAAAGCAAGACTGAGTCTCCACAGGGCCCAGAAAACCAATTCTGAGTGGTACAAGAGATGGCTATTTTCAACCCCCTCAGACCCCAAAATTCTAGTATCTTTGAATGGTTTAAAGTAACATATGTATATATGTGCACATACACATACAACTGAAGACAAGAAACAAGTTATAGCGAGTCCTCTCCAAACAGCCCATCTCTGTTACAATTTCAGTGCTGTTACTCCATCTTATTGCTTATGGGTTGTCTTGCTCTTCCAGCAGCAAAGACAAAGTGCAGATGGAGGACACATGCAAAACAGAAGATGAGCTGTGGAGAGAAGAAGTCACTGACCACTACATAGTGTGCGGAAAAAGAGTAATACGATTCCAGTACTTGATAATGATCCTCTTTGACTGGGGACAAAGCCAAGCAAGTGGTACATGATTTTGAGTACTGAAAGGCTCATCAAATCTGAAAACTCACATAGCAGACAATAGAACATTTGTTTTAGTGGTTAACAGAGTAGTTAACAGAGTTCTGTGGTCCTTTTTTCACTCTACTGTCATTTCCAGCACTGAATTTCTCAAACTTCCATATTTTAACAGATATTGCAGATCTGTAGCAAAACATCATTGGATTTTCCTAGATCCAAGTCTGCTCTAGTCTCCAGTCACCCTGTAAATAATGTATTCTCTTGAAGTTCAATGAATTCCTCCCCCAATACCCATTCCATTGGTTAATTTTTGAAACAGGACTTTAAAACTTGACTCTGCTTCGTATGATTTAAACCTGCTTAAAGGTTGTGGCCTGCCAGTGGCTAGAAACTTCTGTGCTCAGTGGCCCCATGCTACGGGCAGAGGGTGACAGTTTTAGTGCTCAGCAAAAGCCAGGCTTATATTTGGGCTCATTCCAGCCACGATACAACATCTGACTAAAAGAGGGACAACCAAGAGCCTGTTTGTTACTGTGCAGCATAAAGACTTTCCTCTTGACAAACTGAACTGCAGACCACACACACTTATGCTGTGCAAGTAGCAGACTGAACAGGAAGTGTAAGAACGATGGGAAGAAGCATGTTGTTCATGCTCCCACAACAAAGACCGACCATCTTTCTCCTTTCTTTTCAATTGCCTCTAAGCAGCTCTGGAAATGCAGGGATGAGTTCCTAGACTGAACGACATGGAAAATGCAACTGTGTCAATGACAGACTCTCAGTGGCGCGACCAGTGAGCTCACCTGAAGAGGCTTCAAAGGATTCAGATTAGCACGGAAGGCTTGCTCGGCTGCATGCAGTTTTTCCTTTGACAAGGTGCAAATGAAGGCTTCAGAGTCCATGGCTGCCGTCTGATTTGGGACCGTCAGAAATTCAGATGATGCTGAGCTATTGCAGAGATCTCGCAGTCGCATTCGATAACCAGACACAATGACCTAGGAAAGTGGGAAAAGCATGTAAGTCTGACCTCACCTAAGACTTCAACAAAAAAATCAGTTATTGCTCAGACAAAGCAAGCCATTCGTAACATTTCTAGATAGAGGTGAGGGGGGCATTCTTCTCTACAGGTTGAGCAGCCCTGACTCATATGCAACTCGGTTCCAAGAAAAACCCTTCCCGGATGAGAACATGGGAGAGAAGTCCAGGGGGAGGCAGGTCTCTCTTCACTCTCCTGCAAATATGCACAAAGCAGCCATGATTCTGTCCTCCACAGCAGCCATTTCCTCCAACCAAGGGTACACGCATTGCCTAACGTTCAGTCTTCTGGGAAATGAGCCACAGAGAAAAAAAAAAAAAACAAGGCTCGTGACCAGACACAAGTCTGGCAAATCTATGTGAAGGGGAAAAGACCTATGTCCCAAACTACTTAAACATATCTGCCAGCCACATTTTCTATGCAGTAATGATTCAGAATCATGTCCCTTAACTCTGAAGTATCTACTCACTAACTGCTGAGACAAACATTTTACAGTGTTTTTGAGCAGATAATGTATCAGCAAAAAAAAAAAGTTATCTTACTGGCTGCAACAAATGAGATAAGATCCTACAGTCTTCCTTCACAGGCATATTTTTCTTAAGGTAATGGATTCCTTGTCAATAATGTTTCCTAATCCACATGCAATCACATTATTAACAAAATTGATAAAATCCCTCTGAGTTATCACCAGACTGCTTCAGACCTGATAAACAAATTCTTTTAATAAGGTCAGTTACCAACTTGATGTTTGCTGAACAACAAAGTCCATGCCAAAAAGCTGTGTACTTCTCAAAGGTGATAAACAAGGAAAAATCCAGAATCTACTGGATATTGGAAAGAAACTTTTGTTTGCCTTGGGGCTAAACAGATGTAACCATTTTACTGTAAATGCACAGGTAACAACAGCCGTAGACTTTATTTCTTCTGTCGTTTCATAAGACCCAGTGTGCATTGCCCAATTTACAACAATTAAAGAGGATTTATCTACATTCCAGAAGAGTTAGCAGCTCCTGAACCAGGCTGGTAAGTCTGAAATTTTTTGTCTGTCAAAACCAAAGGGATATGCACAATCTGGGGGAAAAAGTGCATTACATTCAGGAAACAAGCAAATGGAATTGATGGAAAGAGAAGGGATTTTTAACGCAATACTCATGCAAACCTTTAACTTTGGTCTGTATCCATATGCCAAAAATCAGATCTTTCAATACCACACAGCTCTCAAATCAAAAAGATTTGCCTTTTCAAAATTTGGGGTGCTTTTTTTCTTGTCAGCAGAGATACTACTACCAGTGTTATAGCCATGCTGAAAAGGAGATATTTGTGGGGCACTGAAATAACACTCGCAGAACGAGCTTCCCTAGGTGGACATAGAGAAAAAACAGTGTCTCCCAGTGCCACAGTGTTCACTCACAAAAAGTGAGGGTGATCAACCTTCCACCATTCTGAAGATGTCCACCTTTTTCACCTAGATTTTATGCTCTTTTGGTGAGAAGCTGCCCTTTTCAAGCACTGAGGTCCATAGCATGAGACCCTAGAAAAAACACTCTACCTTTCCACCCTGAAGCACCCAGTCTCACCAAGTCAGCAAGTTCTCTAACCACTGGCAGTCATCCGAACCCATGGTGTCTTCAGCCCACAAAAATACATCCTAAATCATAGGTTTAGTCCCTTAAGGACTCTCAAAATGCCAGGTTCATGCCTGAAAGTAGTCATAGGTAATTGTTCTGTCCTCACATGTCATATAATTCTCTCCTTGGGACTTTTCCTGCTTCATGAAACAGAGATTTGCACTGGCCATTACTACTTACTCTTCACTGATAGTCATTTCATCATGCTGCAGCACTGGCCCAGGACCCTATTTGTGCCTTCAACTTTTCAGAGGGACAGGACCTATTCCCACCTCCAAGCCAAACAAGAGCTGTCTGGCCACACCTGGACAACAGCAGAATACCAGGCTTGATTACACAGCTGCCTGCCCACTGCTGACCCAGGCACCTTCCAAATCCCACACCCTTCTGAGCACACCTGCTAGGACTGGAAAAACACAAGGCTGAGCCACTCAGCCCAGGAAGCAACATGCCCATCAAGACAAGGCTTTGGTTGCTTTTATCTGTTTGCACTAATTTCAGTATGCTAGATACAGCCCTGTTGGACATGCTGGAGTGCTGTCATTACAGTAACACCAGTGAACAGTTCCATCTCCTTGGAGACTTCAGTTCCTTACTTGATTGCGTAGCATAACTTCTGGCCTCACTGAAAAACCCCAGGACACCAACAGACTGCAGAAGCAGGCTATACTTGCTGTGAAAGGTTGGCATACTCTGCATAGGCCTTTTTACTATATGACTTCTGAATGAAGCTGTGACCCACTCATTCAGAGACCTAACAAATACTGCCTATTAATACTGAAGTCACTAGGCAGCTCAGCAGTGAGGTCAGATCTCCAAACCAGATCTCCAGCAAAATCAAAGGCGTCTGTTTTGTGAACCAGATAAAGTCATTCTGCAGGAAGGGAGAGGTCTGCATCTCTAGTTACCATCTGTATTAGAAAAGTGCTCACAGAAAATTTGGTGGGCTACTGCTCTGCTTTGCAACTTAACATCCTGGTGCTCAGATTAGCTCTTCTTGCCATCCATAAGCACAGAATGCTATTATGACTTAGCAGCATCAATCCCAGTGCTTTAGCAGAATCAGCTCATGAATTACAAAAGAGCACAGCTTGAAGCATTCAAGGAAGAACAAGGTGACTGACCAGTCTTTCACCAGCCTTCAGACACACTATGCAGATAAAAGCTAAGCTTTTTTCCTCCTTCCACTTCCATATACAACAAATACAGCATGGCAGTCACACAATGTACAGTGAGGTTTTTTTGTGGTTTTTGCCCGTTTGAAAATCTTTCTGCCTCTCCACTAACTTAGGGAGAATGATAAGAATGCTGTTGCTTCAGTCTTCCAGCTACCCTCCCAGAATCATCTGTAGCATGATTCTGTCTTAATCTTTTTAGTTTCAAGTAAAATGAAGCTTATAGCCTGAAATGGGTAAGAATTTTTTCTCTGCTTTACATTTTTTAGTAGAATGTATCCTTAACTTGTAGGATAACTTATCAAGCTGCACTAAAACAGATGGCTTGAAAGAATTCACTGAAGAACAAGACAATGTGTGCAAAGAGAGAGCATCTGTAACGACAGGAAAACAGACACTAAAAGGACAATTAATCCATTCCACTTTAATGAAGAGATCTGATATGGAGTTGAGGATCAAAATGGATTTCCTCCTCCTTTTGCATACCATCTTTTGCATTCTTTCGAGAACCCTTGGTCTTCCTTTGAAGCCTGTTCTGACTTCTGTGTTAGAAAGGATGCTGGCGACTAATTCATCAAGCCTAGCAAAAAAGGCTATGCTTGACATTACAAGCTTGACAATGACAGACAGCCACCACAAAACAGGGCTCTAGCCCATGGTCACCAGTGGCTATCTTTATGACTGCAATCATGGAACACACAAGATAGCAGGACTCTCGCATTACGTCATTTACAATGTGTCTGTCTTGATGCGTTGGCCAAAAACCTAAAAGTAGAGCTCCTTCTGCTGCACAGGAATGTAAGGCAGAGCAAGACCTAGAAACCCTGCTCCAGTCCAGGCTGAGTGGCTGAAAACAGTCAGAATAGAGCTAGCAGCTTAATTAATGTTTTACTTCCATTTAAAATAAAAAAGAGGAAGGAAGAAGTTCAGTTTAGCCTGAGGATACTATTCTCTTATGCAGGTCAAAATATTTACTTATGGGTTCCCAATGTCCTTTTACAGCTTAAAATCAAATAAGACAGTAAATTGAGGGCAAGAGGGAAGACAGAAGTAGGGAATACATTTCCCTCTGTGTTTCCACAGCACCTAGCACAGAGGGGTCCAGCTCTGTGGATCTTGGCACAACAGCTAAACAAACAATAGACAAGCATTATGTCAGGAGCTGAAAGTACTCTTTACCTGCTGGAGGTTGACCCCTGCATCCAGTAGCTCCTCTACAGCAGATGATGGCACGGACACATTATGATGGAGGAAGTCAGAGAATGTCTCATTGTCAACCAGGAAATCCCGAAGTTTCAGGTCTGGAAAATGATAAAACAAATAAAATTCTGGTCACAGCAAAGCCAAAAGGAAACTCACATGGGAGCACGTGGGAACAGGAAAAGTCAAGCTGACAAATAGGGGAGAGGGAATTACACAAACCATAGCACAAAAGGAAGAGGAGCTGCTGGCAAAGTGCTCTGAAACTTGGCAGGCTTCAGAAATGTCAATCCATGATGTCTTGGTCTCAAATAAAACCCCAAACCAACAACAAAAAAAGCAGTCAACCTTCAAAACCAACTCCCATTAACATCACTACTTCAGGTCAATTTGCTCACACATACACAGAAGCAAGGCACACCAAGTTGCTCCCCTGATCTGAAAGCTACTACAGCATTAGCACTTAATCCCTGTGTTGTTACTGAACATGGGACTGAGCTGGTGCATGGACCACTAAGGGATTTACTAGCCTTCAGTCCAATTATGTTAACAGCTGATGTACTCTACCATTAATTTCAAAGACTGACATATGCAGACTTACAGGTATGATACAGAATCACAGATCTAGGAAACAATCTTAGCTACTTGGAATTAAAAATACATTTGCAGCATCATTTCCATTTTCTTTCCCAAGTGCTTCACCTTCTCAAGCCATCAGTGTTTCAGCTCTTGACTTTAAAACAAATTTGTACCTACATCACAGCAAAGGGGAACCATCTGGAAATTAATCCAAGCACACTACTAAAGTCCACAAAACTGGATCTTCAGAAGCTGATGCTCAGAGATAACACTGCTTTGGGTTGTTTTCTTGGGTTTTGTGTGTGAGTTTTTTTGTGGTTGTTGTTTTGGTTTTTTTTTGTTTTGTTTTGTTTTGTTTTTTTTGTGGTTTGGTTTCTTTTTTTGGGGGGGGGTGGGGGGGTAGTGCGAGGAGCAGTGTTTAGTAGTTTTGGTTTGGTTTTTGTTGCTGCTGTTTTCTTTAAGAAAGAGAGAAGACAATTCTATCTCCACAATGCTTAAACAAGAAGTGATGAGCAAAGCACCTACGCCAGGAAGAGGTGAGAGACCAAGTCCTATAGGATTTACCCGAGTAAAGATTTCCAGACTGAGGTATGACAACGAGGCTAGGCATGATGCTGTATTTTCTACTTTAGGAAGAGAGGATGCTGCAACCCAGAGCAAACAGTGGAAAAGAATGAGCTCTAAAGAGAAAGCAATGATATGGAAGAACAAGGGGCTTGTACCTTTCCCCTCCTATAGGGGACAGCTGTAACAACCTTTTCCCCCACCTCCTATGCAGGAGGGGTTTTTTGATTTGGCTTGGTGGTTTTGTGTTACAGATGGGGAGTTTTATGTTTGTTTGGTTTTGGCGTTGGTTTTGTTTTTTTCTGGTTTTTGTTTGCTTGTTTGTTG
>VZRH01000396.1:67616-110763 GCA_013397555.1 Urocynchramus pylzowi | reverse complement strand
TTTTTTTTTTTGGGGTTTTTTTTTTTTTTTTTTTTTTTTTTGGTTGGCTTTGGTTTAGCTTGGGCAGGTGATAGTGTCACTAATGGGTCCCATCAGGAAAAAGTATGGTGTGCACTCGGGGTGCCACCGGAGGTGACAGGGAGACCCGGCAGTTCGGGTGCCACTTCTGCCTCCCAGGCCGATCCTGGCGGAGGAGCCGGCAAGGGGAGGAACCATGCGCTCTGCTCCTGCGGCACGAAGTACACGGGGTTACTGACGGTCATTGCTCCTTCATCTACATATCCAGTTACAAATTCCCCGTTGCCTTTTTGTTCCACACGAAAAAGTAAATCACCCGCCTCAGCTGAGGCGAGGCGGAGGTTACTCTGGGGCAAAAGTGTCTCCCTCGCCTTCCTCTCTCCCACGCAGCAGGACCACTCATGAATATGCTGGGTTTGAGCACTGCCGTGCAAACGCCCCACTTGAACCCCGCTAGCAAAATCCACCATCACCTCCACTCCCTGCCCGGGAAAAGGCTGGGAAAAGATCTGGCTCCTGCAATAATATAAAACGGTTCTTCTCTTTCCAGCAGAGGCTAAAGCACCCTGCTTCACCGCAAGCGGAGGAAAAGCCTCCCCCACCCCCATTCCTTGGTTACTTCCCACATGTGCCAAAATCCCTAAACACTTCTGCAGCTTGTTTATTTTTTGGTGAGATCATCAACTGTTCGGAAAGTCAGATGGACAAAGGAGGGGCTGACTGAAGGCACACTGGCTTGCAGAGATCAGATGTTTTCAAGTTTTTCATTGAATCTGCCCCTACTTACAATATTTTTCAAGCTTCTCTTAAAGGGCCACATGCCTTATGGGGAAAAAAAAAATAAAAAAAAAATAAAAAAAAGTAGCCAAGCAATAACTTCCACTTTTCTGTTTCCTCAGTGATGTGTTGCTTTTTGGTTTAGCTAGTCTATTCTATCTGGGTTTGGCTTGGAGGTTTTTTGCCATATGGAGGCATGATTTTTTTGATCAGGGACATATTCTATGGGCAATTGCAGGAATGCAACCCGAACTACACTGAGATTCCTGCTGACTTGCCCGTAATCATGAGGGGGAGTAACAAAGAGTCACCATCTTTCACAGCTGTAATTGACCAGCCCAGCATTAGAAGAGCATTCATCTCCTGCCTTTTGTATCATGCCAAGCATTTTCAGACTCGCTTAGCACTAGAATTTGCTGAAAATCAATGCTGCCTTCCAAGGAACTCCTACAAACATCTGAATGAGTTTTCATCATCATTTGGAGAAAACCATGAAGGCAACAGAACAAGGTTACCAGAACTGTGGGGCAGTGTTTGGCTTCCAGACAGCTGATCATGAAGCCATGATCACTACCCAAGACCACACGTGAAAGCTCTGCGAGACCAAAGGACCAAATCCCAATACCACGGTCCTGGCTGCAGTGCCCTAAGGACACAGCCAGCCTTTTGTACCATGAATTTTCTCCCCCACCCCATCTGGTCCTACTTCCAAGACTTGTGGGTCAGTGTCTTATGCAATCCCTCTCAGTTATGGAGGCATGCATAACAGCTTGCACATGGAACAACAGAAAGCACTGAACACTGCAATGCATTTAAATTCTCCTTCTGGATACCTTAAAAAGTCAAGATTTAACAGAGGTTTCCTCTTGAAAACAGTCATTCCCAACCAAGATGACTGCTTGCCCACTAAGGAAATAAAAGAAGGAAATAAGGAATAAGGACCTAAAGAAATAAAAGAGCATTACTTAGAAAAACCCCTCCAAAAATAGAAAGCAAAAGAAACAGGGGAGTCTACTGAAGGCTAATACCAAGGTTACTTAATAATGCAAACACCTGGAGTGGAAGAACACATTTTGCTACCACGGGCCTACTACTGAAATATTTTCCTGCCATAAAAATTTAGACAAAACTATCAAGTTACTCAAATACACGAGACAAAAATGTCAGCTCAAACATGATATAACTTGAGTGTCTCCTCTCTTGCTTTAGAGTGGCCAAGAGCATCATTACAGTCAGCCACTGCAAGCTGGTGGGCACAGAACAATGCACTGGAAACCAATCTCTCCGTGTACTTTGACGAGGACATGCAGGCTTTCCTTGCCTCTCCCCTTCATCTTCAACAGAAAACCATGAGAGTTACAGCCCTGCAGGCTCCCTCACCCCAGCACAGGGCTCATCCTCCTGGCTGAAAGCATAGGCCCATAGAGCAAGCAAGCCAAGCCCTAGGCACAAATGAGAAGATAAACTTAAGGTCAGACTGAGCAAACATGCTCAGAAGACTGTCAAAACTAATGTGAACCATCTTGCTGATTCAGTGGTGGGATAGTCAGCAGAAATAATACTGAGACAGCTTTTCCCCGTGGCAGACTACTTTTGCAGTTTCAGTCCTGACATCAAGGGAGCAACAGCAGAGAACAGAGACTTTTGCTTATAAACCATGCAAATAACCCCCAAAACCAACAGGTCTGGCAGGGCTGAAATGCCTTAGCTGTAATTAGCTCCAGTGTGGGCACAGTATGGCAATGCAACAGGAGACCATCCCCACACACATGAAACAAGCAGAAGAGATGTCCATATCCCATGTGGGACAGGGAGAAAGATCCTTCGTATGGTCACATAAGGAAGCTCCCAGCACAACTGAGAGCTCCCAGACCTGGAGGTCTTGTGCCTTAATCACAAAATGTCCCATCCTCTCTGAAGTCACCAGTCAGGATTAGACAATCACACATGACAGCATTTCATGGATATTGTTTTCACAAAAGGCACAGCTGTCCTTCAGTTCAAACTCACCTTGGGGGCTGCCTTCTGGGCATCAAAACCAGAAACTCTCAGACTTTCATACCACAGAGCATCTCCTGCTGTAACACTGTATTACATCCTAAGATTTACATTTTACTGACAGCCCAACCTTTCCCAGAGCTTTCATGCCTGGGCACAGTGGTAGGCCAGTCTGTCCTTGCTTAAGAATCAAATCTTTGTGACAAAAAAAAAAACAAAAAACAAAAAAACAACAAAACACCAAAACCCAAAATGTATTCAAAGAGATCAAGATAATCACATGAATTAGTGAAGAAAAACAACCTCTGTGCTTGCTATATTACTGATTAAAATGAACATCAAAAGAAAAATATGCATTATAAAAAATAGCAAATCAGTGCGTCGTGGGGGTCTCTGGTTCCACGCAGACCAGAGCTGAACACTGTATCTGTGGGGTTTTATTTTCCTCATTCCATAAAACATCCCCAGTTTCTTTCACAAGGTCTAAAGGGGGGTCAAAGTGCAAGAAAAGCCATGGCTGGGTACTTTAATTTGCTGATCTTACTACAAGTATGATCATAAAAGGTCCCATAGTAAGCAGTGACAATTTCCAACAGTACTGGGAAGATCCACTCACAAGTGAAAAAAAGAAAAGCTTTTAGGGGCAGGTTACAGGACAAGACTCTTCTATCATACTGCTCTCCCATTCTTTCTTCTTTCATTGAGAAGCACAGAGGTCTCATACTTCCCTCCAGAAACTTAATGGTGCAGTATCTTTTAAAATTAAACAGTAGGGTGGGAAAACAGAACCCCACAGAAATTGTGGCTATATTTTTCATATCCTGAACACTGTGTTCTAAAAATAAAAAGCATGCAAATGAAATTCAATGTTATCTCAATCCACTGTAGAGTACAAAGCTCACCAGGTCTCATGTTAATTTGTGGGGTTTCTGCCCCAAGAGTTTGTGCCCATCATCTAAAATATACCAGGTTTTCAGCCACTTTAAAGCTAACAAGCTCAATGAAAACACTGTGACAGTCAGATCTACATCCCAGTTACACATATCTTACCTGCCTATATTAAAAAAAAAAAAAAAAAAAATGAAGGGAAGGGGAGAAGCAGCTTCATGCTTTGAGTTCATTTGGCAGCTATGAGGAAAGCAGGGCAATATGTCTGATCTATAGACATGGCTTTTTGTCATCAGGAGACTTCTCTCTACTCATTAAACATGCAAGACTGAAAACAATTACTTTCTTTATATCCATTGCAGTTGGGGAGACTTGCTAGCCTTTGGCTAAGCCTGTATTCATCATAGCCAAATATCAATGCAACAGAAGCTGGTATGAGAGTCTGACCTTCATTTCTTACCACAGAGACTGTTCATAGGGCAACCCAATCATTTTTGTAACAGCAACTAAGGTGTCACAGCAAGATGAAACAGTAAGATAAGATGAAGCATGAGACCCTTTAGTTTCATTTTTTAGAATCAGCAAGGTTCCACAAGTGCCCAAAGGAGACAAAAAAAGAGAATTGGGTTCCCAGCTCAGCATGTCTTCACCAATTAACAGAAGGAGCAAAGCAAGGAAGAATGTCAAGCAAGCAAACAAGGTACTTTCTTATCCCTGTTCAGAGACTTCAGATTCACAGGTCCCCATTCAGGTGAAACTGCACTTCTACAGGAAGAGAAGGCCCAGTCTGATTGTACAGCTGGCTGTCTTGTCTGTGCAAAACTGTGCCCAGGTGTGACCGGAGAACAAGGTCACAAGGCACCCATGTCACACAGGCCTGCTTCACCCAGGGCACTGCTTCTTCACTGATCATACTTCCAGCAACAGGAGATTTGGACAACACAAGCCCATAGAGATGCTGAAGCTGAGACAATGAGCAGAAGCTCCAGCTCCAGCAGCTGAGAGCATTTACTGGCAGCATACCAGACCACTAAAAAGATTCCAGCTAGGCACCTGTCTTTCAGGAAATCCTCACATGGTGAGATGACCAGGGCAGGCAAATGAAATGCTGCCACAGAACTACCTTGTACACTGAAGTCTGTATTATTTTTCATTATCTGGGAACTTTTCCTCTTGAATAGGTGACAGGTGCAGTTGAACACCTGGACTGATTTTCAAACTCGTTACCTATTGCTGTAATTTATTGACAAAAGATGTCTGAAGCTACTGTGCACAAAAATAAAAATGGGCTCTCAAATAATTTCAACAGCAGAACCAAAGACTGAATGACTTGTAGTTATGATCATCCAGAGGAAACAGCAATATCCTAATGGTGAACCATGCTACTGCATTGTACCCTACTGGGCCAATGACCCTGGCTGACAATGTGAAAAGCAAACTTTTCACAGTGCTGGGCAAGGCAACAAGTTTTCACCTGCCTTCATTATACTCCTAACCTTGAACAACACATCCAAAAAGCATGATAAAGTAATATTTTTTAAAGTCTTTGGTCTTGGTTTTTTTAGCACTTACTATGTTTTAATTATTCTTTTCCTCTGGGGCAGCTTTCTCCCTGTGAGGTGAGAATAGCTCTCAGAGCTGCCTGTGTACCTATTAATGCTGGCAAGAACTAAACTGCCTTCTGAAAAAGTTGCACAGCCATACTGATTTGCTTACAAGAAATCAAGCAGCTCAGCAGGCCTGTTGTGCAGGATCAACTAGTGCGAAAATACAAGCCTAATTTGCTCACAGTCTAAGTGCTGTTCCTTCTGCAGCTATGGCCTAACCTGTTTTACAGCAGGCTACAGCTCTCTGCCCTGAAAGCCATCACACATCAAACAGTGCTGCCTCTGCAGACACTAGATAATAGCAAAGTGAACACCCCATTAACCAGGGTCCATCATCTTTGTATATCTGCCATGCCAAATGGTGATGTGCGTAAAGAGGAGGCAGCCTGCCATCCATCTCCACCAGCTAGTATTTCTCCTGAGAGAAAGGGAGATGCTGTGCAACAGGCCCAGGTCTTCCCTTTTATCTTGGGACTGTGACATCAGGACCACCTCCATTCCTCTCTAAGCCATATTTTTTGCTTGGAAAAGCTTTAAATATAGTCCAGTACAATTACGCTGGCAGAAAGCGCAGGTCTCAGCATGTACTAATGCACATACACAAACCAGTCCTCAGCTAGCCTTCACTTTGGGGTACACTGACTTCAGGCATGCAGAGCCCATTAAGCCAAGATCCCACCTCTGCCCTGTGTGGGAAGGCAGCAGCAAACAGAAGGCTAATACATTTCTTTGTGCAGTTGTTTTGTGCAAAAGCCATCAGGCCCTCTTCCTGTATGACACACAAGACAAGAGAAAGATTCTGCATCAGAAAGCCAAGACACAAAACACAGAGGCAAAATCCTCAGGCTGGTCACAACAGCCCTGCCAGCAAACCCAGCCCCTCCTGCCTAAGGAGGGGCACACCCAACCACCTCCCTAAGCCCCACATTATGCCTCAGAACAGATATTCTTGAGACTTTCCCTGCTGCAAGGCAAATTCTGTTATCTGCACAGACAACCATGAAATAGAGTTTGCCAATGAAAAAAGCAGGAAGAAATTACACAGACTTCTAACAGTGAAAAAAAATTAAGCAGGCTTAAAGGAAACACCCTAAGAATAGTCATTGTATTGCTTTAAGAAGTAAATTCTGAGCAGAGCTTCAAATTGCATGGCATTGTAACTGGTTGAAAATTCTCCTGCTAATGTTCACAAAACAAGGACAAACTGCAAATTTCTTAGCCTCTGAACTGGCTTGTCAGCCACAGAGATGATGGACCACAGATGTGACGATATAAAATACTTCATTATTACAACAAAAGTATTTTCAGGAGTGGTAAACCAAACAAATTTAGGGATGGTATAAACTATGGAGAAGGCCCTCCTAAGGTCAAACCTAGCTTAGGGCAAGATGGGTTCTTCTACAGAGGCAGGAAGTAATTCTTTGCTGTTAAGACTGAATTTTCACTGCACTAGGAATGTTACGCCCTGGATAATATACAGGTTTTAGATATTTTAGATATTTCAACTCATAAAGTAAAATATATTAAAAAACCCCAAACAATAGAGAGACTGAAAACCAAATGCCTTGGTCACATGCAGTCACATACTACATGCCACCACAATTCCCATGGCAGACATAAGCACAGAAGGAATGGCAATGGCACTATGCTATTAAAAATGCATGGAGCTAAACAGAAGTTGAAAGAGTAACCTGTGACCAAGAAGGACCCTGTCTAGAATTCCTTGTACTTGAGCAAGTGACCATAAATTTAGTAGAAATTCAAATCACTGGAAAAGGCAGGGCTGGACATCAAATGACCATTACTAATAGCAGAAGTGTTTTCATAAGCTACCTACGTAAGCATACATCAGTAAGACTGCTAGTTCAAATGCAACCATAAGACACTTATGAGAATATATGAGAATCATTCTCTCCCCAAAACAAGCAGGCAGAATATATCCAGCAGTATTTTCCTACTTGAAAATTATCACAGCACCACCTATCCAGTTTGAAGAGCTTCTCCCATTAAACTGACATGGGTAATGATGAACCTTAAGCAAAACAGCAGGCAGAGCTTTCCAGGATCAAAGCACCCTGACTGTCCTGCACTTGTATTTGTTCCTCCTTACACAGAAAGGCTGATGAGATGAGAAAAAGCTACCCCTCCCTTGGGTGTGAAGGCTCATTCTGCCAGATATGTGTTCCTCTTACTTGTCACAAATTCAGGGAACCTGACTGACATCTGACTTATTCTAAAGTTTAGCAAGATACGAAGTCTGCAGTCAGCAGATCATAGTAGCTCTTACTTTTTCTGTGTTAAGGAAGACCTGACACTTCTGAATTTAGTGCCAAGTCCTCATGCTCCTTATCCAGCACACTGCAGCATAAGCCACCTTCAGAACAAAGAGTAAAACCAATCAAAAAATGCTGAAGATTAACAACAATAAGCAAATCATTACATTGCACTTAGTTTAACCAGAAACACTGTCTACTTCCACTGAAAATATATCTACATCTAAATTATTTCAAACTCTCATGATTGCTCCCAACATTTCAATGTACTTGGCCACTGTAAAGTTACCCTTATGGATAGTTGTTTGGGTTTGCTTTTGAGTCTCAAGTCCAATGGAAGGGAATAAAACCCTCCAACTTCAGCATTTAAGAAAAGATTATGTTTTCTGCGCCTAGTTTAGGGCAACCTTTGCAACTATTCAAGCCCTTCACTACTAGAAATCAGACTGTTGAGCAACAGCACTTCAAAATAATAGAAGAACTTTCTCAATCTTTGGGAAAGACTGAAAAACAGATGCTTAGTAGATAATGATTGCCAAAATTCACATGAAGTTTTAGCTGGAAATCATGTCTCTCACATTCTAAGCGTGACACTATATTACACTACACCAGGATGGTCCCAACAGACCCTGCCTTGGTAGTTTCAGGAGTTCATCCTCCCAGCTGGTTTTCTACCGGACTGTCAATACACTAACCAGTCCTTCCCTTTGGTACTGACATAACTTGCTGGCTGAAAATACACCCTGGAGCTGAAAATACACCTCTGCTTTACACAGAGGACTGGATTACTTCTAGGTGCAGAGAAGACCAGTGCCTCCTGGTAGTTTAGGAACCTGATTCTGTGTACCAGAGTCAGAAAGTACTGCAATTACCTGAACAAAATGTACTGCTGAAGAGGTCTTAGCATTATTTCTATGGATACACTAGTAAAACTCCTTGCACTTTAAAAGTAGCAGCAGAGATAACATGAAAAAGAAGGAGAAAGACCAGGTAGGTGAAGACACTTGTGGTCTTAAAGGGCTACTTCATTGTCTTGTTTGTTCTCTGTCTTGATTTGTGTTCTCTGGCTTTACAGCACACTGTTCCCCACCTGCTAAGCAGAAAGCATGTGAACAGAGCAGGGTAAAACCATAGGTGATGGCTGCTGACCGTGTTGTCACATAGTTGTGCCTTTGCTACAAGGAAAATTTTTGAGTTAATGGACTTCCATGTCCACATCAGGTCTTGAGTGTCAAATCCACTTTTTTTTTTTTCTCCCTACTGTTCTGAAGCAGTTTTTTGTTGGGTAGGCAGCAGTGCTGCTTTCCCAAGGAGGTGGTTGGCACAATCCAGAACAGGCACTCAGACTTCAGATATTGCTATCTTTGCAGTAAGCTGTCTTTGCCCCATCAGCAAATCTCCTTCTGGCACATATCTATGCTCAGTCAGCTTCAGATATGGTCCAATTATGTTTCAGCTGCACTTGTTAGAACAGATAGAGAATTATAAGGAAAAGACCTCCAAATATATAATAGTTTATGCTTATTAAGTTTTGACTGTCTGTGGTTACATAAACCTTCTGACAATGTCAAGAAAAACACATCTAAATACTACCTCAGGTAGTATGTTCCTATAAAAATACGTTTAGAAGAACAAGAAAGTTCAAGAAGGGGGAAAAAACCACTATAAAACACCAAAACTCAAAGGCAAGAGTCTTACTTTAAATCCTTTTAAAGACTCTTTTATTGCACCATTCTTAAAACTAAAGCTAAATTAGAAAGGGAAGGAAACTCTGGCTGTTTACAGAGGATGTGTGTCACAGAACAGCATGAATCTCCCCCACATATAGCACACAGAGTGCTGCCAGGTCAGCATAAAAAGAAAGCTAGGGCAAGATCTTCAGCTAACAGATGAGCTACATTCCACTAAATTTTCAAAGGTACACCAATTTTTTATCAGCTGAAAATTCCTGATACACAGGCCTAAGCAATACACAGTTGTAACAAACTCTGTTAATTATTGACACTCAGTAAATACATAAGCATATGCCTATTTTTTAAATTCTGCAGCTGTTGCATTTAATTAAATGGATTTTTCCAGAAATTTGAAAACAAAACATATGAAAGTATAAACATAAAACCCATAAAGTGAATTAAACATGTCGTTCAAACAATACTCAATAAAACACAGCAACAGCAAAAATCTCTAGGGTTGAAAGTGGACAATGTCACATTTTAATAAAGCTGCAAATAAATTCAGCAATAGGTTGGCAGAATATTTTGCTTCATTTTAGTCAGGATCCTGCTATTAAGAATCACTTATTTTATAATCAAAAATATTTAAATAGAACATAAAGACTGCCCAAAAATTGAACTGTCATGGATTTTCAAAAAAATCGGGCAAGCAGTGCTCTGTCCTCTTGCCTGTGTAAAAAATAACTTGATTTACCATCAACATTTTTTAAAAGCCATCAGCTTTTATTGCATCCTGACTGCACTGAAAACTGCCACATCCTACTGTGTTTGAGAATGAGGGCAGCTGTTTATTTATTTAGCTCACATGAATGCTGTAAAAATTAGGTAATAAACGTTTGTAATACATGCTGAAGATAAAATGTATTATTACTAGAGATGGCTCCAAAGCTGAATATTAACTTGAGAGATATGGGAGGTCAGACCCAAATTAGGCACTCTGGCCTCAGTACCAATCAAACACAGAAGTGTACAGGGCTTTTTCCAAATGGGGCAATTTCATAATCTGCACTCTCATGAGAGCTCAGGCCCACAGAAATCCCCTGAGAAAGCTGAACTTTTCATCAGATAACAGTGTTACATATTTCCTAGGGGAGTACTAACACTAAGCTCAATGTGGAAAGTCTCTATCCTGCTGTCTCAACCAACCTCAGAATGTAGCTTAAATAAACCCAATGCAATCTTCCACAAATCAGGCATTTCTTAAGATTCTGAGATTAGAAGTCAGTGAAAAGAAACACAGAAATTGCCAGAGTAGAAAACAGAAAATAAATGCAAATTGAAGCTAAAACAGCGTAAGTTTTGGCAACATAGTCCTGACATTAACAAGCTGCTCTGACAAGGCTATATACAACAAGGGAGATAATAGAAAAGTGTGAGAGGTTTAACTGTTCCCTTAACGCTTTCCACTTTACTTGCTGGTTTAAAATAAAAGTCAGCGTTGACAGACAAGGCTAAAGACTACAGAACACCCAGGAACTTTTAAAGATGGTCCTACCTCTGCAGCATATACTAATACTAATTACTGATAAGCACAGTAATCAATTCTTGTTTTCTTCATCATTGTGTCTTTATCTAGATAAATTAAGAAAGATAAAGGTGAATGAAATAAAGAAATTGCAATTTAGTATCTACTGGAATAGCTCTGTTGCTAATTGTAGTTATGGGTGCTGTTGACTCCCATACACAGACTAAGTCCATTAAGTGGCACCATAGGTTAGCTGGTTCTAAAGTAACCACACTGCCAGTGCAGCCTTATGCCAACAAGCTTGCAGTTTTCCTTGTGTTTTTTTAACAGGTTTCACACAATCTTTCTGCAACAGGATTCTCAGAAATGTTTTTTCTCAACCTCCTGTCACCTAGTATAATTTAGACACTACAGCAAGGCCAGATTCAACATACCACTGTATGTTTTTTCAATTCCCCATTCAAAGAGATTTCAGTCTTGCTCTATCACATCCATACATATCTATCTAGAATCCAAGCTGGCATAATTCTAAACTTCTGAACTTCTGTCTTTAAAGTTAACTCTGCACAAATGAAGTTCAGATCAAAAGAAGGCATCAAAGTTCAGTTCTACAGAATCAGAATACAGCAATACACATTATGCTATATGCATTTGTCCATCTCAACCTCTAACCAAAGTCACATAATAACAACTGTTCATGAACAATCCCATGGAAAACAAGTATGATTCTCCATACAGAAAACAGATTTTAAAATACAGCATCATTTGTACCTTCATCTCTGTCAAGATAATTTTATTAGTTTAATCACATCCTTGGCTTCCAAATAATAAGAAAAGCAGAAGCAGACTCTACTGAAAGTGATAATTCAGTATCTAGTTATATTGTAGTTGCAGGATGCTATTTTCTGAATTATGCAAATATCATAGCACCTAACTAATTAAAGCTATATACCTAACTGCCCAATAAAAAACCTGGGACCAATGCTGCCATAAGAAGTCTTTTCTACTTTTGCCTATCTTTTGACTGCCAGCCTCCCAGTTTCAGTTGAGGACAGAAAAAATAACACACCAGTTGGATTCACAGAGAGACTTTGCCCACAACCTGTAGTAAGGGACTTAAAGTGCCCTTCCAAGAATGTTTTGGAAATGTTTTTCCAGAAGATCTGCAGTTGCCTAAACAATTTCCATTTACATAAATTATCAACTCTAAGAACATGCCTGTTCAGCAGCACAGAGATTTGAAGAAAAAATTAATTAGGCATATGTGGGAAAACTGCCATGTGTACCTGAATCTCCTACCCAATCAACAACTACAATCTTTGTGCCATCCAAGTACCCAGTACTGGCCTCTTCTTCCACTTGCTCATTGTGACAGGCTGCATCTGACCACAGCAGAAATCACAGCGGTTCCCACACAGTCCCAGACTCCCCTTTCTCCCCTTCCTGGAGGGATGCTTTGGGCTGGGAGACAGTAGCAGCCAGGAATGCCCTAGGGAGTTCTGCTGAGGTCTAGTGCAAGGTAGCTGCTGTATGTCTTTACAAAGGTAAAGTAGCCTTCCTACCTACCCCAATAAATCAAGACCTCTCTACTGATACAACAGGGCAGCATTTTTGGCAGCACTTTTCCCCTGGCCTAAAGGAAAGGCAAGGACTGGAATGTCACTGTGGAGCACACTATTAGAGAACCCAGGTGCGTATTTATGTGCAGCAATGCCACCCTGCCACAGTTGGTGTCTGCAGGCATTTCTGGGCATGAATGCCACCTGAACATATGGTTTGCTAGTCTTCATTCTAGCCTAGCTGGTTTTTGCTAGGATTTTTTCCAAAGGAAGTCAGGGAGGAAACCAGTCTAATTAGGCAGGCGTAGGCAGGTATAAGAATCAATATGAATGTTTAGCTTGAGGGCGTGGGTTCAATTTTGTTAGGGACAAGACACTGAGGAGGGAGTTAGCCATCACCTTAATGTCACCTAGCAGATAATGTATGACATCCTGTTTCCCTGAGCACCCTGTAATCATACAGTAGTACACAAGCCACCAAAAAGCCTCTCCAAAGGCTCTTCTTTAGCCTAAGCCCTCTACCATCCTTTACCTCTTAAATAAAAAAAGCACTAATAGCACTGACCAGACAGGCTGCAAACTCCTTCAATGTCAACATCTCTGTGTGCAGCAGAGTGCAACATCAGCAAAGAATGCCACCCAGCTGATGTTTGTCTCTTCTACCACAAGCAATACTAATCCAGCAAACAACTAGGACAGGCAGGGCACATGTGGAATAATAGCCCGAGATCTGATGCAATTTCTTAGGCGATGTTTGTTTCCCTCTGCCTATTTCATCGCTCCATTTTTGTTTAGTTGGGTTGCCTTCAAGAAAAATAGAAACATGCCCTTTGGGATCACTGAAAAATAAGAGAAATGCAGTAAATACTAGGCGGGCTGGCTTATATCTGCAACTTTTAGCAGCAACCAAAGAAGATGGCTTTAATTATACCTGTTAGTTTATTACCACCCTGTGGCAGTGCAGAACAAAGTATTTTGGAGTCTTGTAGACAGAAGGAAGAAATAAAGAAAAGTGTGCCTCAGAGTCAATAGCAAGCTGTTTTCAAAACAGAAGAAAAGCTTATTTCTTGTAAATACTTAACCTGATAAAATGGCACTGAGGCCAGCTGCAAATTCAGTGCCTACAAGCAGTGATCCAAACCTACTGCAGCTGGCAATCCCAGTAGCCTTGTCATGCTCTTGAAAGTGCCGTCACCAAGGTCTTTGACTCTCTGTACTGATTTGCACTCTGCCTTATCATGATTGTGTTAAAGACCTTGGTGACATTGCTGGACAGACATGTAACAAGTGGAACAGAGAGGGCACCTGGCACCTGCCTGCAAAATTGATTATGTTATGGCATGTGTATGCCTGCACGTAGATTTTACTGCTCGGGGCTTGCTGGAAGGGGCCACACAACAGCAGTGCCCATAGAGCATGACAGCTGCATGTGCTGAACTCCCTCACACCACCACTTAGCACTTTATCCTGGCATACTGGCTTAAAAAGGTGCTACAAGAAGCAACGCTGGACTGTTCCCTACAGGTAACACCTTCCTCTCCAACAGAAAGATCTTCTCTGCCGTTCCTCCTCAAACTCCTGCACAAGCAGCCCTGTCATGAGGAATTATCTCCCACCTTATCAAGAGGTGCCTAAGATACAAAGCCTGTTGGAATGAGTGGATAGTGTGTCCTGAACAAAACCTTCATGTCCTACCTTGTTTTTAACAAAGACACTGACACGCTCATACCTGTGCAAGCAATGTGAGCCATCCTAAGTAGGTCTCTCATCCCCAAGGTTCAGCTCATGCCTAACTTCAGATCAGATGACTAAGTCACACCTTGAACGTCAGTTTGTGAGGGTTGTTTTAAGAAGGTTCAAGTGAAAGGACTTTGGCAAATGCCCTCTGAACAGATTCAGACATCAGAAGCCAGATATAGACATGAATGTCTGCATAACTAGCATTAGCTCAAATTTGCATGCTAGCAATGAGAGATCAACTCCTGGAAGCCTTTTTCAAAATCATCAGGCAGTGGTGGGAAGAGTGTGTGAGGGGAGAAAGGAGCTGCAGAAACTCCAACAGAGTCCATGTCACACACCAAGGAGCACACAGTCCATCCCACTGGGGAAGTTGCAAAGTTGCACCTGTTGCACCTGTCTGCAATTCACATGGCTTCAGGTCCAGGCCAGAGTTAAAACATACAGGATATTACATTTTCAATTATTAGCTTATCAATAATTAGCCCTCCTGCTACTGGGGGAAATACATGTATAGAGACAGTGCTTTCAGGCTGGCTGATACACTTATATCTGACACCCACTCCTACTCTCTCCTCAGGTTCCCAGAGTCACTGGAAGACATGCCCCAGAGTGAAGAGGATTTGCATCTCTTACACCTCATCGTCAACAGCAACTAAGAGTTGACCTTCCTTGCACAGGAATTTAAGTGCTGCTAAGTATAAATACATGAGTGCTTCTAAGATTAGAGGATGCTGTTTCATGCATGCTGTCAAAGAATGAATCACACAGCCAAGGAGCGGACAGCAGGATCCACCAAGCTGGATGGCTTTGTAAATTAGCATGAGAAATACAAACAGGCTTTGTTCTCCAAAAGCCTTACCAACAATGGATATTCTGTCATTCTAATGAAACAGAAACTTGATTTTCTGATTACACATTTGAAATATTTTATTATAGAAATATAGTTTGTGATGACTGGGTCTGGGGCTTGTTTTTACAGTCAGTCCACCAGTCTTTACAGTAGAGAGAAACATGAGCCTTCTGACTTTCGACTTGTATAGCACTCCACATGCAAAACTCTTCTTGGAATCACTCCTCCCCCTCAGACCTTCCCAGCAGCAAGAGCTTCAGTTTATGGCTTTGATAGTGCTCTTGTAAATGTCCATGTCTGACATTCACTGCATATCTCAATACAAAACACCACACCAGGATCTACTCTCTTTGGAAGAGTTAACTTGTCAATGCAAGTGTAAAAGTAGTACTGCTAAAGAGTGAAATACTGCTACTAGAAGTGTAAAACCAGTAACAACAGTATCTGTCATTGTGATGGACAGAGCTTGTTCCCAGCAAATCAAACCAAGCAACTGAAGATATTCATGAAAACAACATCAAACGTCTCCTTGGGAAATGGTCAACTCATTTTGGCTGTGCTCATTATGTGTCCATCTTTGCACAAAGGGTTCACTATGTATCCTCTCCCTTCTGAAGCTACTCCAGATTTAGGTAAAAGCACGAGGATGTCACTCACCAGTTCTCTGAGTAAAAAAAGAGAAGGCCTGGTGGTATGGATACTGAGCTCCTCAGCAAGGAGGCGTGGAGCCTTTATACACAAATATGAACTAATGGTCAGAGAAAGTAGACCACATTATTATATGCAGATGGGATCACATCATAATTCTGCACAACCCTGAAGAGCAGAGAGGGGGGTTAAATACCCAAGACAAATACCTTGTACAGTCCATGTCTGTACATACATTGAGCACATACCTGTTAACCTGTCACTAACAGTACAGGTTATTCCAAGGTGACCTGCAATGTACTGAGCAACACAGAAAAGAATGTAAAAACACCATCTCTGCTTTGAGTGTGCTCAGTAAACATCAGACTATGTGACACTATTCACATCATACCAGGTCAGATATCCTTCTCCCTGCAGCCTGCCTGAGCTATGCTCAAATGATGAGAGCTAAGAACTACTGCTGTGAAACTGAGGGCAATTTTCACAAAACACCAAAATACCACCTATGTCCAAAGAGCTCTACATGCTGCATAAAGGCTGTGGGTGAAGACCCTCAATGGCTGTGCTCCCTTTTCTATTTCCCTGCTGTATGTCTTTCTAAACTGTTACTTTCCATCACTTCCACTAGCTACATGCCACACTAACACAGCATCCAAGATAGATAATCTTTCAGGAAAGAATATGCCAAAAAACTTTTACAAGGTGCCATGTCAGAAAGACCCAGCAATATCAAGAGATCTGCCACATTTCCTGAGACTGGACAGAGCTCTTCCACGTCCCAGCTCTGCTGCAAGCTTCCCACGTGATCTCACACTAGTCACTCATTCATCTGCACAGAACAGGAAGGCACATCATCTTCTCACACAAGCTAAAAACGGGAGGATTCTAATTTTCATAGGAAATAGGACAGTGAAACCAGACAGTTTTCTTTTGTATCCTGCCATTCAAAATCCTGCAAGACAATGTCAGAGAGTGTACTACACCAATGTCACATAGGGACAAAAAAATCCCCCTTCAAAACCAAACACAAGAAGGGAAATGGATATTTCATTGTCAGATAATAACCAGCTTTGAGTTTGTAAATTGGAGGCCAACATAAGTTTTCCCCATCGTGTTCTTCCAGCACACTTACCTCGGAAGCTCAGGGGGTAGAACACTAAATTGTAGCTACATTGTGTTCACTGCTTCACAAAATAACAAAATAGCTAGTGCCTTCCAAAAAGACACACTACTTCAGCTCCTTTGAGAAAACAAGCACTTTGACTAACTTCAGTGCACCCAGGATTATAGTTTCATATCCAAAACAGCTGCTGTTCTTGGCATTACACACCATGCCTTTTTTCTTCCACCAAATAAATTAAAGAGCACACAAAGCTCTGACACAGGAGAGGCTTAAGGTACTTCTGCAGGATTGGAAAATGTTCGATAAGCTGTAAGTTATAATCGTGCACATTCACATTATGGCACATTCCTGAAATTTACATGCACATGGAATTAACCAGGCCAGAAATACCAGGTATTGACTCTTTCTATCAGGCTGTTACCTAAGCCAGAGGAATTTCCCAACTTGCGTAGTTTTCCCAGGACCTTCTGGACATCCTTTATACTCGTGTCCTGTTGGCTGTACAACAGTAACCTCCTGGCATCTGAGAACAGGCGGGAAACACTGCGGGAAAACAGAAAAACAAGCAGCAGTCATCAGCTCCGTGAGCCACCATCCACAGATACAGTTTTACATACCAATTCCAAACTTTAATCCCCTTTAATTATGTCACTCCAGCACAAAAACCTCTAAAATGACAAAAAAATGACTACCCTGTGACAATCCAAGGAGCCTAATAAAAGATGTCTGCTAATGCAAGGTCAATCTAAGTTACACTGAACATCATGCATTTGAAAGCATTTTTAGGATGGAGAGGGCTTCCTGCTGCCTATAAACTGCTGCTTCTTAGAAGCATAATAATTTAAGAATATTCTTGCTCCTTTCAAATGCTTCTCCAGGTTGCAGACGCATTATGCTCTGCACTAAGCCTATCTTTCCTGACACCATGAATGTAGCAAGTAAGGTAAGATATAGGAAAGCTGGCCATAAACTGTGCTTCCTGCATCATGTTAGCCAGTAATAAGTAATAAACATCAGGGAGTATTCCCTAAACCTGTTCAACTGCCTCTCACTCTATGCTGCTCAGAGGTTCATTAACCAGGAAAAAAAGATGCTCTGAAAAATGGAGTATCCTAAAAGCCTTATTTTTTTTGAGTCAAATTCTGAGCCCAGGTAAGAGAATGGACTCAGTCCTTATCCACAAAACCTTTTCATTCACCAAGAGCTTCAGGTACTTGGACTAGGGAATTCTGCACACCTACCTGTCTGCTAGCCCCTATGAATTTGGTCACTGAAGAATCTGGTACTTCAGAGGTGGTAGAAACTGCAAAACCCTCACATAGCATAAGATTTCACAAATGGTAGGTGACTTCCAAATATTCCTTTCCCCCATGTTTCCCCAAGCACAGAGATAAGGCAAAAGCAGACAGACTCACATAGAGGCATTGAAGTTTCCAACAATACCAGGGGATTCCCCAGGAGTTGGGTAGCGGAAACATGGGTTGTTGGCATTACAGATGATCCCCTGTATCCATGGCAAGGTTCCTGCTGAAGGCATAGCTTTATTTGGAAAGTGACCTAGAATAGAAACACAGGAGTTAGGAGACAAACACATGATCCAATCCTCTAATACATGGCATTGTATTTGAAGAGCAGGGCTAACCCTGCCTGGTTATTGCCCCAAAGTGCCTATGAAAGAGCAGGACAGCCAACACTAAGAAGGACTGAGCTTATACTAGACTTTCCACACTGCTCTTTCAAATCTTCTTGCTGAAGTCAAAACCTTTCCACTAAAAATATAGTTAAGTCATAGGCCAGAGTTTACATCCTGTTTAAGAACAAAGCAGTAACAAACTACTCATGGCAGATCTCCACCAGTATGCCACTTGTATACTTGTGAATCCCACACCCCCCAATGACTGGGGAAGAAAGGCCTCTCTTGTATAATCGTGGACCTTATAAAAGCTGTCAGGCTGCTTTTTGCAACGAGCTTGCTTCCTCACCTCCACCTTCCCACTAGGGAAGGGATCCTGGAGGAAGATTATGCCCCTTCCTCTATATCTTAAAGCTCAAGACTTTGAGGATCAGATGCTCACACCCCGCCCTCTGGTGCCCACCTCATCCTCCCAGCATGCCTGCAATTACTCAGGGGGCTGGGCTCCCTACCTCCACAACCCCAACAGAAGTATCAAAGCCCAAGAAAGAAGTAGCATCAAAGCTGTTAAATTACAGCAAGGCTGATTCATGTGGGTTGCTGAAGGAAGATGGGAATCTTAGCAGCCCTCCCTGGAGAAAGCGAAGGAGAAGGGTTAAGGAAACAAAGTTTATTGTTTCCAGTACCCAGGAAACTCTTGCTCCTAGTTCTCTGTTTAAAATAGAAGAGCTATTTACCTGACCTGACTTTTATGCCATTTTGCCTTTTTGTCCTTCTTGACTGAGGGGTTTGTGGTGAAGGAGGGGGAGGGAGAAAGAGGAAAAATGCTAAGACTTTCTGATTCGTCTTTAAAATTTCCCAGAGAATCCTCTTCTCTGTCCTCCATGCCTTTCATTTTACATTGTTAGTAACTCCAAGAAAATGTTCAGAGCAATGTCAAAAGCGGAATGGCACACAAGAGTTTATGGTAACCTTTTAGACACGGTGACGCATGTAACACCAGTTTCTCCGAGAGTAAAGCAGGAATCTGTTGGTTTTAAATCAGATAAGATACACAGAAAACAGAATAATTTTCAATTACATTGCTGCAAACTTCTAGATCTTCAGAAGAGATTAGTCATATCTTGTCAGATTCTCTCCCTCCCACCGCCAAAAAGGTGCATTTTGAATACTTTGAAGGGTCACAGGAACAGAAAAGTTTTACATGACACAAGACAGCACTAGCACTCCGGCCCAATAGCAATCTAATATGTCTTCTCTCACTGGTCTGGTGAAAGCCACATAATCATCACTTCCAAGTTGATTGTTCCTTCACATTTTAAGAGAAAACTTCCTCACACTAAGCCAGGCTGTTAGAAACAAGAAATCCTGACAACTGCCCAATCCTTGGCTCTTCTCAACCAGGGAAAGAAAACAGAATTTTACTTGTTTGTTGAAAAAGACTACCATTAAAATACTGAGGCTATGTGGAGGTTACAAAGCACCTGCACACAGCTCTGTTACTGCTATCACCAGGCATTACTGCTATCACCTACAACTGATTTCATAACAGCATACAACACTGCCACTACAGATAACAATCCGACTTCCCTTAAGGCATCTACAGGGTTGCCAAAGAGTTTGCCATCAACCCAAAAGCCTTCTTTCTTTCTATGTCTGCTCACAGTTCAGCAAAAACTGCTTCACTTCACAACACATCCATATCTGTCAGCATAAGTGAATGTTCAGTGAAACCAATCCAGACAACACAATTTAGAAACCTATTCAAAGAAGCTTTTCAAAAGATGAAGAGGAGTTAGCCATAGAAGTGAATTAAAAGTTACCAGGTGCCATATGCTCTATACCTGCTGAGGACAATGTAAAAAGGCAGACAAAGCAATAATAGTCAGCATAAATGGGAAGGGTAAAGGATTGCAGGTGAAAGACTTAAAACTATGCTTATGACACCATGGTGCCAGAGCAAATGTTTTACATGAAGGCTACTGACTAGCAAGACCAACCCGAGTAGTTCTACGAAATCACAGCTCTTGCTAGGTTTCAGCTTATATACAGCCCTGCCATACCTGAAATTAATTACCACTGAGGTTGCTAGTTATTTATAAAAGCTGATTAGAGTGCTAATTGCCTCTCTTCAGCTTCATGTCTATATTACAGTTATCTCTCCTAATGTCACTGTAACATTCAGTCAGAAGAGGCAGTTCAAATTCCATGTAAAGTATGAGATTTAACTTAGGGAAGTTTTAACTTTGCTGTTGAGTGCTGAAAGAAGCGAGTTAAGCAGTACATGGGATCAGCAGAGTCCAAAGTGTAATGGGAAACTGCAAACACTAACACCTCAGCTTTAAAAGATACCAGCTTGAGCACCCAGCAAACAGCACAAAATCCCCCAGACACTGCAAAGACAGGATAAGTGCTGTAAAAGGGAGTTCTTTCCTTATTTCAAGAAAGAAACACTTCAGAGGTCCCTTCAGAAACATGTTTTGCTGACCCTTAAACCTTACCTTGCAGTAATCAGGCTAAGGAAAGATAAACAAAGAGCTCTTCCACAATCAGTTAATTGCAGTATGAAGTATGTCATCGAACACAGTAAAACAACACCGTGTTGCTAATAAACAAGTCATGCTTCCTAAATCCAAATGGCAACCAAAGAGGCCTATAGATAGCCATTTATAAAGAACAAGCTTCCTTTGAAAGAAAAGCAGAAATGTGCCCATTTAGGGTGCAAAAAGAAAAGCAGAATTTTTTATTTTTTTTTTTTGTCAGCAATGTAAGACTGCTGAATCTACTAAATGCAGAGCTGACACTGTAATAGTTTGAAGAAATGGAATCGCTCTTGTGCTCTTTAATGTGATACATTAATGCACTTTACTACCTGGAAACAAGATTACTTAGAGATCAGAACACTGCATTCTTTTATGCTAAGTCATTCACAGATCAAAAAAGAAAAATAAGACTGGGGTTCTGCACAGGTTTTACAGATATTGCAGGGTTGTACAGCAAATTCTCAGGTAATGTAAATACAAAATGAGAAACAGCAAGAGAAAGAGCAGCAACCTACAGTCCTGGAGCAATATCATCAGTTAACTGCAGTTCCCAAGGTGAAAGCAAAGGAGTTAAGTTAAGCCCTCCTGCATATTTCTGACTGAAGTGGGGAACCATTGCTCTATGCATCTTCCCAGCTGCATTACTGCATTCTAAACATGAAACAAAAAGCATTCTGGGTGCAGCTGCTGTGTTTGGTACTTACATTCATGCTGCTCATAGGGCGGATATGAAAGTCTTACAGAGATCAGGATGAAGAAGATAAACAGAGGCCAGGCAACTTCGATCAGCAGCTGGAACTGGAAACAATAAAGGCAAAGTATTAAGACATCATACTCAAAATAAAGGTCAGAACAGAAGTTCTAGGACAACCCACTTGTAAGCCAAAACAGTTTTGTAAGCACTGTCTCACTTTGCTCTGCCTACGCATGTCAGGATCAAGAAGTTTGTTCCTCCAGCTTCTAAGATAATCTGCAAAGAATTACAATTTTTTTCTCATTGATATGTGCCAGTTATTCAACTAAAATGTGCTTAAGGGCTATTTCTGGCTTCTTTTTATGTTTTTCTGTCCCCTGACTGAACGAAACCTCCCAATTAATCTTTCTAGAAATTAGTTGAATTTTTTATCCCATATTTTGAGTCAGTGGGTACTTATATCCCACTCTCACAGCAGACCATTAAGCTTCTACCCTAACACATCAGGCATGGAAACTGTGCTGATGCATGCTACACCAACTCTTTCAGTACTGCAGAAGTGTATTGGTGTCTAGAAAGCAAAGCTACTAAGATTAGGCTCATATCTAGTCTGTTTTGTTCTAATTTATGTTTTTTCCTGAAGGTAGACAGCACCCACTGGTGCAGGTCATCTACAGAAAGGCAGTGAATATCAGGTAAATAAATAAAGAACTCAGTTATTTAGAGGGACAAGACAACAAGAAGAAAAAGCCTGCTATTAAATATATAACATTTCTTAGACAAAGAATTGAAGTGCAGAAAAATTCACTGAGATGTGGCACATCCCACAGAAGCATGTGGACAAAAGTAAGTCTCCAGCCTAGAGTTTCTAAGACACAAGCTGAAGTTTCCCAGACATTAGCTTCAGTAGCCACATCCCTACTTTCCCACTCCAGAAAGACTGCATAACATGTATTTTCTGTAAGCTATGAGACAAGGAAAACCTGAAAGCTTTTTATGCTGCTATTCCATATGTTTCTTATCTATTACTACTAGTACACTATTACTAGAGTGTTTCCTTGATCAAATGAAGAAAAATCTTTCCCACTTCTTTCCTGAAAAACTCAGTCTTTTCTAATAAGAGGTCTACATCATCCTCCTTAAAAGCCAGAGTGTAAGACCTGCAACTTAGTGGGAGGCAGTATCCCCACCCACAAACATGTTTTTCCATGTTCCATCACTAACAGCTAAAATTGGACTCTTAACACTCAGCACAAGGCATTCCATGCAAACTTTGAGATGAGAGACTTCTAGCTAACTACTGTACCTCAAAATAAGCACACACCGTAAAAACAGGGCATCAAAACAAAGGCCACTTGATCCAGCAGAGGAGATTATGTAGGACAGCTTTTCACAAATACCCTTCATAGCTGACATCAAACAGCAAATAGCACCTCTACCTAAAAGGTATAAAAATTGAGCACCAGTCTTCCAGGCACTCCTGGTAACAGTGCCAGTCTCTGCAAGATAATTCTGGAGTATTGTTATCCATTGGATCCTGAGATCAGCTTAGCTGGTTAGAACATGGTACTAATAACTCCAAGGTTGCTGACATAATCCCCACATGGGCCGTTCACTTAGGAGCTGAGCTTGATGATGCTTGTGGGTGCCTTCCAACTCAGAATATTCTGTCATCTTGTTATTGTCATGCACACACTGTACAGCTACTGGGTAAGAAACTCCATTGAGACCACACTAACAGAGGTGCCAGGAAGATGCCTCAGTATCTCTGGTCTCTTATTACAATAAACAATGTAGTGGCAGCATACACTCAACCATTAACACTGACAGCCTACTTCCATATGCATTAAAACAGTGCTCTGACTTCCAGAGATCAATGTTTAGACCTAGGACACTGACAACTTGTCTACTCCTGTTTTCAGGATACCCTTACAGGGGCTGCCAGGATGGCATAGGAGGACTTTTCCTCCACTTGACAGAAAAGTGCGTATGAAACCCAGACAAGTCCATTCCATCTTCCAGCATCAATGATCATGCTTTAGCACATGTCACAGCCCTCTGCCACTCTGGCTGTAGGCAAGCAGCATGCACCCCAAGCAACAGCACTACAGCTACACTGTTTGGGGAAGAACAGTGTCAGCTGAGCTTGTGGAGGCTTCCTGGGGTGACCAAGTGCAGACAGATAGCCTCACACAGCCCTGCAACTGCTACAGAGCCAATGAGAAATGCTGCCCTTGAGCTCAAGCCCTGGCTTGCTCAGAGAATATCAGCCCCAGCCACACCACACTGGGGTGGACAGCAGTGACCAAGTGGCCCTGCTGCTGAAGGGGGAACAGGCCACCTGCACACACAGCTCCTCTTTTGCACGCCTGGTTACACAGTCACAAATGTAACCACATGTGGGCTGCATGCACAACACACCTCACTTGGCACATCAACAGGTTCTTGGAGGATAGAGAAAGAAGCAGCTCGAACTGACCAAACTGCACCTTTACAGCTGAAGGAAGGCGTCATAGCAGGCACCAAAATGCTACACTGTGAGAGACAGCTGGCAACTGCTGCACCGGAGGCTTGCACAGGGACAAGATCAGAGTGTCAGGAGCATGTCAGTAGAGATTCCTCAGCAAGTCTCTTGTGCTGATCAACAAAAACTGAGTTATCTTCCTTTGCTCCTAAAGGTCAGTAGGTTCCCTCCCCTACCGCTTCCTGACCCTGTTGTGGCAGTGCTTCTCATCCACTCTGATAAGGACACAAAGATACTAAAAGGGAACATGTCTCACTGAGATTCATTCTAAGTATATATTGAAAAATCAAGTCTCCTCTGCCTTTTGTGCTGTAACGACCAGCCTGGTAAATAATGAAATGAATCTTCAAGCACCCAACATCTCAACTATCCCTGCTCCATCTGGAGTTGAAAAAGGAACATCCCATTTGCACACAGCAGGTGAATTCAGCTACGAACAAATTTGTCCTAATTTTACCAAGGTTAATCCCTAAAGCATGCCAAATTTATACCAGCTGCCTGATTCAGGATGCCATTAAACACTGAGCTCTACATTGTGTCAACAGGAAATCTGTTGAGCAAGAACTACAAAGACTATCACCCCATCCCACTGTCAACTCCCCTTCCCACCTTTATGGTTCAATTTCAATGCAGGGAGCTACCAGAAGCTAACCATGCAAGTTTGAGGTGTCTCCTCACTTGCAAGAAAGCAGGGAGAGACAGGTTTTTACACAGTGACCCCTGAACATGATTTTTCTTTCCTCTCTCCCCGTGTGAGCTCCTTCCCCCCACTTCAGTGTTGCTGGAAGCTATCCAGTACAAAGTAACACTTGAACTGCACACATTAGGGTGAGCTTTGAACCCAGGTTTCGCAATGCAGCCCAAACTCACAGCAGCCAACGAGGGGGTTCAGCGGGAAGCCAAGGCTAGCCCACATTTTTTGTGAGAAGGGTAAGGATCAAACTATTTCTAGGCTACACCTTCAGTAAGTACAAACGGGAGAGAGCCTTCATCAGCACAACTCAAGGACAATGGTCTCCTAACAGGAAAGCAAAGAGAGAAAGAACTGTGCAGCTGTTAATAGCATGGTAAGAGGAGATGTTCTGCTCTTTCTCTGCCATTTCCTGTTAAGTGGGCTTTTCCTCCTGACATCTTCTCATCCCAAATGAGAACCATTAATGAGAAAACTGCTGCATAACTGAGGGGCCCCACAAAAACAAGCCATATCTCAGGCTTCATTATGAATTGATTAATAATCAGTGTGGAATAGAGATTATGAACAGTTTCATGCCCTCTGGGGTACTTCATGAGAAACCAGTACAGCAGAGCTGTAGATACCTACCTGTCAGAAGGTACTAAGAAACAGCTGAGCAGATCCAGAATGGTTACCCTACTGTGTTTCTCTGGAGCATCCAAAGAATATGAATGCTCCTCTGCTGCCCAGTAAGCCTACAGCTACCTTGACATGACACACATGCTAAACTCCAAACTTTTCACACCTGATGCAATATTGGGGCTATTCAGCCTGGAGAAACACTCTTTAAAACTACATGAAATGAGGTCATAGCAAGATAGAGGTTGTTGTCTTCTCCCAGGGAACTAGCGACAGGACCAGAGGATATAGCCTCTAGCTCTTTCAGGGGTCAGGTCAGACATCAGGAACCATTTTTTCACTGCAAGGGTGAAAAGGGCAGGCATTGGGACAGGCTTCCCAGGGAGGTGGTGGAGTTGCTGTCCTTGGAAGTGTTCAAAAAACGACTGAGCATGGCATTTAGTGGTAGAGTTTAGTCGGCATGGTGGTGTTCAGACAAAGGCTAGATTTGATGATCTTGGAGGTCTTTTCCAAACTTAATGTCTCTATGATTCTACCATTTTCAGAAGATCCTGACAAAAGTATACCAAGCCATCATTCCCACTGTAAAATTCAGCTCCTCTGAAATAGCCTCCTAGTTTACCTAGTTAAAACATCTCTCCAGAAAATCCAACAACGTTCTAGAATTCCCCTACTTTCTAAAGGCAGTCTGGTAACAGGCAAAATTAGACCTCTAGTAGCAAGATAGGAAGAGTATTTTTAGCTCTTAGGGCCCAGGTTACATGGGCAATTGCTGAGAAAGAGACAACCTTAAGGAGCCACAGCCAATTTTGAGACTACTTCCCCAGCTCCATTTGCAACATTTTTCTAAACTATAAGACTGTTCACAAGGCCAGGATGTGACCCACATTCAGAGAGCAGACAGGCTCACTTCTTGCAGTTGACACAATCCATGAGCTCTCTGGTGGGCAGTCCTATCCTGGGAGATCAAGTTCCATGAAAGGCAAAAACATGCAAAACAAAAACTTTGTCATCATTGGCAGCTCTGTTTATATACAGGAAAAGACAAAGAGGTGGTGAGCCCCTTTTGTCTGTTTTATTTAACAATGGACTGATTCCAGCTCTGAATTCACTGGACCCAAGTCCTGTAAAAACAAGCCTCAGACACCTGAGTGAAGACTTCAGGGACTGTGACCAGTGGTAAATATGATAGCCTTTCCTCTGAGTTTCTAAAACAACCCAACCCAACCAGCTGGCAAGCATCCTGACATTTGAAGGGTTCAGAAAGCTTATCAGAGACCACTTTCCACTCAACACTTCAGTAACTGGTGTTCCTTTCACATTCCCTACAGATACCTCCTCAAGGTCAGATCTAACAGGCCAGATCCCCTGAACAAGCCTGTTGCACAAATCATGCCCTTGTCCAACACAGGTATTCCCTAAACCCCCATGCTTTCTCAGACTTTTAGATGCTTGCAAGAGTTATAGCATTCTATGAGGTCTCAGTCTAAAGGCAAAAGAATTTTAAGAACACCATACTGGATCCACACTCCTATGCCCTTTTTGTCACAATGAGAAATTCTTCTTATGTTTTGTCTATTCTTAACAGGTAAATTTCCACACTGTTAACAAATGGTGAGGACAGCATTTCAGCCACTTAGAACACACCTTGGCAGGAGAACATCAGTTGCCTGGGTTTATCCTCATGCCTATACAAGAACATGCTTCATGCTATCCACTTAATCTAAATCTTCTGTTGTAAAGTTACATAGCAGTTTTGGGATACTCTCAATGATTAAAGTGAATGGAGATGTCTGCTATTGCCTCTGCCACTTCTGCCATTAGGAAGTGGCAGGATTTTGTTGCCACTGTTGCAGCTTGCAGCATTCAAAACGTTTTAGACTCATGGGCACATCCCTGCAGCCTGGCAATGCCTGGCCCACAGAGCAGAGCAGGTCTCAGCACGGGTTTTCATTTCACATCTTTGTTGCTGCACACAGCAGTCATGCAGCCTCCTTGCCTGATATGACACCAGTGTTTCACTACTCCAACACTCTCTCACACTGGAATTTAGGACAGAAGTCTTGAGCACCTTCAAGCTCTCTGGTTTCTGTCCACCCACCACTCTCTCCAGTTTGAATAGGGTCTTTCCAAAGCCAGACCAATGGCTCAGCCAGGGATCACTAGAGGAGGAACATTAAGTAAGATACAGGATGTTTGCATGTTTTTCTTGAAAAGCTGTATAGGCTTGAAAGCTACAAGACTGTAACTTAAGATCTCAAAACACCCTTGGGCTAATACTTACAGTCTGTCTTCTTCTGTAGGTAAAGTTCTTCCATAGCAGCAATCCCAGCTGCGTCCAGAAAGCCATCTTTCTTCAGCAAAGCCTAGAAGCTCCCTTTGTGTAGCAGCAGCAGTATACAGTACAGATGTTGTGGCCAGGCATTAACTAGTGAAAGAAAAGAAAAACAGGAAAAAAGTTTGAAGGGGAAAGTTCTGTCATTCAAAACAGAAAAGGCAACAAGACAAGAGGCTGCACTTTGTGACCCCGCAGCTCCTCCACGGAACACCCCACTGCCTTCTTTCTCACCCTGTGCTCTCCAACCAAGTCTCATGGGTCTCAGATTTAGACTCACTGTTTCTTATCTCAGAGCTCCAAAGCACAAAAAGAGGATTGCAATACAATTTTCTTATTTTCTGCCCAAGAAATTCCAAGTGCAAGGACAGCCCAGAATGAGAATAAGTAACAGGCTTTGAAAAATTATTTAAAGATCCCCCTGAATAAGACTGAACCATACAATTTAACCCTTTTCCTTAAGCCTTCTTCCATATTCACTTTTATAATGGTGAAAAGCTGTCTGCCAAACTAGGAAAACCTTTGTTTTGAAGTCCAGTCAACATCACTTGCAGGAGAAAGTGCTGTGCATTTAACAGCCAAGGGAGAAATGCCCATTCCCTGGAAGGTGAGTGACTAAGAAGGACACTAGGGCTGCTAGCATTCAGATGAAGTAAATGGAAAATTGTTGTTGAGTCAGTGTCCAGGTCTTGCAACCACCTGGCCTCCAACACTGTTGTGCATTAAGTGTGCATCTTGCTACAGTAAAAGAGCACAGAGGATTAAAAAAATATTAATTATTTTTAAAAATTAATCTCTTTGGTGGCAATTAATAAGAGTATAGTATAGGCTTTGTACACGTACCCTTCCAACAAGGCTCAATCTTAAAGCTCTAAAGTGAGCTTTCACTACATAAGTTAAATGTCATTAAACCCTTTTCCCAGAATTAATTCAGCATATCTTAATTTACTTCTGAGTTTTAAGGCCACTTCAAATTAAGAGCAGTTGAATCCTGAGCAAGTGTCTGCACAGGAACTTAGTTAATCCACATTAAATTAATTCTGATTTATGTACCTGAATACACTCTGTTGACAGAATCAGCATTAAGAGGACAACTAGCAGTTGATTCAAACACCTTCCAACACCTGTTAAATTGGGAACACACACACTTTTGATTCTGGCATCCCTCATAACAGTATCCTAGCCCTAAGATTCAGAGTTGCATGTCTAATTGCAAACTACATTGGAAAGATTACCAAAAATCCATAAATGTAGTAGGAACATAAGACTTCCTTAGGAAATTCTCTGGCCAGACCTACACTGGAGTAAGATTAGATGAAAAATTAGGTATGTGAGCTTTGAGATGATGAATAATTGTAATCTTTAAGTCTCATCCAAAAGTAAATTCCATAACTACATGACTTGCAGATTAAAAACTCGTCTCTTAATAATGTAGGTCAGTGTTACAAAAAAAATTCTTTAACATGACTAACAAAAATAAACCTGTTACACTAAGTTCCGTAGATTATTACACTGTAGTATCACAACAGGACAACAGTGCTTCTTAACACCAGTACAGAGAACCAAAAAGCAGTAATAGATGCCTACAAAACCTTACAAACCAAACCTCATACCAGCACACCAGCAGTAGAGTGTACAGTCAGCACAGGCTCCTTAACTTCAGCCAGGTGCTGCTCTAACTCACTGACAGGACCTCCACAGATGCTCCTTCACAGAGGGATGCCCAACTCATCAGGCAGGACAGCCATCCTTCCCTGTCCAGTGCATCCTGCTGGCTGGAATACCCTGACACTAACACATTGCAGATGCATGCACATCTGACTGGTAGACCATGAATTCCCAGGCATATTGGCAGGCTACTGGCACATCCACAGCAGGGAAAAAGCCTGCTCTTTGTGGGGAATCTCAGAGGACAAACCCTGGCTGATGACTGCACCCATGCTCATGGACCCAAAGCACCCCTCTGCTTACAGCCTTGGATATGGGGGGGTGGTGGTCTTTGAAAGCACCTCCCCTTGATGTCAATAGTACATATCTAAAGCTGCAATCAACCTAGCAACACAACTAAGCAGGGAATATTGTTACCTCTCCTTTGTACTACCTCTACTTTTAAGTTTCTGAATAGTATTTGGGGGATTTGGCAACACGTTTACTCACTCTAAAGAGAAACCTGGATTACTTCTCACATAGTACACAGGCACTCACTGACCACTAATGTGGTACAAAAATCTTTTTAAGAACACTAAGATAATTGCTCGTTCATGCATTTTTCCACAACAATACTGGTACTGGTACTAGAGAGTCAAAGGGACTTTTGGTGTTCTCATAAATGGAATTAGATCATACTCCTGCACCTTAATACCCTGCACAGAGGCAAAACAGAAGTTCAACCAGTCTGTGGAATGCACAAATCAAAGGGTAGCTGGTTTAATGCACATTAGTGAAAATTCAGATACTGATCCCTTGCAACTGCAGTCAGTCCACAAGATCCAGAACATGGAAATACTGCTTCATAGAGGTTGTAACATTTACCTCACGTTAGCAAACTGTAGTGAGCTAAGGGTACGTATTTTATCATTTAACTCATCTCAGCTGACCAGCCAGAAGCATGCACAGCCAGGAAGATTCAGCTGTGCCACCTGCTTGAACTTCAGCTCTCTGGAGTTAAGCTAAACTTTACTGGGAACAAAGCAAGTGATCTGGCCTGTTCTGCCTGGACAAAAGTTTTAAATGACATAAAAATACTGACTTTTAAGGACTGTCCAGATGTAGGCATACCAGCTAAATCCCTGCATTAAAGTAGGGCATGGAGCCTAACAGTGGACTAATCACCAAGAGCACAACACCTGGGCCTGAAGTTCTTCCAGCCATGCCAGGTGACAGCTGCAATGACACTGTATGCCCTAGACAGTAGCTGTTACAGAGCAAGAACAGGTTTGTTGGTAGTCACCTCTGATTTTCATCCACAGAGGCTGACATACTTGGTTCACTGCTGACACAAGGTTCACTTGAATAACTAATCCATCAGAAAGCACTCAGGAAACTAATACCAGAGGAAAGTGGCTGAGCATCCTTTCAGATGTTTTCCAGCTCACAATAGGCAAGAACACTAAGCCAGAGATGCAGAGAACTGATCAATCCTACACTTCCAACTTGGTTAGAGCTGAAGTCCCACTTTATCTCCACTTCAGACCAGTCTGGTAAGTTCAACATAGTTCAACAAAGTTCAACATTGCCATTTAGTACTGCAGTGCCAAAACTCTGTTAGTTTCCAATGATGGCTTTTATGTCTCACCTGTGTAAAATTTTGAGCCAACAGCAGCTATCAGTGATCACTCCTGACACTCACCCAGAACTCCCTGAAGCAGAAATACTGCTTTCTGTCTAGAGTAAGAAAAGCTGCAGGAATTCATCCCCATAGCATTAGTTTTCCCGTGATATGAAGTACCACAGTACAACACCCACATGCACTATTAAAGCACAGGTTACATGCACTTGTCCCATGGTCTGCCTTTGCAGAAGACTCCCTCCACATGACATTTTGCCCTGCTGCAGAAATGCTGAACAGCCTCCCGACCTACACAGCTGCAATTTCATCTCATTTTCTGCAATTCAGAAAATTACTCAAGAGAAAGTTAGGCTACAGGGCAACCTCTGAAAATTATGACAATGAAACACATCCTTTGGCCAGCCCTTTCTTTCTAGAAAAGGTGCTAGCCACTATTTCAAAGTAGAATGGCTGTTGAAAAGTCCATTAGCTGGTATACCAACAGTCTTCAAACCTAATCCCTCTTAAATAAATGTATTTTTACAGCTGTAGATTTAGAGAGTAAAAAGCTCAAGTGGCAGAAAATCAGTTCTCCACCCCCTTGCCTGGTGTCTGTACTAAGTAAACATAAAATAGCCTTCAAAAGCAGCTTTCTGCAAACAATGCAGCTGTTTGCTTTCTTGGGGGAGGCAAAAAAACCTTTCCCCTAGAGAAAAAAAAAATTAAATCACTATTTCAAGAGGGAACAAAGTGAACTTACCAAACCTTACGAGATTGGAACATTTCAGGGCTCTGGCAAGACACTACAGACAATTTAAACTACTTAAACTAAGTCCTTGTCAGCAGAGCTAAAAAGCTTTCAGCAGCTGATGGTGGAAGGCTCAGTGGAATCCATGAAATAAGCTAGCAGCCCTCGTCCTTTAAGTCACATTTTCCATATCACAGAAGCTACCACTACTGGAAACTCTCCACAGATCAAGTGGCCATGGAGAGTACAAATCAAACAGCTACACATGATGCCCTCATGAGCTACAGGAGCCAGCCCTTTCCTTTCCCACAAGCAGACATTATCTTCTGCTTCCTGCTCCAGACAAAAAATTTGTACATCTGTTTAACTCCAATAGATCTTGTCTATACAAGTATCAAGTTAAATGAGACTCATTTTGGAAGAAAAGAAGCAACTAGAACATAAACATTAGATTTCTGCAGAAATATAGTCCTGTTTATGAACACTGATAAATGTCTTGACATTTAATTTCTTTTAGGTAGTGTCAAGCTGCATTTTGTGAAGGAAACAGTATCATGAGCCCATTTGAATTCTGCAAATCCCCAGTGATCTGTATGCCATCAATAGAGAGCAGACACCTCTCAGGACTGTGGCTATGAAGGCAGGACAGAAGGGCCTCACTCAAGAACTCACATTCTGATTGTGCTGATTCTGCATTAATTGATATTTGGTGAGGAGGAAAGAAGCCAGTCATGGAAGTGATTTTTTAAGAGAAGTTGGTAACAGTTTCTGCTGTGCCCAACAAAACCAATCAGTAACTAGTTGTGAATATTGACACTTTGTTAAACCACTAGAAAGCTGAAATCTGTGAACACACATGTTAAAGACCAACAAAGCCCAGGAAAAAGCTCTCTTCTGGCATCTGGAGAGGGAAGTTCTTCTCCCATCCAAGGCCAGTGGCTGGGTTGGGCTGAAATCCTCTTGTAAGGTTATGGAGAAGAATGTAATTGATACATCAGTCTCTTTTCCCCTGTAACTCATTAAAAAGTACGGGGAGATGAAACGTTCAAAGATATGAGCAAAGGCATCTATACTAAAGCAGAGACGTTGAAGTAGGTGTGATCCCATGAGAAGTTTGAACAGAGAAAGAGAAGAGTGATTAAGACCCTCTGCTCCCAGAGAAAGAAGACAACAGTTCCCAGAGATGAAGATGATCTCAGAGATAAAGAGAACCTTTGCTCTTGAACAGCCCATCTTTAAAGTACCCCATAAGTTGTACCCCATATAGTACAGTACTATATAGTACCCCATAAGTTGGCATGGCTCATAAATGCAACTGTGGAAAAGCTGTGAAAGATGGGAGGGATTTCACAAATGCGGATTCCCAGGCAGCTGCTATTCATGGAAATTAAAAGCTACAAGAGAACCGTTTATGTGGAGAAGTCTCCATGGCATGGCAAGGGAAACTCCTCTCCCTAATTGAACTGGAGAAAAACTATCCTAGAAGTAGTTCTAGAATAGAACTTGGGACTTAAAAGTCCCAAGTTTTGTCTCTTTACATTGCTAGTGAGAAAAAAAAGGTGTGTGGAGGAGGGTAGAAGTGTTATGAAGGTTTTATTCTGATTCTTATTATTCTTTTAGTCACTGTTAATAAAGTTTTCTTTATACCCTTTCAAAGTTTTGAGCCTCTTTTGCCTTCCTCCTAATCTTATCTCACAGCAAGAAATGAGCAAGTATATTCTAGTGGGTGCACCAACATTTGGCCAGCACTGAACCCACCACATTAATTGATGCATTGGCCAGGAAATCTTAAACTGGTGAACCAAAACCACTACACTGATCTACACAAGACAAACCACCAGAGACTAGTGGCCTGGATAGGCACTAGTGTAGCAGAGGTGCAATTAAGGCTGGAGTCCAGAACTAAATCCTCAAATCTCCCAAATCAAGGTCTAGCGCCTTGGCCACTTCTCTGCTGAACACCAGGGTTTCCCTTCTTCCAGCACAGTAACTGTAACTAGAAGGAGAAAAACAGTATTGATCCAGATTATGTTAAGATTAGGCTAGATAAAGAGCAGCTGTGGACAAGTGCAAGCAATTTTTATCCTGCTGCTAGAGATCTAATTAGACATAAAATCCCCAGCAGGCAGTAAAAACAGGCAGTGAATAAAGAACCAAAAGCAATGTCCATTCTGTGACCTAAAGTCAAAACTAAGCTTGCAAAACGCAAAGGAACAAAGCTGGCATTCCCATCACTAAAACTTCTAAGCAGTCAAAAAACTTATGACATCTACTGGAGCTCTAAGAAAGAGGAGAAACTGCCACCTGAACAATGACAAATTTTATACAAATAACAGTACCAATCTTTTAAAGTAATCTTTTAACCCAAAGATCCTGAAATAGGCTGCAGAAAGGTGCCATAAAAAGCATTAGCAGCACAGAGTTCAATCAACTCACCTAAGGCCACAAGCAAGCAAAAGCAGAGATTAGAATGAAACCATCAGATCCCACACGTCCGTCTCCTGGCTTAAGCACTGCTGGAGTCTGTAGCAGACACAACCAGTCCAGGATCAGCAGTGGAGGTGTGAGCTTTGGACCTACAGGCTCTTGCCTGGGACACAAGATCGTTATCACTGGAGGCACACAGACACTAAAAGCTGGTCTTTCATAATCTCCCCACACAGGACATTTCTCTCCCTTTTGCCAAATGCATAAGGGACACAAAGTTTCCTATTCCATCTAAAGAGCTCTTCAGTGAGAAGTGCTTTCCTCTTCAAAATCACCCAGGTCACGTCACAGAGTTTACACCAACTCCTTGTTCATAGCAATGTGATTGGAGAGCTTCTGGGTCAGCAGACAAGAATTTGATTAGGGTGACAAACAACAATATTTTAGTGGCAGCTCTTGGCAAGATCCTCTTCTGGTTTACTTCCCACACTGACTACCTGGCCTTGGGTTAGGTAGTAAACAGATTCCAGTCTTGTTCTCCAGTGCTTACTAATACTGAAGGCAACAAGCAAACGACTTTCAACATGGCCACCCAGTTAAATTTGTTTTCCCTCCTTCAGGAGCATGCAAAATCTGGTAAAACCAACATTTAAAGGATAATGCCAAAATATCAGGAAGTTGATGAAGCAACTCTAGCAACCTGCCACCTTTGGCCAAAGACAAGGAGCCCACCACTCATCTACAGAACCCTTAAGGCAAAATGCACACAGCTACAAAACATCGAATAAATCATTTCACATTGTTATTTAAGGGAGCTTCAACCTCACAGAATATTGGAGACAACCAATGGAAAAGGACTCCTTTCAGCACCGGCCAACAATAAAATACTTGTTTACAACCTGCTTGAACTACTGCTATGAAAATAACTAGTGACAGAATCAAAGCCCAGTGTTAGGTTCTACCTGCTGCACTAGGTACTACAGAGAGGGAAGCAAGCCTGGATCTTGCTCTGACATGACTCAAGGTCAACACAATGTCATGTCAGGAGCAGAAATCTGGCTTCCCAACTGTTTAGGCAAAATGGCAAGGGGTTTCTAAAGCTATTTAGCCTTGGCATGAGAACTGAGCAAATGGGTATTTCATAAGTCAGTATATTATGTACTGAGCTCTTCTGAATGCTCCACTATGAACAGATGAGCAGATGATCATTTTGAAAGACCTGGCCCAAAATTAATACAATGAACACTGACATTCCTGGTCCTAAACTGTTCAGGGTATCTAACTTGCCTCTACTGTCAAAGCCAAACTCCTAGGATGTATTTCTGAGACGCTGGTGGGCCTATCGTTACCAATCAGAAAAAAAAAATCACACGGGACACTTCGTCACAGAGGAAAACACTAGCTTACAAACAGCTCCATAATAAAGGCTGGACTACATTTTTCAGAGTCCCCAGTGCCTCCTTAAAACATTTACGCAAATGCATATTTTCAGAAATGGTTGCTGCTTTACAACCTTCCCTTGTGACACAACAAGCCAAGTAATTTTGAAAAACCTGTCACAGGTCAGCAATATCTGCCTACCAGAATGACCACAACAACTGGTTCTCATTACTTCTACATGCTTATAGAGGGCTCATTGATGAAAATACAGACAACTCCAATGCAATGGAAAACGTCAAGTTTCCATGCACCATAGCTGGACTTACCCTAAGGAATGCATGCAAGAGACTGTGGCACACACTTAAGCAAGAGGATTGCTTAAGTGTCAAGTATAATACACAAGATGAAATGCAGTCATCTATTTTACAAAAAAAAAGAAAAAAAAAAAACCAGCTTCCACTAGAAGGTTGTGAAATAAGTGAAGCATTTCAACTTCCAACATTACACTGAGTGTCCACTACTTTGCCCGTGGAAGAAAAAAAAGACAAGAATCTAGTCCATTCTTTGGCAAAAACAAACACAAAATGTGATTTGCTGTATCACGGCCAATGTCCAAAAATCCATAGTCCATATTAGCAGATGATTTTTTTTTTTGGCTCTCATAGAATGACTCTTTTCTAGTGGAATGCAGAAATAATAGAACATCCTGCTAAAATAATAATTGCGACATTTGAGCTCAATTCATGCCATTAAGCTTTGATCTCGGAGTGAGGATAGTATCGTCAGCACACAGTTTGCAAAAAGCTGTGCTACACAGCCCCAGTCACTTTTTCCAGCTTTTGACGCATCCTGTTGAAGGACAATATAACTGCAACTAGGAAAAAGGGGTAAAGAATTTCACATTGGAAAAGGTACCTTTCTGCTTGGCAGAAATCACAAAGGGGAGAAGGAAGACACAGCCTCCCCAAGAAAGCAGCTTTTCCCAAAAAGAAATCCACATGCTCAGACAATGTTAGGACAAACACTTGCAACCCCTTCCACAGAACATTCTGGCCACTGAATCATTTACACTAATCAGACAGATACCTGGTTTTAAAAAGTGCAACACTGACAGGCACTCCATGATCCTACTGCAGCATCTGGTATATTTCTGTCTTCTACTGAGCAAAGTTATGAAGCCTTGTGCCTTATGAATCGCATTCATAAGGACTTTTTTTGGGAAGGAGTGACTTCTCCTTCATCTTGCTTTTGGAACTTGCTGTTTATCTTGGGACAAGACAAAGACACCAATGGTGTTCAGTACAAGATTAAACTGCAGTTTGAGTGTATGCCTGCCCTGTAATATCAAAAGAAACTATAGTGTTATTTTCCTCTCCATCTTTAACATTTGGGAACATCATGCCATAAACCAGTGCATGTTTTCAGTAACAGAGCAGAACACAACATGGCTTATAGGGCAGAGAACATCACAGTGTTCCTTTGAGATTCAGAGGCAAAAAGAATAAGCTGTCTGTTAAACTTGATATCTACACAACTGCACTGATATCTGTGGCACAGCTATAAGTAACAGCAAACAAAACAAAAATATCCCTGAAATATGCAGAAAAACATCAGCCAAGAAAAAGCCTCTAGCACAATGAAAGGAAATGACATTGACGAAAGAACGCAATAAACTGGCAAAGTCAGTATTTAGCAGCCATTGTTAGCTTGAGCAGAGTTGGAGTCTGTAAAGCCTACAACAAGACCTCAGCTCCCACACAGCTACCATCCAACTGTGCTGATATGGGAGATGGTAATCCGCTAAAGTGATAAAGAGATGCCCAAGTACTTTTGAAATCAGTGAGTGTGAGATGAATTTATAAAGAAGAATGAATTTATGATCAACCTTGGCAACCCATACAGACTTCAATAACCACTTATCTCTAAAGTTATTCATAGAAGAATATCAAAATAGCTAGCACACATGATAAGGCAGCCCACATACCTGCTGAGTCAGGTGTGGCACCGGGCTGTTAGCTCGGAGCACTGCCAGAAAGCGTGTGACAATCTTCCCGTTTTGCCTGGTCCACAGAGCAAACAGTTGTTACTCACACTTACTATTCTTCAGCTCCAGCTGCACCCCCTGCCACTGAAGCTTCAATCCTTAGGGTGATTTAACTGCATAGCAGTTAAAGCCATGCAAAGCAGGCTAATATATGCCTAATTCAACATCATGCACAGACATATCCAGGAAGGACAAAATTTGTGCAAGTCCTAAGCTCCACCTCACAATTCAGAAGTATCTTCAGGACAAAGCTCCATTAGTTTGCTCCTAAAGCTTCAAGGGACTAAGTACAGAACTGAAGAGCTGTGATCAAATAAATTTCAACCAAATTACTCCAAACAGCAGGCAAGTGCAGAAGTACAATGAGTGGGAAAAGCAAGCTGGTTACAAGAGAGCAAGGTGAGCAAAAACAAATTTTTCAAGTTTTTTATAGGATTCAAAACATAACACTTCTTACATTAAGTTTAGAATATTCTTAATGGTGTCAAGAAAGTTCCACTGGAGCCAAAGCACACTGCAACAGACAACCCCATTTTGCAATTATATCTGGCATTATATATATGAACATAATTGGCAGAATAGATGTAGAGATGAATATTAAGACTATTTCACAAGAACACGGAATGCAGCTCTGGGAGACATGGCTGGCAATCAGAAGAATGAAAAAAATTATCTGGGAAAAGTAAAAATCTGTAGAAATATGAAAACTGATGGCGGACAGGTGATTGTATTAGTTTGCTAAAAGAAAGAACCAAGTCCAGATCTCTTCAAACACAGTAGAAAAACTCTTATTGCTTACTTTAGCATGAATATTTAAATATAGGTTTGAGAGAGATGGGAAGCAAAGCAGTAAGAACTGCTACTCTGATTTAACAGGGTAAAGAATAATCAAAATATCTAAAATACCTTAAAAGCAATAAATTAAATAAAAAGCATTTTTCCCAGTGGCAGAATAAGAATACAAATGCAGGATCCATTCAATTAAGTTTATTTAGTAAGAACATTGCATTCAGAGGAAGAGTAGATGTTGAACTTCGGCTCCTGTACTAATACCACAAATAAATATCCATGGATCTGAATTCAGAAAAGCTCAGTTCTGCTTTATTGTTTGGATGAAGAGAGTTTTGGAGTTTTTCAAACCATTCAAGTTTGGTCCTAACTGTTTTTATTGACAGTCATAGCCAAACTCCTGTTGCAGGCACATAACTAAAATAACAGGAAGAGAAAAAAAGCCACCAATAGATCCCCAGAATATCAATATATTCCTCATTAATACAGCTCTCAAAGAACATTTATGATAACCTGCTTGTTTCTTTTTAAGGCACGAAAATTCAACTGCAAAAACAGGCATAATTCTAAAACATTTGACTTAAACCCAGCTTGCTGGCACTCGCAACAGAGCCTGAAGTCCTTAAAAAAACAGATGTATTACCTGCTGAATGCGAGAAAAAACACACTTTGATGTCTACCATAAAGAGTATAAACTTTGGTCATGCCATTACTAGAAAAATAATGAAAGTAGATAAGAGGACACAGTCAAGTCATCAGAAGAAGGGCAGAGGTGCTGTGGAATCCAAGTTCTCCTGGTCCCTAATCTTGCTCTTGTCACCTACATCACCAAAACTGCTGCTTTATTAATCTAACAAGTACTATGCTAATGAATATTAGCTGTGTGGCTTGCTTGCTCCCAGGAACAACTGCTCATTTGGAAACAGACTAGTAAACTGCAAGTTGTTCCAGAGATTCAAGCAAGTAGAGTGCTAACAGGTTTTGGCCACCTGTCTTCCACACAGCCCTGCCTGCTATTTGCTAAAAAGGAAACCAGATCCCCAGAATGATCTCTGAACTGTGTGGTAAAAGGCTCCAACTTTGTTCTTTCACAGAGAACAACCTTGCTATCTAGCCCAAGCCAGAACAATCTTAGAAAGGCTCTTTGCCCTCCTTTTTCTGTCCAACTCCAATTGTTCTCTAACAAAGTCAGCATAACGCAAACCAATCCCATTGCACTAGGCAGAGCTCTGCTAAGCAACACTCCTCCAGAAAAATAACAGAAGAGGAAAAAGGTCAGCTAGCATGTAGATACTTATGGCATTCAAACTGACATGCATTTTTATTACCTATGATCAAGCTTTTTTGCTAATAACCCACAAATAAAGATCTGAATGCTCCCATTTTTCCTACAGTGTTAGTCTGTTGTGTCAGGAAAGCTACATCAACAGTTTTCCATCCTACTCTCTCTCTCGGTCCTTGAAGCAAGCAAAAATACATTTTCTCCCCATCAGTGCTAAAAAACACAGGACTAGCTTTGCTGCGAAGTATTTTAAAGAAAGCAAACAGGGTGCTTCAGGTACTCCATTCAGTAGTTTTAGTCATGGTATTTATTCTGAATTATCTGTATCACTTTTGTGTAATCAACACAAGCAAGACATGCAGCTACAGAGTGAGACATTTTAACTTTTGGGTTTTTCTGTGGTGATCATCTTTTAAACACTAGAAGCAGAGTCTTAACATAGTATTTTTATCTGTACACTTAGTATCAGTAACTGCAGATGTGCATGCTCATCAGCTACACTAAAAAAGTTTCTAGCATTCAGAATTCAAATCCTTAGCTGGCATAAATATAAAGTAATTTTAGAGAGAATGAATCTCTTCCATGCCAGACCTGAAGAAAGCAGGCAGAGTCCCTAGAAGCCTCAGATAATCAACGAAAATAGATCTTATACATAAAATGTGTTTTGCTAAACATAGTAAACCCTGACTCTAGCTCCTCTCACAGGAGTCATCAAGAATAACCAGCAAAAGAGAAACATGATGATGTTTGGTCAGCCATGGCCTCTGGACCTTATTTCAGGATTTGGTGTGTTGCCCAGCCTAGAAGACCTATATAAACACTGAGGGTGCTTGCTTCAAGGTTACTTAAACAAAGTGGTAATTTGGGTCCTTCTCTGCTCCCTTCTGTCATCATCTTTGTGCTGGCACCAGAGTTCACAAAGCCATGAGAAGACTCTGAACACAGGATGCTGGGGTGAAAAAAACAAAACCACCATGCAAAAAGAAGAGAGTTTGTTTTCAATTACTCACGCTGGGTTGGTGAACTCCAGTGCCTGCAAAAAGGATGAAACAGACAGCGAAAGAAAAGAATAGAAGACCAGGGGAAATGAAGCAGGTCCATTACTAGCTCACTAGCAACCTTCAATTACCCTGGATTAAAGTTCTGGAGAAACCACACCCTAAGAAATACTGTGCCTGCATGGTGCAATGCACATAATAAACACTAGCAGAGCTGTTCGTATTTGGCCACAGATGGATGAGTTCACTACCAATCCTCCTTCTGCTGTCTTAGTGAGTCTAACTCTGCCAGGTGAACTCAATGGTGAGAGAACAGCCTCAGAGAGATGTAGGCAAGGGAAAACTTCCTTCCTGAAATGTGCGTATTCCACTTGATTAACAGGTGAGAATGCTTCAACACAGAATCTGCATAGATCTGCTGTTACTTTGTTTAAGTCACTAAGGCTTATTCCTGAATGATATATACCAAATCTGGTACCAGACCAAGTAAGTCTCTGATCACACCAATACAACACTGAGTGATGTTTGAGTTTGAAAAGAATGTAGCATTACAAAAAAGGTTTGCTAGCAGCTGCCTATGACACACTGATTTATAAATGTGCCTCAACCTCTGTACGGGAAGAGACCACTACAAAACTTACAACATACTTGCTTGCACTGCTATGCAGCTCTATTCAGAGGAAATTTGGAACCAATACCCAAAAGATTACCATGACTCCTGGAAACACTAAAATCTTAGGCATAGCTGCACCCAACTTGTTTATGTCATGTAACTATCATATGGCAACATGTTCTTCCAGCAACAATTTATTGGGGGAAAGTTACTGTAAATACTTTTGGGCTAGCTGCTGGATTATACTCTAATGCCAAATTACAGCAAATTGTGATTTCTGGTAGCCCAGAGAACAGCTAGCAACCCCTTCAGAATACCTACAACAACCTAAAAAACCACGCTATTTTATTATTTAATGCTAAATATTCTCAACAGGTTCAACTTAAATTCTACTATGCAACACTTGTGTTCCATGCCGCCAAACTTATGGCCCCATCCTTTTTGTTAAGGGTTGACTTCTAATTTTAACAGTAATCAGCCCCACTAAATTATGATTACGAGAAACAATGTGCTTTATGTCATGAGAAAAGGCATCAAGCGCCTGCCCATACCAGATATAGACTGTTTCACACAACTCTTACATAAATTAGAATTCAAATGTGCACAATGATGACCNACATAATTTTTAACTGTTACATCAGTAAAACACTGCAGAGTCCCAGGTACTAGCCATTTAGCTTAATATCCTACTGTGTCATCACAGAATCACACAGTGATTTGAGTGACAGGAAAGTGTCAGCATATGTTGCCATTCTCACTTGTAAGGGAGTCAAGCTGTGCCACAAGCACCAAGAACAAAAAGTATTTGCATTGAATGTTTACTACCATGACCCCCTTTCAAAACTGAGCAAGGCTGCTCCATTACAATAGCCTTCGGACAGCAGGCTTGACCATCTGTTATTAATGGAACGTCCCCAAGACATGGCTCTTCTCCGCAGTGCAAGGACCATTTTTCACCATTTTCAAATGTGAAAATAAATTTTAATGCATTAATCCATAGCAGTAATTTTCAAAAATGTTAAACTCATTTTAGGGTTTAATCTAGAAGATGTTTACACCTCTCTGGCTTCACCGAGGTCTATTCCAACACACTTGAAATCAACTTTGGTCCTTTAAGTCTGTTTTTGTACAGACTTTAAAATCTCCCAGGCCAATAGCTTGGTGAAAAGGTGGCACTTCTGGTTAAAACTAGGAAAAAGTAGGGTTTAATAAGAACTTTTAATTTAGAATCCGAGTATCTTTCCAGACATGTTTTAAGCATCTGGGCTGCTGTGCAGCTCGTCTTTTGTAACAACAGCCCGATGATAGGTCGCAGTGTAGCACTCCAGACTTCACAACAGTCTGGCACGCAGCAGCACGATTTGTTGCATGCAACTGAGCCTCCTGCCCATCACAAAGGCAGCCACATCGATTTTTTATTTTTACACTCCCCCCCATCCCAAGGCCCTCCCCTTATCCCACCCCCGCGACTTTACAGGATTCGCGTAGGAGTAAAAGGGGATGAAAACCCTCCCGTTATCTTCTAGCACCCACCGGGGCCGGGAGAGGCAGCGGTAAGGTGAGCCACCCTCCGTGAGCGCTGCCAAGTCAGAGTCGCCTCGCTCAGGATAAGCTAAAATAAAATAACTATTTTTTAAAAAATAAGCACATTCGACCACGCCCCTCACACACAGACACACATACTATCAGCCCCTCTCCGATGCACCGCTACGCCGTAAACCATCCTCCGAGCCGCGCAGCCGACAGGCTCGGCACAGAGTGGCACCACGTCGGAAGAGAAAAAAAACCCAAAGCAATAAGAAAATAAACAAACAAAACCCCAATACAATAACAAAACCCCTCCACCACCACCACCACCACCACTCATCTGCGCTCTCA
>VZRH01000396.1:0-67536 GCA_013397555.1 Urocynchramus pylzowi | reverse complement strand
CAGGGCCTTTTATAGGGGCGGCGCGGAGCTGCCCCCGGCGGGCCAGCCCGCCCCTTCCACGGCCGGGGCCGCCCAGCACACTGCTTTTCCCTTCCTCCGGGGTCTCTCGCCGTCGCCTTTTCTCTTTTCTCTTTCGTTTCTTCTTTTTCTCCTCCCCTGTCCTCCGCGACCCCCGTTTGTTTTTTTTTTCTTTTCCCTCGGCGGCGGCTGCTATTGGGAAGGTGGGGGAGTGCGCGGCGATTTGCATGTGGGCGTGCACAGTGCAGCCAAAAACAAACTGCGAGGATGGGCATGTCCGCCCCGGCGCCGCACGGCGGGACGGCCCTCCGTGGGCTACCCGCGCTCGCTGCTTTTTGTGAAACTCCTCGCTCCCAGGTGTGTCGAGAAGCATCCCAGCCCCTTGCGTTGCCTCCCGCGCCGGCGCCCCGGGCGTCTCTTCCCGGGGACTGTGGGAAGAAAGAGCAGAAACCCGGGTACGGAGTTACCTGCGAAGTGAGTGTGCACCAGCCGCCCACATCTCCGGGCCTGCACCACTCCCCCCATCTCCTGAGCTGAGCCGGTACAAACTGGGCACAGATCCGTCCTCAGCTGTACAGCTGCAGAGGTGCTGAGTGTACCGAGAGTGTTGGTACCAAGAGTGTTGGCCTGAAAGGAATCAATAATAAACAGCTTCAACAGTACCAGACACCCTATACTCCATGTGACTTATGGCAATAAAAAGGCAAGGAACTGTGAAAGGTAACACTTGAATAGATAGCCACAAATGAGGATGAATTCAGCTGTGTCAGTTTATGGAGAAATTTACAACTATTCACAAACTTTGTAAAAACAAATCTCAATTTATTTTTAACAGTTCACAGTGAGCAAGCTGACTCGCTCCAAATACAAAATCCGTGAACAATAGTGTGTTGTGTTTACCAGAGAAATGGCCTGGTCTTAGCAGTATTGTCTGGTTGCTGAAGGTGTCCTCCGACATGAAGTCCTCCCCTAGAAACCACCCATCATGCAAACCCTTCCAAATTTTTCACTTGTTACATGTCAGGAGCCCTGTAAAATCATGCAGTGCAATTTGTGAAAGTATAGCAGTGCATTTTCAAGGCATGAAATGCTCTGTGAATGAAAACAAGTAATACACAAAGGGCAGGCAACTCTAAATTATGGTTCCCTCTACAGGCATAATGCACTGCCATTTCTCTTCTGCAGTGAAGTGGCTGATGTTTTTGTTCATGCTGTTAATGCTTTGCCTTATTGTGAGCAATCTGGATGACACATGGTTACTGAGGGAACCGTATCTTCAGGTTTCCTGGCTTTTATTTCCATGCTTAGACTACCACCATGGTATTTTTTCAAGTGGCACAGAAATACAAATACCTGAAAGCAAATTCCAGAGAGCCCAGGCAAATTGTTATCTGACATAATGCACTGGAGTATCACAGATAGCAGTGAATATTCAAATTAATAATGCAGACCCTTCTACACTGAATAAAAGATGACACATTCATTTTCACTGTGACCCTAGCTCGTTCCCTCAGTACTTGTGTGTAAACGTCTCACAAATGGGCTAAGGGCAGGACAAAATAAAAAAGTTCCTGATTCTGACCATGGTTTCCCCAGTATACCTGCTACATAACGTCACTGACTTCAAGAGATTCATTCTGTTTGTACCTTCATCTGGTGGTAAAACTGAAATAAAAACAAGGTCTTTATTTAGTGTGTAAATGCAGCTGTGTGTTATTCACCATATGCTAGAGCTTTGCATTTTACACATTTTCAAACATTGCTGGACTGTAATTTTAAATTCTAAAACAAAGAATTTCTGCATGGTTAGTCAGAACACAGGGAGAAAGAGCACATTTAGTTTACAATCAACAAAGCATTATGCCTCATCCCACATAAAAAGGAGTTTGAAAGAGAGGTTATATTGGATGGAATTTTTTAAAGAATTAGTGATTTAACTTTGGTAGAAAGCTATGTCAATACTGAAGAGCTGACAATTGTTCTGCTACTGATATCTACTTAAACCTAGGTTCCTCTAAGGAAAGTATGAATTCCCAAAATTCTGGGAGTTGGTGCCAGCAGTTAAAACATTTGAACAACATTTTCCAATAAGACAGCTAATATACAGCTGTTCATGAGAAGTGAATGGAGCATTTGATTTATTTTGTTCTGTTAAAATACCTGTAGGATGGTGGAAAATCCTTTTGCACCACTGGATATAATTTCCCCAGTTTTGTTTCTCCTTGTGGCATGGCAGTGATGTGAGGTCAGTGGGGGACAAGCATTGACAAATGGTCCAAGAAGGATGACAGGGTCACAGTTAGATCTGATGAGTAAGCTGTACAAAGTCAATAGCCACACTGCAAATAGTTACTAAGAATAACTATTCTTACGTTTGAGTAGTTTGAGATCTCAGGGCAGATGAGCACATGTGACTCCTGTAGATTTCTTGAAGACATTTGTATCTCCCAGCTCTTTCACGCACAGCAAATATTCTGGCTTAGACTGTCTCCTGTGGAAGGTATCATGGGTCTTTGCAGATAAAGCAGTCTCACATGGAACTTCCTGCTTAATTTAATTTATTGATGGCTAACACAAAATTTCAACTACTACTTCAGATACAGAGAGGAAAAAGGCAGACATAAACAAACACTTAGGGAAAGACCTTTCTCCTTCCTTCCTAAGCTCAAGTTAAGCACCTCTCCTACCCATTTCTGGTCTCGACATCCCTTGTTTTCAATAGGTGTTAGGATCAGTCCCTTTGCTTTACTTCTTTCTTTGAGGCAGTGGGCAATGTGGACAGTTGGGGTCAGTGTGTAATGGTTCTTCCTGCTGTTGCTTGCTTCTTACTCATTTTCCTCCACAGCTTCTTGCCTTACTATTCCACTGTTTCACTGTGAGTGCTCTGTGTATCACAGTTCCCTACAGGGTATCCCTTCTTCGGCATGGTGTGGCTCTTTCCAAGACTGTGTCTCTTCCTTCCATGTGTGTCTTCCACTTTGTCCATCTCACAGATATCACATTTTCTCCAGCGTCTCCTGTCCTAGGGGCTGCTCTTTATTAAAATATGTTTGAGCAGAAGTGCCATGTGCTGCTTTCACCTAGCTGAGGTTTTGGCATGCAGTGGGTTGTTTTCATCCCTTTCAAAATGGTTGACAGCAGCTGTAACTGGCACAGAGGAGTTCATGGCCTCTTCCCTTGCAGCTTCCAAGGCCTGCCAGTTATACCCAATATACAGTTCACATGACATGCACTTTCAGATAAGACCTGATCCTTTGTCTTTTTCCAAAAGGTAGTCCTCTCCTTCAACCCATTCTCTCATTACATTGGCTTTGAACAAGTAGCCTACAGTAGGGTCCAAGGCTGGGTGGAAGGGAGGGCTGTGGACCAGCTAAGGGGCTGTTAGCTGCACCAGTTACTGAGAGGTCAGAGGACATGTAAATTGCTGTTCATGGAAAAGACATTATGTAGTGGAATGAAGGGGTGGAACTGAAAATAGGAAAACACGCTGTGTTCTCACAGGAGGAAGTGAGGAGGAAGTTGTTTCTTTGTACTTGTAACTTCTACAAGGCAAAACACATCATTGTTAACTCTGAAAGACTGATGTTTCCTAATGTCAGGATACTACAGAAGACTGTGAGCTTAGACAAGCACACCAAAAATGTCTTGGTATAAACCAAAGGTTTCTATGATAGGTTTCAGCTGTAAATCCAAGTTCTTTTTAGCCCTAGATGATCTAGTTTGGACTAAATTAAAGAAGCAGAAAAGACAGCAGATCAGCAATACTTCCATTTTAAAAAAATTACTTTTCAAAGAACTTTGCTCACCTCTTTTTTTAACTTGGCATTCTTGTTGCAGAAACACAGCTTCAAGATTCCTCACTCTTATCTTGGGATACACACTGAAGATTATTCTGTATTTTAAGCATCCGTTCTGTCTTGGTTTACTTTCCCTTGGTTTGAAATATCTGAGTCATAGGATGGTGACAGATTTTATAAGGTCTTCTTGGAAAGTGCTTCCTAACTTCTAGAAAAAAGTAATTGCATTGTTATTACTTTATAGCAACCTAGGCTCTCCCTGAACATCCTAGCTTTGATTTATGTTACCTCTCATAGGAGTGTTAGTCACTCCAGCCTGGTTTACGGCCCAGTGAGTACAAGCGGCTACAACATGCTGTTTACTGCAATCTTCCACACACACTTTTCTTCCCTTCCTATTTACTCAAGAAAGTAGGTAAGAGAGTTGCTGTTTAGGTATTGCAGCTGCAAAGAAACAGAAGGTTTGGGTACATCCTTTTCTGTGCCCTGCAATGGGGAAGCTTTGAAGTGCTTATCTGTGCCATGCGAAGAAGTGAATCTGGGAAGTTGCTGCCTCCCAATCAAAGAATATTGCAGGCCTGTCCCAGTGCCTGACAGGGACAAAAGAGCTTGTGCTCATCCTCTCTATCTTTCAAGATAAACATAGGCTTCAAACTGGCAGCACTCATTAATAAGATGGTTCTAAGTCCTTTAAATAAAATATAAATATATTGTAGCTCAGATATGAGCAAGCCACAGTTTAAGCAACTACTAGAAACATTTCTTAATGTTATCTTGTGTTTAAGAAGGGTGATTTAAAAGCAATTTCTCATGTGGGTTAGTTTCCAGATGACTGATGTTGTTTTAAGAAGAGGGACCATCATCACAAGCATTGCTTTGTAACTTGTCACAAGCACTTAACATTAATAGGAGTAAAATTACATGTCCAGTTAGCTATATAAAGTAGGCTTCTGTGAAGCTCACTGTTAACAAAATTACTGCTTTTTAGATGTAAAATATACATACAGCTAAATACTTAGGTGGTAAAAATTCCTTGACTTTGACAGAAATAAACTGATTTTCCCAGCTGTGGACCTAACCTATAATTTGAGGAGCAAGGAAAATATGTAAGTAGCCAGTTAAAATACTGGAAGTTTATATTAGGTAGCAATTTTAATTCGATATGAAGTTTTTGGTCTTCTCAGATTCTCCAGGTGTATACTTCATAATGGCATGCAGCATGAAAGTATCTTTAATGTTTTACCTTTCCTCTGTGCAATTGTCTATCTTCTGAAAATTAGCCCAAAATAGGACTCCTGTGGAAATATTTCAGTATGCATTACATATGCATTGCCAGACAGAGATAGGGGGATATGCTGGCCTGTGTGAGCCAAGGTTTCTATGCCAGCCATGGGACTGAATGGATAGCTATGCAGAATGGTAAAGTTCAATGTGAAATGCTTCAAAAATCCTGCACTTCATCTCCCATTATAAATTTATATGCTAATAACATCACCAGTGCTTGGAACAAGGAAGCAAAAATCCATCACAAAACAGAAATGAAGCCTAGTAGATATAGAACCTGATCAAATGCAAAGAAAGCCAAATAAAGGGATGCAATATGTTTTCATCCAACCTCAGTTTAGGTACCTAGTGGGTAAATCTTCCTGGATCATCCAAGATATAAACTTCATCAAATTAAGCCCCTAAGATATAAGCTAAAATGGTCAATTACTAAAACTTCCTCGAGGTCAGCCAAATGCAATGCCACATCAGCTGCATTACTTTAGTTTCTTAAACCTAAACCTATTAAAAAAAAAAATCTCAAAAATTGCCTGTTTAATATCCTTTATCAGTTGTTATGGAACTCAATGCAACTTTTTCCTTATAATGACTCCCACACTGAGTTTGTTTGAAACTACAAAAGTTTCAGCCTATTATATAAACAGCATAGATTCAAGTAGCCCAATTAAGTCAGTGGAGATATGCACCTGGGATTTTGACTGCATATGCTGGCTGTAGACTTAAATGGAGATAAAATTAGTCCCTGATTAACAAAACTTCTTTCACCCAGAGCTTTTGAGCTGCAGGCAACAACATTCAGTGCAAATCTTAGTAGAAAGTGGATAAATTTTAGGAAGTGATGTTTCTCCTTCACTAGGTAACAACATTCCAGAAGGAAAGAAAATGCACCATCGTGTGTTCAAAACCAGCCTGTGAACCAGAAGAAAGGACAGGATGGAGCTAGTCTGTACTAGTGTACTGCTTACTTCAGCATCACCATGACCAGAGGCCATGGGGGAAAGTGTGCTGTCCCTCACCTCAGTTCTTAAATGTTACACTCAGAGCAAGCCATCCTCAGGCCCTGGATGGTTTTTGTCTGGTCTTGCTGCAGTACACATGCCAATGAGCCTCATGGCATCCACACAAGCAAAGCTGTGCTTTTAGGCTCTCCAGCAGCTTCCCCAGGTCACACTGTACCCCTCATGGGGCTGGAAGAGTGCCTCAGATCTTCTGACAGCACCTCACACAATTGCAGAATGAGTCGGGTTGGAAGGTCTCACTGGATGTCATCTAGTCCAACCTCCCTTGCCCCAGCAGGATCCCCTCAAGCCTGTCATTCAGAAATGTCTGCAGATGACTTCTGAATATGTCAGCTAAAGGACTCTGGACCTTCTCTGTACAACCTGTGCCTGTGTTTAAAGGAAGGGAGGATAAAGGCCTCTTGTCTAGCATAAACTACAGTGCCCTCAAAGAAGGAGTCACCCTTTCTTGCTGTTGGCAAAACCATATCCTCCTCTTCTCCCATCTCCTTGCCTCTACTGAGCTTATGAGTACTCTGCATTACTGAGCTTTTCTGAGTCCATTCTTACAAGCAAGTATTTGCTTTCCAGGAGGCAAGAAACACCCCCTTTATACTTCCTTTTTACTGAGAAAGACCTGAGGTGTTGCCTCTGTTCTCTTTATATACCTGGAGAAACATGGTCAGAAAGTGAGCCTTAGGAATGTTACTTCAAATCTTGAGTTTCCTCAAACATCAAGAATAACCCATAATGCAGAATGAAAGATCTCTATTCAAACCCAAATTTTTCCAGAGCTGCTTAGAACTGCCAGTCAAATTCCACACTTAGAGACCTTCAGTCTGCTCTGTAGAACCTAATTTCTTTTCCTCTTGATTGCCTTTCCAACTTGATTGCCCAGATTGGGGTTTGCTTGGCACTGTTGTTATACATAAAAATCAGGTAGCTTTTGAGTTCTGCCGGCTGTTAAATTTTGGCCCATTGAAATATCTGCACTTTCTGAATATGTCCAGCACTTTTATTAAGGCAGTCAGTTTGACCTCTACATTTTTTAGCTGCTTGCAGGCATCTGGGGCTGGATCTTGGGTGTAGATAGCTTGCTCTGGAGACACAGTCCTGTTCTTGGCTACAGGATGAGTCAGTTCCTGCTTCTGCTCATTTTGTCATTATATGAAGAACAGATATCTCTCTCTGTGTCTGTTAATTATCGCTCTAGCATCTTCAGCAAAAGGACAAAGTTGAATTTAATCTCCCCTAGTGCACCTTCACCTCTCCCATCCATTACTATGGCATCTCATGAGGTAGTTGGAGAGACTCATGCTCTTGCTGCCTTTAACCTGCCTCCAGTGTTGTTGCCAGAGTCTATGCAGCCACTAGTCAAGATATCAACAAACTTCCAGGGATTTGATGGATTCACAGGCTATCATGCCTTTCCACAGAGGCTCCAGTGCCTAAGCTATGTCCTTTACATTCTTGGTCAGTTTCCGTCTTTATACTATGATGTGCCCAAGTTGAATATTGCCTTGTGATTGTCCAGCATCCAAACTCACTGACTTAAGTATCCAGATGCTGCCCCTCTTCAGAAGACATTCTTTCTGTTTCTCTCCATCTTAGAAGAACTCCTTCACACTTTGGTGCTTCTGCTTCAGCATATTCTCACCTGCCCCTGTATGGAGAAGGACAAAACAATCAAACTCCATTTCTCTGTCCTCATGTCTTTACAGAGTCATTCTCTCCTGCTCCACATGCTCCTGGGCATGCTAGACAGACCTTCCACAAAGAGTAATAATTCTGGGGTTTCTTATTTCTCATATCAGCTGTTTCCTCCATTTCTTAAGCATCAGAGTATCATTTATAACTGTACAGGATTTAGCTATCTTTACTGACTTTACTACCTTAAAAGGAAAAAAATAATCTGGTCTTTTTTTTCCCCAAGTCAGGATCTACTAGATCAGGGCTCTCCCAGGCAGCCATTAAAATATTTTTTTTTTCTTGAGAAAAGCAATGTCTTCAGCATTATCGTCATCAGAATTACAGAGCAATGAGATACCTGTCTGTTTTTCTTGATAGCTGTAAAAACTCGTTCACTTTCTTATTGTGTGTTCAGGGAAGAATTTTATTACAATTGTATTCTGTGATGTCTGTCCAGGCTGCTTCCTGAGCTGCTCATCAGTATTGACATTTATATCTTTCTAAAAGTGTTTATGATCAGGGACAACCTTTTTGACTAAGATTTCCAGGACTTCTCTTTAGTGGTGGGTAATCTATTGAATCAGTGTAGCCTGCCAGGAAGAAATCTGCAGTGAAAATGATTGCTAGCAATCAGCCCAAAACTATTGGTTTTCAAAAGAGATATATAAAGGAATGGAAGGAATGAGAAAACTGGATATATAATGTTAAAAGGAGGGGATGCAGACCGTACAGAAAGATGTAACATACCATTTGTATGGCATCATAGAAAGCTCGCCCAAGATTACCCATAAGATAAACATACATTCTAGGTTTTGGCATATTTTACTTTCTTTATTAAAATCAATGAAATATTACCAGGACAAATTTTTGGAATCCAAGTGCCACTAACACTGTTACCTCATAAGAAGCTATGATCAAGGAAACTATATATGAAACATATACAATCTAATTTCTATAAAAACATCTTTTTCCATTAGTGCCCTTAAAACTTTATGTCATATATTATGCTAATCTTAGTGAGATATGGAGTTAATATAGCTTTGTATAACTTTAAATATAACTTCAGTGTTCAGACACATATTTAAGACATGGTTGCAATCACTTTTAGAAATTCATTAGTTGGACTTTATGCCTCTTCCATTCCTGCAGGATTCTATTTCCTCTAAACATACACTCTTCTGATTAAAGAGATGTTATTTCAGTAGTTTAACTTCAGATACAGATGTTTTTCATAGAGTATCTTTCATGTTGAATCAGGCCCAACAGGTTATTTTTGATTTTCTTTTCCCCATTTCATTACCACTTTTTTGATCATAAAAAGACAAGATACATGGATTTCTGTTAAAATACAGAAGGGCTCTCATTTGCAATAAATGCTTATCATCCACAAATTTCTTCTACAGAAGTTCATACTCTTCTTCAGATTCAACCTGCTACTCATTGGGTTAAATGTATTTCTCTCAGGATAGAAAGATTCTGTGCAGTTCACCTGCATGTTTTGCAGTCCCTTTAGCACATAAAGCAGTTCACTGACTCTGAAAAGTAAATGAAGGCTGGATTTTAAATGCTGCCAAGTGATTTTAGTCCTCAATTAAGCGCTTGTCCGAATTTTTGCCACTTCAAAAAATTCATTCAGTGTTACAAGTGCAGAATTTCACTCTTGATCTCCAAGACTGCTTTGGAAATGTTTGAGTCTGGACATTCGGGTTTCATTTCCCTATGTTGTTTTCAGTTCCAGTTAAAGATTTTATGAGCCTCTCACAGATTCATACCTTTGAAGCTACCAACAGTCACTAGAATTTCTTTGGGACACTCTAGAGTTACAGCTCTGGAGCCACAATGTCTCACCTTCTTTTGTCTTCTACACACTGTACTCAATGATTAGGGTGGTGTTCAAAGGTAATATTAATGATCCATTTATATATGTTCCAATATATATTATGAATAACTCTCTGATAGCAGAAAGCTTATGCAGTATTCTTCCCTGTGCAACTACAGTTTAGACATAAAAGCACGTAACACTGCATAATAATACTGTGCCCTGAATAGATTCCTGTATATAAGATCATATATGATCTTTTTGCTGTCCCCCAAACTAGCCTCTAAAGATGGAAGAAGGGTTTTCCAACAAAGTAAGAAGGAAAAAAATGAACAATGAAAATCTGCTGTCTACAGAATAATAAAAAAAAGTTCTTACCCTAAACTCAGGTATAAAAGGACTCCATCTTCTCCACCTTCTTTGTTCCTTCCTTCCACTGCCCCTGCTGCCAGGGTTTCAATGGAATTTAAAATAACCAAGAAAATCTAAGAAGAGCTAGAAAGAACATAAGACAGTAAATGGGAAACACATTAAGAAGCACAAACTCTTCATTTTTGTATCAGCCACAGATCAGAGCTTTCAGAGAATAATTGCTGATGTTCTTATCAGATCTGTCTGATTAGCTTGTTCTTCCTTAGCTTGTTGCATCTGGACACATAGAAACAGTAGTGATAGGTGGATGCAGTGTGACTGCCTACACAAGAAAAAACTCCTTCCAGAGGGGGCAAAAAAAGATAATTTTCTTTTTCAAGGGTTTCATTGGGTCATTTTTCAAGGAGAACTGAGCATCCTCTATGCACTCAGCAGCTTAGCTACTTTGGTCCCAGTGCAGGTGTATCCCTGAAGGCTACAGCTGGATTGTAGCCCTTCTTATAGACGGCCACAGTGAGAAATGCTCTGCAACCTACCACAGAATGACAGTAAGATGCAGGAATCCATCTTGACTTACACTATTACCTTTATTTTGGTGTACCTTTAATTCCCTCAGTCAACCCATAACAATTTTTCACCATTGTGCTCTGAGGAAATTTGGCTAACTACTCTATTAGAAAAAGTTTATGTTTAGTTGATCCTACTTTGGAAAAACAAGGTGGAAAAAAATTACTTCTTAAGGGATCTTCCCACCCTGTCTTTCCATGTTACTATCCCTGCAAAGGAACAGAGCCTAACTATAAAGTACACCTGCACACTGGTATATCACAATCACACTCAGCTGTGCACGCTGCCACAAGGGAGCTGGAGGAGGTGTCAAACCGAGTACGGCATCATGGTTGAATGCCCTGTTCTCACAGGAAAACATACAGTAAAAAAATCCAGCTATGGTGTAACTGCTTGGAGGGGGACCAGAAGTCAGGGGTTTTGTGTCAGCTCCTCCTTTTGCACAGTATCTACAACCTTGGGAATGTCAGAGTAAATCTACTGCTTACTGTCACTGCTATCAAAGCTTTATGCCAGCCACTGTGTTTCAGGTTAAAATTTTCCAGCAGTACAGGATTTACTGGCTCCCCCACCAACTAGAACTGATACTGGAGACTTGAATGATCTAGTGCTGTACATAGATGCTCTCCCTGTTTTGATAGTTGACCTGCCATGCACAAAAAAACCAATTTTATGTAGGCAATTCACCTGTTTGGTATTAGCAAATAACAGAAGTTAAATATACCTCTTTGTCAATTCAGTTCCACAGTTACAACTTACAATTCTAGAGAATATCCTCACTGACCAATTTTCTGGCATGTGTCTAAGATTTGAGAACATGTAGTCTTGGATGCCTAAATTGTTCACTGAGGAAAGCTGGTGAAGAAAAACTAAGGCTGCTTTTATGAAAAAGAGCAACTGACTCTAAGATTAGTTCACTTGGTCAGAGCATAGTGCAGCGGTAATAACAAAAAGATTTGTGGGTCCAATCTCCATATGGGCCATTTACTTAGAAGAGTTGGACTTGATGATCCTTGTGAGTCCCTTCCCTTCCAGCTCAGAATCTTCTTTAAAGCAAATTCTAGTTTTAAACCTGTGTCTTCAAATATCAGTAGTAACATACATTGCACTAAATGACACATTCCCTCACACATTCTTATCACAACTCCATGAAAATCCTGCATACACTTATTTTACCTATACTTTACCAAGAATCTCAAAATCCTGGTTCTTCCAGCTTTTTGTTCCTAGGACTGATTTGCAGACATCCAGTTTTTGTATTTGCATCTTTTCACTTATAGTCCCTGGCACCTTTTAAGTGGATGGAAGCTGCCAGCAGCTAAACTCGTAAAACTTGCTGTTTGCATTCTGTGGAGTTCTGGCAGCAGTGGTACAGAGCAGATGGCAGGGGTTTCTCCTTTCTTTAAGATGCACTGACCAGCTTGGAGCTGTGGATGGCCATGAAACAGAGGCTGAATGCAACCAGTATAGGAGAGGGGGGCTGCAAAGCAACACAAAAGTGACCAAACTTCTGACACTTCACAAATCACTGTCACTCACCTCTGAGTCAAGTTCCTCCCTGCTCCTCTGGATAAGAGAAGTGATTCTGTGATACCGGTGGAGACCAGCTACAGACAAAGTCAAGTTTTGATCAGCTCTGTACAAACACAAATAAATGACCGGACAAAAATCAACCTTTATCTTTCCTACAAAACTAAGTTCAAGTACAGTTGCTAAAGAACTGGTAAACTTCATATCAGCCTTTCATATATTCATGCATCAAAATGACAGTATTTTCTTCTAATTGGAAATAACAGTTTCATCAGCTCAAACACTACTGTATGGGTCCGCATTAGAGAACCTGGGCCGCACATACATGTATTAAATTGAAAACCTTTTCAAACTTTTCTGTCAAACCAATCTAAGTGAAAAGCTTCCTTCTACCACACAAAAAATGGCATCCAAATCATGCATGCCTATGGCTGCAGGACAATATTAGCTATGATTAGAAATTAATCTCTCATAGCAAAATTTGTGCTTCTAAAATTTTCACAAGCTTAATTAGTTACTCACATGTTTAATGAGCCTTAAATGGATGATGACTCATCTATTGGTGTTATTGCAACTATTCAAATTACCTGGAGCACCCTGTTTTATCTCTTCTTTCTTTGATAAGACTGGTTTCTAAACCACCAAATCAATATTTATCTTGAGTAAAAATGTAGTACCAAAGGAAGTATCAATAAGCTTTCATGTGAATAGAGAGAGAATAACTAATGTGATTTATTGTTTAAGCCAGTTCAGCTCTCACCCTCCCTTACACTTTCCTCCTACCTTTTTCCCTACAAAATGAACTTAATTTCTGCCTATGCCCAACCTGTAGAAACATCCCTCACCAGTTAATAGCAGCACACAAAGGTGGAGTCGTGAAAGGATAAACCAGGGTGCTCTTAGCTACATCACATCATTCCAGACCAGTGTGAAAGCCTGGCTCATGTACATGGGGAGTTTTCTTTTTGAAGTCACCAAATCACTGAATTGCTGGGACAGGCTGCAAGTATGTCTTAATTACTCCAAGACATCCCTCCATTTCCATAAACCGTTATACTGCTGGTTTAAACACAAACTGACTTAGAGCTAGTCAACACAAGGAAGCTACTTCTTAGTAAGGAAGAAAGTTAATTTACAGCTGAGTACTATTCTTCTGTGGACACATGCAGTGTGCATAGAATAAACTACTGTTCAAGCTTTAAGTGAATATTTGCTCAGGATTCAACCCCTGAAGACTATTCAGTTCAATGTAGATCAGACTTGTGAGAGATCTAGCGAAGATTAATCAGCTGAACACTCTGAAATACCCAGTTTTTGAAAAGTGATGGAAAAAGCTAGAAGAAAACCATAGGATTCCTTCAACGTTATATTTATAGTAGTCCATAGTAGTCCATAGTAATCCATAGTAATTTGCAGCTTGCCAAACAGCTGGCAGGTTAACTGCTTGGAAGTTAAATTCTAAGCAGCCTAGGAAATGGCTCTTGTCTTTGCCTCACAAACAGGCAAATGAAGTGCATTCTGCTGTTAGTGAGGCAGCTGTTAACAGAACCATTACATTTTCAAAAGGAAAATGAAGCTTTCCTGGTGCTTCCTTTCCTTTTCCATGCTGTGCTGCAAAATCCATTGGCCTTCTATCATCCCTTTCCTAAAATCAGGATTTCTTTGTCAGCTAAACTCTTCTGACTGGTCTGGCTCTTCTATATTCAGCTTAACTGTTCTACCCATGAGCTCTTCTCATTTCTATCCAATTTGATGTCCCATCCTTTCTGACTTAACACTAACTAAGGCAGGCAGTTAAACCTTCCTGAAACATTACAGGATAAGACGTATACTCAGTGGGAAGTGGATAATTTCAAGACATGGCAGCATGGTCTGAAAATATCTCTCTTCCAGTTGTATCAGTTACGGGTTTGGAATCATGAGGACAATGGTCTGACAGCTTCAAAGTACGTAGACTCAGATTTCATAAACACTTTGCACATGGGGCTGCCTTTCTGAGTGATCTGTAAGTAATAAAAGATAAAGCTTGAGCTCTCTTTCCTACACTACACTGTGACTAGTACAAATTCTTAAAGAGTCCCACGCAGAGCTCCTGTGATTCTGGGATTTGCATAAACATTTAGATACAAAAAGACAGAATAAACTGATATAAACTACAAAGAACATAATCTGATTTCTTCTGCCAGCAAAGCCATAGTACAGGTGAGCCCTAGGCATAGTGCAGATGCCCTAACAGTGTGTTAAAAAAGATAGGTTTTGGTCTATTCTTTACAAATACCCTCAATCCCCTACACCAGTACTCCTGACAAAAAAAAACAAACAAAAAAAAAACCAAAACAAAACAAAAAAAAAAACCACAAAAAAAACCACCACCAAACCACTTTGCCCAAGCTATGAAAGGGAAATTTAAAAATAATGTGAAGAACAAGTTCCAAATACTTACAGGAAGAAATGAAAGGATGTTTGTCCCTTCTGCACATGCACTTGGGCAAGGCCTCTGTTTTTGAAGGCAGAGGTGGTGCAGGTGGAGTTTGGAACTGTGTGTCTTTCTTCCCTTCTCACAGAGATTCATGTACTGATGCACTACAGAACTCAGAGGGCAACAAAGGCTCCACTGTAGCAGACAAAGCTGAAAATGCTGCTGTTCTTGGGTAGGATTTTTTCATTCTTTTTAACATTCTTTTTTGTTGTTATTCTCACAGTGACTGAGCAGAAATCTGTTGAATGCTTTCTAGAATCAGTGAAGACATGGAAAGCAAAGCAAATTAATTTTTTCTGTTTGGTGTATGTACAGAACAAAAAATGTTATGCTGTTAAATGCAAAACATTACTGTCACCAAAGGTTTGGGCATCACTTAAATTCAAGATGGTCCTATGACCTAGAACTGGACAGAACTTCTCTTACAAAGTGTATGGCTACTACTGACACAAAAACATAGCTCTCTGTCAGTGAAGAATCATTCTAACAGACAACCTTTGTAATCAATATTATTCAAATTCCTAGCCAGAAGTCAATATCCTTCATTATATGTGGGAATCAGAGAAAAAAGCTTCACAGAGTAACAGAATAAGTAGACTTGGAAGAGACCCTCAAGGATCATCGCAACTCCTGGCCCTACACAGGACCATCCCCAAGAGTCACACCATGTGCCTGAGAGCATTGTCCTAACACTTCTGGAACTCTGTCAGGCTCGGTGCTGTGATCACTTCCATGGAGAGCCTGTTCCAGTGCCCAACCCCCCGCCGGGTGAAGAACCATCTGTGATATCCAGCTTAAACCTCCCCTGACATAACTTCAAGCCATTCCCTCAGGTTCTGTCACTGGGCACCAGAGACACAAGATCACTGTCTGCCCCTCCTCCTCCTCCTCTCACAAGGAAGTTTTACCAGTTTCTTCCTTTCAGGCATGTTCAGGTGAGGCAAGCTATAGTGGTAACAAAACATCTCCACAAAACCTTTCCATTCTCTTCTTTTCAGGAAGAGGATTTTGCCCTACATTCTGCAAAGTTCCAGGTGACTCCAAGGGGGACACAGCTGTAAAGGCTGCTTGTGCACTTTACCATAACTCTTCTTAGTGTGTTAGAGGCCAATTCAGAGAATTACTTTGGTAACAAGTGAAGAATTTCAAAAATCACTTATGAATAGAGAACCTCTACATTGTTTATTAAATAGGATCACAGTATGCAGTTTCAGACTTCTTGCATCCATTTGCATTCATACATTTTGTATTAATATCAGGCCTATAAAAATGTGTATACTTCACCTTTCTTTTAATGCCACTTACATCAGCACATAAGACAATTCTAGCCAAGGTCCACGTCCTGCATCTGAACTACATCAAGCACCACATTTAAGATTCCTATAATGAGGTAATGTAAAGGCAGGAGTAATGTGTTTCCCCCCCCAAATGGCAACTGAATAGGAAAAGGAAGAGCATACATTAAACCTACATGGTGTTTCTGTGACATGGCCACTCTACCTTCATTTCATCTATGCAGTATTTCCTTTAGAATAGCTGAACTAATACAATACCTGGTAAAGTGTGATGAGCTGTGATGATTTCACACTGAAAAGATGTGAATGATTTCAGATGACTGAAATCAGGGGAACAAAGAGAAGGCTTGAGACTGCTTAATAAGGTCTGTATTGCATTGCAGGCTGTGGGATAAATTAAAAGAGCAAAGGCTCAGCCATATGATTCAGAATTTTATTCAGCTCAACACTAAAATTTCCAATTTATATTTTTTAATGGCAATCAGAAGAAAGAAAATTACCCACACATTTCCAGCTCCTAGATAGATGCATTTATTGTCTGTTTACAACCCAGAATTCTCAGCCTGCTGGGGTTGTAAAGCTAGGTCTCAGACCCAGGCAGCGGCTTTCAGTTACTGCTAACAGGTAGCCATAGAAAAAAATAAGAGAACAGAGTTTCTTACACAGAAAGAATTGTTATTTACATAGTGCCCAGAGCATGCTGCAGGCTCTGAAGGGAAAGTTAAATAATGAACATATGATGTAAAGCAATAATCCTGTTCTTACTGTAATAAAAATGAATGTGCTTGCTTCCCTGGACACAGGGCTGGTCTCCACATTTGTTTTGTACTGAAGTAGCCATGTGTTTTTAAATTGCTATGCCGCAGAGGTTTGTTTTGGTTTATTTTCTTTCAGTATTAAACCTCTCAATTCCTCAGCCCCAGAACGGGAAGAGATTATTGAGTTTAGCACAGTTCTTGAAGTCAAAAAGAGTTACTTCTCTAATAGGAGGGCTTTTGTTCAGAACACAAGGCTGTTTAGACAGGGTAGATCTGTAAGCTGTAAGGAACAGTTAGTGCTAGAGAAATTTGCTTGTTCTTTGTGCTCATCAGTGTATGAAAAAAGAGAAGCTGCATAGCATTAATAGAAGAATTATTTAAAAGGTAAGACACATCCATAGCCAAGCTTCTGCAGTTCACTGTTATTTCAGACCTTTACAGGGCCAATGATTGTGCTGACAAACCCCAAACAGCAGCTGGGCATGACCAAAAGACATTCTTTGAATGCTCTGTTCTTGAAATCAAATGCAAGTGCATGCAGGTGTGCTTGCAGGCTCTCAATCTGTAGCATCTGTGTGCACATTGCAGGACAATCTGAGCGTTTAAAGCAAATTTAAAGGGAGCTCAGTTGAGAAAAGTACCCAGATTTCTTGCAGGTATAGAGAAATGTTCACCACTTAGTTTAATCATATGTTGGACATCCATTTGAAAACAAAGAAACAAGACAACTCCATTTTTCTGAGAGGAAATTTATGTTACAACAATTAACTTCCACTTACCTTCTTTTTGACTTCACATTCTTCATGATATTTTGTTTTATTATTTTACCTCCATACTAATGCAAAAGCATTTATTATAATTTCATTTATTACATATGATAGTTGCCACACACATTTTATTGTTTGTACTATAGTAATGCATAAGACTTCCAGTTAGTAGTCATGTACTGTGTAAGCACCAAATATAAAGACAGTTATTGCAGCATATAAGAATTTTTCGCACACCTGAAGCACTGTATTTGCAGACTGTGAACTTTTATAAAAAATCAAATCGCTTTAGCTCCATACCCAGCCTCATATATTTCATTAAATCATTTTAGAAATCTATTTATAAGATCCCAGTTACATGACTGAAGTCTTAATTTCAGCCTGGGGAGGCTAATGGGGGTATTCCTGCTAATGGGGAAAAAAATCTGGTCAAAAAAATCCCACATTTGCAATAAAATTGTGTCATTCTAGTTCCTAATGCTTAATTCCTAATTCTCAAAGGGAAGCTGAAAATGAAGACTTAAAGATCCTAACTGCTGTGTTTACTGCACAGGACTTCTACACGAGGTATAATTGGCGTTCTTGTCTTTGTAAGCCAGATAATGAATATTCCATTAAACAGGGCTCCAATTACACTTGCAAGGAAACTGAATTGGAAATCTGTGCTATTTTTAAAGACACTGCCATTTACAATAAAATTCCAGCTCAACTGGCTTAGTTTCCAAGCTGTTGAGACATGTACAGTCTTGTCAGAAACATCATAGGGGCATGAGCTTTCCACCATCGAGTATAAGATATCGTTCTCAAGAACAGCCCACTTACATTTTAAGCTGTCCAAATTAGAAACATAAAACCATCTTAAAATACAGTAGGAGAGGAATGATGTTTGAAAGTGCTGTGTGTCTACCTGATTTTCAGCACAACACTGTGAGACAGATTAGGAGATACACTTGCCTGAAGCACAACATTTTCCAGAGCTGCAGTCTGGGATTTCTAGCTACAAGTCTGAGTCACCACTGAAATGACACAAGGAGGGACAAAGATCTGGAAGGACAGGAGTAAGGGCAGATGAAAAGGAAGCACAAAAATCACAAACACTCATAAGCACAGACCCAGAAGACAATCCATGACAGGCAGGGTCTTTTGAAAGAGACTGCAATACTAGCTCTGGTATACTCCTCTTCAAAAGATTGTTTTATCTACAACAATTTTAGCTTGTAATTCTGTCCTCCCAAGCATGCTGACACTTCTTTTAAAGTATGAAAACTGTTTCTTCACTGGTATGCATGCAAGTCCACAGCTACAAAATTCAGGAGACAATAAAATTGTGTGAATAATTGTAAATCAGGTAATCTCATTATCCCACTAGGGACACAAAAATTATAGCTTTGGTAAACTTTTTATTCATGAGGAAGTCAGAAGATTCACTTTTATGTTTAATGGCCCCCCCAGACGGTTAGGTACTTAGTAAACAGCAATTGTGCAGTTTCCCTTAAATATCCCTGAAGTGAAAGAAAACAAATGCAGGTGGAAAATCTGCATCAACAGCTGTGGGCAATGCAAGGGGAGGGGGAGGGGAAAACAACATCAAAGACTGTAAAGCTGGTAGAATGGTTACACTCCTACCGCCTCCCTTCATTTCCTATGGCAAATCAAAATATTTCTCCTCATTGTATTTGTGCCTTTTTGCAGCATAGGGATGACCAGTAAACATCATCATCCAGAAACATTTTTTTGGATTCCAGTGAAAAACACACACACACACAAAAAAAAAAAAAACCACAAGAGTGAGGGAAAACATCATAAGCATTTATATAGCAAAGCTGCTTCTAAGATTAAGAAGACTTTCTTCCTCTTTACTGCTTCATTTTACATTGCTGTCCAAATATCATGGTTTCTGAAAGTGTATGTCACAGCTTAAATAGCTAAATAGGACCAATCTGTACCTGAATTTTTATTCTTTCATGTACCTCATGAAAGAATAAAAATATTCCTTCTTTTCTTTTGTAAGTGTTTAATGACAAACTGTACTTACACTTCCCCTATGGAGTGGTATACAAAAAACATGAATGTGTATTATTTGCATTAAATTTCCTTCAATTTCGTCTCTTCTAGACCAAAGGACAATTGTTGTGTTGTGCTTTGAGAGCTTATCCTTCTGTTAAGACAGTTAAAAAAGAAAAAAAAGTAATTACAGTGTCAGAAATATCTACAAGCACTCCTGAAACTGAGATGGAACTCCCCATGGTTAATTTGTATCTTCAGTTCCCAGGCCACTCAGGATCACTTTTACCGTTCTTTATAGCATTGTCCATGAAACATAAGTAGGAACATAGGTGGTGTGTTGTAACTCCATACAATGCAAAAGAACAAACTCCTTACCTGATTTTCCTGGCTAATGACTACAGGGTAAATTTATGGAAATAATACAAAAAGCCAGATTGAGACTGAGTAAGTTTTACCTAGAGGAAGCATGTATTTAAACCTCCTCGAGCACAAAATTCAACCCAGCTGCAGGATTCTCAGTAAGCACATTACAGTGTACTTATTTTAGTTCTTTTTAAAATTGCTGTGCATGCCTCATCACTGTGGTTTTAACACTGTAGAGATATCCAGCTCTTACCGAGTGAGCAAACATTTCAGCTTGCTCCTAGAAAAGACCTCAGAAAAGTAGTCTTTTTATCGTTTTCTCCATCTTATACTGCAAGCTCAGAAAATAATGGTTTGGTGTCGGTCTGGAGGTTTTGTAAGTCTCTTTTAAACACTTTTGGTTGATCCAAGATCAAAATTCTCAGTAGAAGTAATCCTTTCATGCTAAAATCCATCCAGTATTGCTGCAAGCTTTGTGCCCAACAGAAGACTCATTCAGGCAGCGTTACCACTGGGACTACTGAAAATTATTTTGCAAGCTAATTGTGGTGCAGGACGGGCTTGCGTTACGATTTTGCTTGCAGCGTTTAAAGGAAATGCAGAAGTATGGTTTACAGGATCGGAGGCGCTCTGCAGGAGTGAAAAGCGAGCGGCGCAGGCGGCGCACGCCCTGCGGCAGTGACCGGCAGTAACCCCGCTCTCAGCCACCCTCGGCGAGCAGCGAAAACACTCGCTCCCCTTGCCAGCGTTTGAGATGAGCAAGCTCCGGGGTATCCACAGTGCGAGTCCTGCGAACACATAACCTCTCGGCTGCAAAATAGGTGGTGGTTGCGGGAGCCGAACTGACCGATTTAGCACGCACCGGCTCCTGCTGCACGGGAGAGCCCGCGCCCCTACTGAAGTGACCCTGCCACCTGCGTGGCTTCCCGGGGGAAAGGCTGAGGGCCTGGGGGGCGCTGGGGCAGCAGATGGGCTCGGAGTGTGTGGCCGGAGGAGCAGGCGGCGGGAGCGCCTGGGACTAGGGCAGCCTGACCGGCAGTAACCCCGCCGCCAGCGCCGCCGCCAAGTAGGTGAAAAGTAACTCGGAGTCATGGCCCGCGGGAAGCGCTTCCCCCGCCCCGCCGGGCCCGCGGGACCGGGCGGGGGGGCTGCCCGGGCTGGGGGCAGGAAATGCGGGGGGGCAGAGCAGAGCGAGGGACGGGGGATGGGGCGACACGGAACAGGGGTTGCTGGTATCGTAGCACAAAGGAGCCAGCGCCCCTGACTTCTGCTGGTCGCCCATAGGGAAAAAAGTAATTGGTGCGTGCGTTAGCTGGGGAGAAGGAGATGGGCGGGCCGGAGCCCCGTGCTTGTCTTTTCCTGCCCCCAGCCTTCTCCTATCGCCTAAGTTGGGGGCGAGGGGTGCATAGGGAGCCCCCCGGACAAAAGGAAGCACTGCTGGTGCTTCCACCATCCTCCCACCAGCGCCCCCCTCTCGGGAGACCTGCCGCTAGTCCGGGCTGCAGAAGTGTCGGGTGCTACCACGTCCCTGCCAGACACAAATCGTGCCTCGGTCACATGTGCTGCTGCCGCTCAAACCCAAACCCAGCCCAGCCTCCGGGGGGCCGCAGGCTGCGCCGAGCCTGGCACCAGCTGCGGCCGCCTTTCCTTTATGAGCCACTCTGTGCAGACCTTCATTACTAGCAGTAAGGCTGTATTTAGTAACTTTAGTAAATTATTGGTATTTGAACAGATTTCCATCTCTGAGCTGACAGAGACAAGACAAACAGCGTCTCTTTAGACTTACTTTTTAGTTGTTTATGATCTCCCTTAAGGAGCTTTGGGTAATTCATGCTGCTGCTAACCCAGACAGGCTCTGACCTCCATGTTAGTTTCCAGCATGTGAAAAAGAGTCACCAGCTCTCATAAACATATAATAGTGTGCATATATATAATTATGTGTATAATCAGCATCTTAGGTGCTAGACTTCTTAGTCCTAAGCATCTTCCCAGTGGACTGTGGTTAGGGACCAAAAACCATGGTTTCTGGGGAGTGGGCTGCCCCGGTCCAGCTGCTGTGCTGTGGCACGGCCAGCCAGCAGAGGTGTGACTGGGGCGATGCAGCATCCTGCCTGGGGCGGGACCGGAGCGCTCCGGCTGGGCAGCTGCCTGTTCTGTAAACAGCCACACAAGGAACTCAAAATCCCACAGGGACGCTAATAAATCTCCAGCTTTTTTGCTCTCTTTCTTCACACAGCGCTGTAGGGGGCATTTGTAAAACATTAGAAGGACAGTGGCTACTGTCCATATTGGCATAGCACAGGTGCTGTAATAGAGACAGGCCTGCAGCATTGCACAGTCTGTCTTCATCTCGTCTCCCTCCTCTGGAATTTAATTCCTACTAAGTGTGGATAACTTACTGAGCTATTTCAAGCTTCAAATGGTACTACAGTTTAGAGACCAAAAAGAGCACTGGTGTTTAATATTTTTTGAGCTTTGGGTATGTCAAGAGACATGAGAGAGTCATTATTATACCCAAACAAAAATACAGTGCCAGGAAATCTGCAGGTGCTTTACAGCTGTACATAACGCTATATGAGTGAAAATCTTGGTGGATTCATCCTACATCACCACTTCTGCCTTTTGTAAACACAACATATAAGAGATTTTTGGGCAGATATCATCTTGAAACATGCATTTGACTGCATATTAGGCCTTTGCCTGATTTAACTATCTGTCTTAAACTGAGTAGATGTGGTGACAATATGTAGAAAACATCATGCCATTACTCAATAGAGTAGGTTTCTAAACCTGTGTATCAGTTACATCTATGTGAATTCCTTCCATCTTCTGCTTTCAATGTAGAGAGATCGTCTACTTGTTTCAAAGGCTGACATGTTTCTTCTATACTGAAAATTCACTGTGCACTTGGCTTTTTTCATTCCTGGGTCTACTAGTCTTCTTTGTAGATGCCTCAGAAACAATTGTTCCAGGTACTATGCCAGTCCTAAGGAAGATAAATGTGTTAAAGCTCATAGAACAAAGTGCTCTCCCTCAACCTGAACATGCTGAAACAAAACATTGCTGCTGCAGAGGACAGCACAGGGGGCTGCAAGTATGTTTCAGTAGAGGAGGAAAAATAAAGCTGATATGAACCTTCAAATTGTTCAGGAAAGAATATTATTTCAAAACCGTTCATGTTTGTGCAGGCATTTGGACAACGGCATTTCTAAAAGCATACCATTTCTGTCTTACAGCACCCTCAGAAGTGCTAGATACTTCACAGAACAATTTGAAAGTAAGTTCTGGCTTGAAGTGTTTACAATCCATTTTTCTGAAACTCAAGCAGGTGATGTTAAATTCAGTCCAAAGTGGTGAACGGCAGACATTTTAGCATTTCATTTCAGAATGCTGGTTCAGAATTCACTTTACAGAAAACTTCTCCAAGTGTTCACCTTGCTTTGCTCTCTGAATACGTGGTTAAATTTTTACCAAAGCCAGTAAGAGAGGAGGTGATCTCGCCCAATTTACTCCTGAAAATCTCAGTTATTAGGAAGCTGGATACCAGTAAAGTTGTAATCTAACTTTACTGTTAGGACCTGTTGTCCCTGTTACACAGCAAAAGCTTGGCCTGACCTCTCCCATTAAAATTAGACCCTCCATTAAGTATGTTTAGTTAAAGCACAGCTTTGTTTTCATGACCTTAAGATGGATCATGCCTCACTGCAGCTACTTAAGTGTCATGCTGCTGGTTTTGCCTTCTGTCAAACTTATTTTTTCCTGCTGTGTCTTTTCCCGCTGTTCTGACTTCTGGAAGGCCACTGGAACATAAGGATGATCTACTCACATGCCTGTCCTTTATGTTGATAACTGAGTCAGGCAGTCACAGAAGAATATTTGGAAAAGCCTGAGAAAGGAAGGTAAGCATGAAAGAAGAGTCACAGAATGGAAATGAAATACAGGTCTCAGTTCACATCTGACAACTTAAAAGTGCTAGATTTTAGGCCCTGTTGAACTCTGCTCACTGTATTATGGGAAGAGAGGGTGCAACTCTTTTCTTATCCCCCCAGCCATGCAGCTACCTAGCGCTCAGTGGGGACTGAGCTGCATGGGAAATCGGGCGATTTCATTTCTCTGGAGCTTTTTAGTGCTGAGCTGTTAAAAAAATCTGTCCTACATAATGCAAATGTATTCAGCAACACAGCACATTATTCTTGATGAAGTCATATGGATACTAGGCTGAAAATTTGCCTCTAATTTGCTCTGAGTATACTGCCTGCTTTCAAACATAAGGTGAATGACTTATTGTAACCCCAGATTGGTTTCAACACCAAGTGATTAAGCTGTGACATGGAGACAAAGTAAATTAAGGAAGTGGTTTCATAGAACAGGCTGACACATGACAGGCACAGAACTAATTCTGTAGCAAAAGAGGGGTGAGTCATGCATCTGCTACATGTGCTTTGGTTAAAATCTTGCGGATCTGTATCTCTTGCACATATAAAAACATGAGGAAAGGGGCTAAGCTTTCACATCATGCTTGTGTATAACTATACTACTGTAGCAATATCTACATTCAAACATTTCTCCCCATTGAACTAGCAGATGAAATTGAACATCCATCTTACCTTAGGGGAGCTATAACTTTCCCCTCTACTGCTGCTTACTCACCCCAGCTCCCTTTTGTTTAGAGAGCTGTATCTCCAAAATCATGACAAGTTTGCAGTGGCTCAGCAGGCCAACACTTTTCTTTAATGGTCATCTGTCATGCCCCAGAACTTACATAGATTCTTTATCTTTTATAATTAAAAAAAATGAGAACCAGATTCTAAAACCTCACCCTGGTCAGCTCAGTGGAGCAGATTCACCATCGTTAGTTGACAGATTTAACCCATATCCCTAGTGAACTGCTGGTGAAGGAAGAAAGATAGGTAGAGGTAGTTCCATTCTGGAGAGATGCAAAACTGTCATCTTGTTGTTTGTTATGAATAGATGAAGTCTGGCTGATAAAAAGAGGTGGAGTCTGGTGAGCATATGCACTTCATATTCCTCAGTCTATCCCCAGTCTGTGCTTGCTGAGACAATCATCTCATCTCAAGTCAGTTCAGTGTAGAAGGAGAGTATGATATCCACTGACTAAACATCTCTTGGAGGCATCTGCTTTTTTTTTTTTTTTTTTTTTTTTTTTTTTTTTTAATGTACTGTGTTCCTAGTACTGCAGCTACATGGGCATGCACCATGACACATTAGATAGGGAAGAGACTGGAATGCAAGTGACTAAACTAAAGGAGTTTACAGTGTTAAGTAAAATGCCTCTATTGCCCTGGCTTTGCTTCTTCCAGATGCCTGCTCACTTTAGCATTACTCAGGAAACAAGTCAAGGAAGCATGTCTCTACCTTTTCCCTGAAGTATTTGTACCATAATTGCAGCTGCTCTGTTAGATTATCTTCACTTTATACCCGAAGGTCCTGTCAGACAGTCACAAAATGTGTTCTATAAAGGATCACTGCACTCTGAGAATTCTGCAGTTCCCTGACCTTCACATACCTGCTGCACTAGAAGCAGCTGTACTTCTCATTGATCTAGCATGCAAGTATCCATTCTGCTGCAACCACTCCTCACATTTTATGTGCCTGATCTTTCCAAGTTCTTCCCCGAAGACTGAGATCCTATTTGCAGTGAGAGCACTTGCTTTTACTGAATGGACTTAGCCTTCCCTCATACTTCCTTAGCAAAATCTCCAGGTACTAGCTGCTTTTAAATAGATTGACATTGAACTTCTATCGGTTCTAGCAATAGCCACTGTTGGCAGGCTATTGTTGCACAAGGCATACACTGCTCTCGTGCACACTGAGGATACTTCTCTTTCTTAATTCAGCTATCTTCTGTTCTTACATATCCTCTGCTGTTCTGCTGTTAAAGAACTTCCTCCATTTCAGCCTAGAAGCGGTTGCATTCTGCTGGGCGATAAAGCAGTGTGCTGCATTTGTGTAATATCTCTGAACTGAAGTAACCCCTATGGAGAATTCTTTCATTATTGTAAGTGCTGGAAGAGACCACACAGCAGAACCAGATCTTCCCACCCAGAGTCACACCAAAAAAAAAAAAAAAAAGGGAAATGCAAAATCCTGTTTTCAGCATTAAACAGCTAAAAAAGGCATCTGATTTGCAAGGTAATACATGCTAGAGGGTGCAAGGGACAGCTGGGTTCTGAAACACACTGGCATCATTTTGGAACTAATTATATAGTTGTTAGATGCAAATGTAAGGAATTTTCCAGGGATGGAAGAGCCAAATTTTAAAAGCTATTTCAGTGTTATGGAAAATCTCCCAAAGAGCTTATTGGCCTCTTCAGACTCCTGAGCACTCTGTGCTTCCGATCAGAGGCACATATGTTTCTCCAGCCTGGATATGGAGATGCTCTGGCAAATGTGTTTCTGTAGTTCTCCCTAATGTACTAGCTGTAACATGTCATGATGCTCATCTTAAGAGTGCTTTCAGCAAATTTTGACAAGAGTTTTGCAGTGAGTGAGGACCAACACGACTTTACTGACACAACAGCTTGAAGGTTTTCACTTGCCTATAAAGGCTGTGAGTGTCTTAAAGTCTTTCCTCTACAATGAAATCCAAAACTGGTTTAGGAGCCCAAGGCTTTTGGAGTGCCTCCTGTGCAATAGCAACAAACCAGGTAGGAACAGAAGGGCTTTTAAATATGAATGTTCATGTAATGTCACCTCAGGCAGAATTTTAGCCCTAAATTTACTAACTACATTTTCTAGTAGCAATCCTGATGAAGGCAGAGACCTACCAAATCAAAGTAACAGCTGTTTCCTTTGGGTTTTTTTTCTCACTGTGTAATTTTGCAAACAAACTAGAAGGACAGCCTTTTGAAAACTAAACAGGATTTGTGGAGAGAACTGTTTAGAGAAAGCTCAGTTGCTTTGCTGGGCAGAGTGATTCCACAGACTGAAGGCACCCTGCAGCCAGCTGCATGATTCTTGTTTAGGAACAAGAAGCTGTTTTCTTCAAGAAGTTCAAGAGTACAACAGTCACAGGCATTGCCTTAATTATTTTGAGATTGAGGCTAAACTTTAGTTCAAAGACTCTGAACTCACAGTGCAAGGAGAAGTCAAATTCAAACAACCACGGCACACTGTCTCCAGAGAGGATGAGACTGGTTTTACCTGCTAGATTTATATGTGCCATCCCACAGTCATTTGACCTATATCCTTGCCCTCACCTCAGCCAAACACGCTCCTTCAAGTTCCAAACCCCCTTACTTTAAATGGTGCAAGGACAATATAGAGTAGTCCAAACATTTGAGTGCTCCCCTGAGTGCCTTTACACACTGGTGAATGGTGGAAAGGGCATAAAACTTTGCCTGTCATCCAAGGGTTGATGGCATGCTGTGGTAACTTGGCTATGAAGGACTGCCCTGTACCCTTCAGCCTGAGCTGCATGGGTACATCTGGCCATTGCTGCTAGGTTTTATAGTTAAATAAGCACTGGTAGAGAATCACTGGTAGAGAATCAGGAGGTTGGAACAGGGAGAACAGTGAAAACATCTCTTACACTGTCCCAGTCGAAGATGAGTAGTTAGTCTCTTTATTCCAAACAAAGCAAATTTATTCAAAACCCAAGTAACTGTTAGCAAAGATAAGGGAAGGTTTGACCCTTGCTACAGTCCCTTGATACTTTTCTATTTCATGTGTATGCATCATGGGATTACAGCATGCACTAAAACCTTCCTTTCTCCAACATAACCCTTCACAGCTGCCAGCATAGAAGGATGCCAAAACAGGGCCAGGGCCTCTACATATCAAGGTGGGCAGAAAAAGAGTCACTTAACCATAAATTCCAGAGCTGTCTTGAGCAACAAGTTCCCATGGATTTGTGCTTTTTCTGTCTTCTGTCCCACCATATGCTTGGCTTATTTCATGAGTCTCAAGCACATAAATAGGTTTGCCCAACACAGAGATATAATTATTTGAATGTCCATGAATATTAAATAAAAAGAATAGATTATAGTAATTTCCTTCTCCTGAATAAATGAGTCAGTCCCCTAAAGCAAATTCCTATCACCATCCATGTCTGGTTGCATTTATCTAAATATAATATCTGCAGCACTTACCATGTGCACATCATTATTCAGGGAGTTTTGTTAAAAAAAGTTCCATCTATTAGTGTCAGCCTCATTGACCTGATGTATGTCTATCATGGCTCATTAATCATACATTAAAGACATGTGGGTGCGGTCAAGTTTAGTCCTGGAGCCGGTTCTACTTCAGCAGGTTTGAATGTCACCTCCCGTTGGGATCATTTATTTCCAGAGGAAAGCAACACCTTAGGCTTTTCAGGAAGTTTCATTATCTTTCACATTTTGCCCTTCACTTCATCTAAGTTTCTGTCGTCCCTCCTCTTCCTGTTACAAATGTGCTTTCCCTAAAGTCACGGTTCACGGCATCAGCCACAGGGAGCACTAGAGAACAACTCGTGATGTTTTTGGCAGTCCAACAGTGTTGCTTCTGTGAAAAATAATAGGCTCTTGAGCTCAGCTTCTGCACGTTTTCTGTCCATAGCCTTCAGATGTAATTGTCATCTTTCAAAGTTTTATTCAGAATCTCCAGAATACTTGGGGGCAGTGTTGAGGGTTGTGAGGGTGAGGGAGCAGGTGGCATGAATGCCATAGACTAGTTTTACAAATAATTGATATTTGCATATTTGTTGGAGTCACACATTCTATTGGAGAACTTCAGCAATTAAGCAACAAGAACATATATCTCAGATCTTAAACTACTTGAAAAAATGATTTTTGGTTAGCACAGATTTGTGCTCATTATAACAGATATTACAACAGATTCCTGATTTTATACACATATAGGACATTAAAATAAGTTCATCTTTGTCTGTCAGGAGTAAGCAGGCCTACTAATATTCTGTGAGAACAGTTTACATTACTTGTATCATCCAGCTTTTAATTTGCTATTGTGAGAAATAAATACTAGATTTTGCAAGTACTTACACTATGAAAATCTAACTGTGAGACTGTTTCTGGGAAGTGTTGCAAAAAAGGCTGTGAATGTGTCAAAAATTAGGACCATGAAAGTACATTTCTGCAGTTCTCCTTTATCCTGGCTATTCATTCACTTCTGGTGTTTCAGGAGAAAAGATTTAGGAATATGGGGGCTCTCTCAGGTGAGTCAAAATATAGAGCACAAAACTGCACCTCTTGAAACCCAAAGGCTCCATGGATATCACTTCAGTGCCTTATCTTTCCTCACACATGTATTTGCTATCCAACCCATCTCCTCTAACAGGACTGGCCCTGTCTTATTACAGCAGCTAGCTGTACAGCAGCTAGCACCATGAGGGTTTTATTTAATGGGCTTCTCTATACAGGCCATCTTTAGTGGGCCTATATACAGAGAACATATGTAATCATACTGACATTTATTTACAAGTTCTGTAGGAATAGTTTTATTCTTTTTGGTCAGTGTCAGACAGAAAATACTAGAGAGACTAACTTCATCTAGATGTTCCACAAAAACAGATGCCATTAAGATAGACAAGAATTAAAAGCATCTCTGTATTACTAGTAACCCTAAATAATAGGAGAAACAGTGGACTCAGTCTTTTTCTAGTTGTGTAAAACCCTTTATGAAAAAAAAAAATAAATTGAATGTTTAGGACAAAGACATTTTCATTTTGGTTGCTATTTCTCATTTAGTGTTTTAGCCATAGAACTGATTAATAAAAATCAAAGTGCTAAATCCCTGCACAGTATTTCAAAAATGCATGCACAAACATAGTACCTGGAATTCAGAATTTACTGGCAACTAAATGGAGAATTCAGAATTTACTGGCAACTAAATGGAGAACTGAGGAAACTCTGAGAGATAGAGCCAGTACCAAAGAGAAGTATACAGGTACCTTATCACTCTCTACAACTTTCTGAAAGGTGATTGCAGTCAGGTAGGGGTTGGTCTCTTTCTCCAGGCAGCAACTGACAGAACCAGAGGACACAGTCTCAAGCTGTGCCAAGGGTGATATAGGTTGGATGTTAGGAAAAAGCTTTTACTGAGAGAGTGATAAAGTGCTGAAATAGTCTGCCCAGGGAGCTGGTGGAGTCACCATCCCTGGATGTGTTAAAAAAAAAAGATTGGATGTGGCACTTGGTGACATGTTTTAGTTGAGGTGGAGTTAGGGCATGGGTGGGACTTGATGATCTCAAAGATCTTTCCAATCTAGTCATTCTCTGATTCTGTGATTTATAGCTTATGTTTTCCATGAAGTCTTCCTTCATAATGCTTTATAGGAAAAAAAGCTATAGTGGAAATCAGGAAGAGTCATGTGAGAGGTCATTGCAATAATATTGAGCATATGTCAAATTACCTTCTTTGTTGTCACAGCAAGCAATTCAAAGTTGCATTTGTCAGCCAACAAGAGATTAAAGATCTTCTTCCTGTATCTAAGGAGTTTATTCTGGAGTTCCAGGAGTGCACAAGAAGTCTCAATATAGCTATTCCTTACCACAAAGTTGAGGTTACCAGGAGGTAACTGCAGGCACAGTGTGTGAAATTCTGTTAAGGAGCCATGCCTAACCCATGCCACGCTCAAAATCTTACATGAAAAAACGTAAATACGCCTTATACATAAAGATAAGGATTTATCAATAGTATAAATGAAATCTTAGTAAGAATTATTATCAATCCATGTCTAATTATTGCCATGAAAAAGAAAAATAAGAATACAATAATGAGAACATTCTCCATAATAATACAGTTTAAAATGTTGAACATACTTTTCTTACTTTCTGTCCTTTTCCCTGGCGTTACACTTGCTCTCTATTGGTCCTCTGGGTCTTAAAGTAGATGGTTTCCACTTAGCTGGAGGAGAACAGAGGGAATAAATTATCAGCATTCAAATTCTTTTGCCATGTTGATTTTGATTTCTCTCTCCTAATCTCCTTTCTTTTTTTTTTCTCCATATAACATGTTTTATACAATACTTTCACACCTTATTCTTTGCTCACTGAAGGTCAACAACTTCATATTAAATTGGAATTTGCTATGCTTTACTTGTTTTATGTGCATTAAATACTTGTAATTTTTTTCACTTTTCTAGTCATACAAAGAACTTTGCCCACTTCCAGGTCTCTGTTTCTTAAACTGGTCATTAGTGGGCTGGGACCTTCAGAACCAGCCTATACCTCAGCTCTTATCTTTCCATGCCCATACCCCTCTACTGCATCCTGTACCCCCTTGTCAAGGCCTCTTCTGGTGTATCAGACCAGCCTGTTACTGCTCTGTATGGCATCACTGTGGGTAAAGTTGTATCTTGCTTTGCCCAGAGCAACTATCTCATATTGCTACTGATAGTGAAACACAGAAAAGAAAACTTCAACGTAATAATGATGAACTATGACAACAAAATTACTATAAATCCATACTGACACCATAAATACCAGGAAATTCTACGGTAATTTTTGTGCAGGATTCCATGCAGATGAAGAGGGAGTGGCATAGAAGTTCACAGAATCTCCTGTGTTGGAGGGGACCTACAAGGATCATGGAGACCAGCTCCTGGTCCTGCACAGGACACCCCAAGGGTCACACCAGGTGCCTGACAGTGTTGTCCAAATGCTTCTTGAACTCTGTCAGGCTTGGAGCTGTGACCACTTCCCTGAGAAGCCTGTTCCAGTGCCCAGCCACCTCTGGGTGAAGAATCTTTTCCTGATATATAACCTAAAGCTCTCCTAACACAGTTTTGTGCTACACTCAACCCCAAACTTTAATTGTATGAACTCCTAGCACATGAGCACTTTATCATACTGCTCTGCAGAATTTCTGAAGCAACAATATAGGTTGATGAGATTTTTACAGCTTCTTAGGTAAAAGAGAAAATAAAAAATATCACAGCCCTCACAAAATTCAGCATCTTCCATAAAGGCGATTTATTTTTAATATTCCTACACAAATTATTATGCATGGCATGATGTATTATGTGAAGTTCTAAACTGGAGGTGGTTCTTTTGAATCATAAAATGGAATCACATGAGGAAGACATGTTAGAATTTTTTCCTTTTAAGCCTTGTCATTTACCTGTTAGTCGTTATTATTCCTATAATGACTTTATTCCTTAATTTACAATCTAAGGAGATTTTGGTCTGTGTCTGAAAACCAAACATTTAATCTGAACATATGCCAAAATTTTAGCACTTGTCTTCTGTTTGACATAGATCAATGCAAACAGTGCTTTATCTTTTGCATTTAATACTGCCTATTAACTATTCCACTTCTTCAATTTTAGAAGTACTGCATATTCAAACTGCTTTTATAACTCTAAACTGAAAATTAGTACTGAATAAAATTGTAAAATATTAAACTCACAGTTTTATAAAAATAGTATTATGAGGAGAGAATAAAGAATTTATCCGCAAAAAAAATCCTGGAGATTTTTAATAACAAAATACAGTACAGAAGCTAATATTTTGGGAGACAAATTTTTTGTTTTAATTCTATATTTTCACTGTAGAATTTACCATTACGTTGTTTGACCAGCTCTATTAAAAGACAATTATATAACAACATGAAAAAACCAATTATTTTTAATCACCCTATTTATTCATTTGACTGAGAATAGTAAGATCAGATGAATATTCACTTTATATCTACATGTCAAAGGTAAGTCATTCTGGAAGTCATCCATGGGATAATGCTGGTTACTGAATAAAAAAATGAAATCATAATCTTCCCTCTGAAGCCATACTATCATTGGGTCTTCTTACTCTTTTACAAATAAATCCAAGTTTTTACCCTGTCTCAAACTATTCACAGGGATGAGTCTGTCTTGAGAGTGTCATTTTAGTAAAGCCTGTAAATTTAATCATTTCTATACATGCCATTTTAAAAGGTGAGTTGATTCTACTTTCAGAAGTAGGAAATAGTAGAAGAATAGTACTTCTTCAAAAGTAGAAGAAGGAAAGAACTTGTGTCCCCTCTACCCACAAAATCTTTAAGCAAGGGGTGGCCTACCTAAGTCCTTGAACAGACTGTGCATTCTAAGTGCAGTTCTTGCACAACAGATAGTAATATATTGCACAGGTGGAGACTGCTGTGTATCCAGGCCCACACACAATGCATGAAATGAGCCAAGAAGTGTTTCAGTGAGTTTTGAATAGCCTTGAGGTCCATAGGCTAACCCATACTCCACCTATAATGGCCTAATCAGCTGCTGGCAACTAGTATTATCATCTGCCTGTGAACAACCCTGGATAACTCTGCCTCCTTGATCCTCCATGGCTGGTCCCATACTCCTTCTATTTCTCCGCCACATGGAAGCTGTTATGTGTATCATGTAGCCAGGAGGCTAGGTACCCCCTGCTTTCAGTTTATATTAATGTGAATAACTGCAATATTTTTGTATTTACAAATCATCCCCTGTAAAAGTCTATTCATTTAGTAACTGTTCCCTTATTTCCTCTTTCTGGAAAGATATCTGGCATAACTGTCTGCTGGTACTGATCTAGGCTGAATTGCTCAGCTCCCTAGCAATTCCTTTTCCTGATTCCTTGATGTCTCTATTAAATAAATGTTAATTGATGTCATCCTTTGGGATTTAGATTGGTTTTGTTTTGGTCTTATGCAGAGTTTTTTCCTTTGATTGGTTGGTTTTGTTGTTAGGTTTTTATTTCTGGGTTTTTTTTTCCCCCAAGATAGAAAACTAATTCCCTCTAATATAAGACATAAGTGTAATTTTGCAGGTAGCTCATTCTGTTCAAAAGCTACTCTGGATAAGAAAGCATCAGGTCTGCCATATGTACTCGTTTAGTCATATCCAAGAAGGTTTGGCACGTTCAAAACAGCTGTCCGTGTACTTATGCTGCCTAAGGCATGCAACATACCATTTCAGTGACATGTAAGAAAATACTGTGCTGGCAGGCTGGAAAAACACTGACAGCCATAGGAAGCAGGATGTGCCCTATGCCCACAGGGCACTGCACAGTGCAGTGTGGCTGTAACCCCCCGGTCTAGAATCCTCAGCAACTGTGAGCATAACTCCACATCACTTGAACTGAAAGCCAGGAACTTCAGGAGGTACAGCCAATAACTCTTCCCATTATCAACTGACTCGACACTTCATCAAGCTTATCTTAGTACTGAACTTTACCAGTAAACTCAAATGCTTTTGTAGTAAAGTCAGTGGGACACTGAGCTATGTGCTGTGCTGTAGAATCTGCTTGAAGAGGAAATGGAAATCTCAGAGCATGAACTGTGTCCTGTATCCTGTATCCTAAAACAATATCAGGTTTTACCCCAATCCTCTGCAGGAAAAAGGGAACTTGGTCTCTAGTTTTACTCTGGGGCTTGTTTGCTGAAGCAAAGTGGAAGCAGTAAGACTCAAAGCACATCTCTTAATAGTAGCTTTCTTTTGATATTGTATTTCTGCACTTATTGAGGTGGTACATACCGAGATGAAACTGCAGCTGCTACTGCTATCAAAGTTTTGATGTCTGTAGTCTCCAGGTTCTGGTAGATTTAGCTTTAGCTTTAGCTTTAGTGTGGAATGACCTAGTGTATTGGTCTGGTCAGAATATGATTTATTCCAGTGACAAGTAAATAAAATGTAACTCTCAGTTTACCACTGTACCAGTCAGTTCAGATCAGAGCTTTGAAGACCTCCAAATCTGTGTGTTAACAGAAGCACATAAGGATGGTTGCACCAGTAAGATCAGAGTTCCATCTCACTCAGTGTCTGGAGGGCAGTAGCAGGCCCAAGGTTAAATGTAAAATGAGGGCAAGCATACAGTGGTACTTCCCTGCAATAAGCTCTCAGAATCCAGTGACCTAAAACTCAGAGATGTCAGAGTCGCCATAAGATTGGGGGGAAAAAAATAAAGAGAAAAGAAGGTTTTAAGGTAATGCTCTAAAACTAGAAGATCCTCACTGGCATGATGGCTGAATTTTGAATCTACTTAGGCCTGTACTACTGACAGCACATACTGCAGTAATAATTCCTACCAACATATGGCTCCTACAAAAGGAAGTGGGGCTTTTGTGGGGATTTATGGACTACACCTGTAACATTAAGGAGAATAAGCTGGTCCTGGAGTTATAGAAAATGTTGAAAAAGCATATTTACATGAAGATGAAAGAGTATGTCAGGTCTGGTTTGAAATAAAGACCTGAACTGTATTAAAAAGACTTTGTCAGCTCTTCGATAACTTATTTGCAGAGTGTGAGGAAGGCTTATTTACGGCAGCCTTCCATGACTTGAGTTCATGTGTTGGCCTGCTGTAAGATGTCTGAAGTAGGTCTGAATGAAAGAGTCAGTCTAGAGAGACAGATCCTGCTCTGAGGTGCAGGGTTATTCCCAGGGAAATGGAGAACATATTATTCAGTCTACATCAGATCAATTTCCACCCAAGCATCAAAGAAAAAAAATTGCAATCTCTCTGTGATTTAGTTTTACTTTTCTAAAGGATGATTAATAAAGTAGTGATTAACAATACCAGCAGAGATATACCCAGCAAGACTGTAGCTAATGATGTGCAGTTTACCAGTGTTTTTGGTTTCTGTGATTTTCTATTGTATTTGGTTCATGGGTCTCTAAAGCTGTCTCTATCAAAAGAGCTGTAAATATCTTCAGAAAAAAGTATGAGTGAAAACTGACTGACACTCACAAGAATCCTATTCTCCCTTTGATGACTGCATGTAATCTAGATCTCCTACAGTGTTCTTCATCCACATGTCTCAAAGTGTTTTATAAAAGAGACTCTAAACATTGCCTTCATTTAATAAAAAGAGGCTTGACCATGGAAGGAAGTGTTCAAGGTCACACTGGAAGTACTGGTAGACATAGAAACTGATGTCTCTCTTCCAAGTCAGGGAAAGCAAGTAGTAAACTTTTTATTTAATGATCACACCAAAAACGGAGGAGATAATCACACTGGTTCAATCCAAACCAAAAGACATGTTGGTAAGTTAGCAAATTCATGTTGAAATGCAAAGTACAAGTTGCAACTTTTGCTGTTGTTTTTCTAGCCAAAGCATTTCCTCAAACTCAACCCAGATTTGGAACTCTTTTCCACTTTCTACTTGATGACCATAACTAATTTTGAGACTACCAGGTGAGGGCTTCAGTTCAGAGTACTACCTGGCCACAAATATTCCCAACACACTACAAGTATAACATCAGAGAGGCAAATGCTAAAGGAAAAACCAGAACTTCTCTCCCTTTCAAAGGACAATCAGTAAAAGTTGCTAGATATTATAATACTTCGATAAAAAGAGAAAATGGACTAGATCTTCCATATGAGCAAGTTTTCTGGAAAGAGCAGAAGAAAAAGAAATGTGGCAGAAAAGCACAATACATTGAAAGAAGTTGTCTACAAAAACCATAATGAAAACTATACTACTACAGAAGATGCGAGCTATTAACAACAATACAACTGCATCATACATTAACTTCTAGGTATAGCTAGTAAATATGAGATATACCAGACAATGTTCATTAATTCAGTAACTTGTCTCAGACTAGCCAAAAAACATGGGTTTAGGAAAAAAATACAAAAATAGGGCATTTGTAGAATTTTTTTTTTTGTATATAATACTTTTGGTGGTTTGAGATTTAAGAATAACCTGTATCCTCACCTTTGTGTTTAATAATCCATGATGGATTTCCATTAATTCATCTAATGACATTTAAACAAATTGCTGTCAGCACTTAGGGGTGATACAGTGTGACCATTATGTGACATGTGCACACACTGCACTGCCAAATCTTCATACTGTTGTCCCAAATATGGGTTCTTTCAAGGGTGCACTAGAAGCTGATCCACACACAGAGTCAAGGTGGTAAATCGAAAAAGCTGGCACACGTTCTCTTTTATACGCTTCAAACAGAGAAACATTGGCATTTCCCATATACATAACAACCTGAAACCATAGTCACTGACCTTTCATTCTCTCTTTCAGTATGCCTGCTGAAAGGTACACTGCACACTTATTTTACTGCATGTGCTCTGAAAGGAGGAGGCTTAGGTGAGTAAGAGGCAATCATGTGGTGGATAGTATGTTATTTAGTGACTAAGGCTAATGCAAAGTTCCCTTCTATGCCTTTGTAGTTTGATTTCCAGTGTCTTCTTGTTCTTACTTCTCAGTTCATGGCTCTTGGTTCCTGAAGGTTTGGTTATTCTCTCGTTTTTCATAAGCTTTTTTATTTACCTTGTACTGTGCTTCAGTGAATTATTTAACTTTTCATGGCACTTTCGTTCAACAAAAGAGAGGAGGGCTTACACTGCTATAATCCCATGTAAAACTGGACCTGGTGCTAGACACACTTTAAGGATATCACCCATTTTGCTGATAATGTTTTAAATCTTGGCCTTGTCAAGTTGCTCTCGTTTTCAAAACAACTCACAATACAATGCTACCTTGTGACCTATGTTTTGAGTAACACATGAAAGAAACTGAAAGAATATTGTATTGTGGGTTGTTGGAAGCTACAAATCTGTGTCTACAGCTCATTGCTGTGAACACTTCCTTTCCCCCAGCCTTGTTCCAACATAAGACAGCTATTATCTTCTCAGCTAAATTGGGAGGAAATTATCACTACACTGTGATATGAACTCTGCCTTGATCATCTCTGGTTTTGAATCCACTTCCTTACAAAGAAGCTTCTAACAAAAGGCCAGAACTTAAAGAGACAAATACTTATCAGATCAGTAATTCAGTTTCAGACTTTCAACAGTCTCTCTTTTGACAGGGGAAACACTACCCACAATAGCAAGGACACTCACCTGTCCTTGGGCTATGCAAATGTTGTAAGAAAAGATTAGTTTATCTCACATACTCCTAGTTTAATCCAGGATGTGGCTGATACTACTCACATTGAATTTACAAAATGCAGAAGCAAAGGATGAGCAAGCCCAGCTGCCATGCTTTTGACCTCTTTCTTGTACATCAGTTATGAGATTACTGTTCAAATTTTCAAGTCTTTTAAATGTCTTTGAATGCTTGGGTTTGGGGTTTTTTTTAATTATTATTGTAATTTTTAAGTGTAAGACATTTTAACCAGAAAACATTTTTTAACAAATTGTTCATGTTTCTAACTTGGCAAATTTGGACAGTGCTTTATTGGCAGACAGGAGCTAGTGGCCCAAAAACTGTATTTAAAGACACTGAAGGTTGCATAAACATATCTGATTTGTGTGTTTAAGTATCAAGGCATAAATACACTAAAAAGATAAAGTCCTTTTTTAAGACTGTATGTAGGACATGTTTCCAGAGCTCACGATTGCATCTAGCTGTCCCTAGCCTCCTTTGGAAACATAGATACTGACATCTGGAAATCAGGCTGCTTTTGTTAATTTTTTCAGCTCCAGGTCCTGGGCATTAGAGTTTTACTCATTGTTCTATATATATATCATGAACACAGACTGCTAAAGCTAAGAAAGGGGAAAAAATCAAATTGTTAAGCTATCACTGCAGGGCTTTTTTTAAACCAATTTAAAAACTAAAATAATTTCCAATTGGTCATGGAGTCCATATCCTTTTCTTCAGCTTTGGTAAAGTTGTCAACTCTTAATTTTCCAGGAAAACACAAAAAAGTTAGGTGCCTACTATTCTCAGGAAGAACTTAAGGTGAGAGAACTGAGATTTTGAACAACATATTTGTTATAATGAAGGGGCTTGTGAGACTGAAAGGGTAGGACAACACCAGAAAAAGGCATTTGTTTTGTTGGTTAATTATTTTGCTGTAAACAGTATGACTCGGGGCATGAGCCACAATAGAAGCAGACAGCGCTATGTCTCTGTTGGCTACTGTGCTAATCTTTCAGTGCCTAGGAAAGGATGGAGCTTTCAACCTGTGATAGTTGCTGGGTTTACCGATGTTGTATTTCAAGAATGATAGTGGTGGCTGTAACTGTTTCAGCATTTGCAAAATTCTCATCTCACAAATAAAATTACCAAGAATGAAATTTGTTTCTTGCCTGCCTGCTGATCAGTAAGCAGGTCTGGGTCAGCCTCTCTTTGCACATAAGCATCCACTTGCTATTGAATGATTTACATTCAAAAACCAGTGTCAAGGGCTCTGTGTTGACTTGCAGGACATATGTGTTGTGAAAGCTCACACTCAAACCTATGCATTTGTGAATGAGAGTTGGGGTTTGTGTGGTCAGAACTGTGCTGTCAGAACCTGCGATGGTTCCTGCTTGCAGTGTTAAATAGGGCTACTGTCTGTTTGGGATTGACTGTGGCTGAATTCTAACTATTGCTAATACTACAAGCCATAAACACATAATAGACTGCAGTCCTGAAGCAGTTTGGACATACAAACCAACCGGGAAATCCAGGCTCTTTCGAAGCTAACAAGAAGGTTGGGGGCCATTGGCACCTCTAGTACTCATGCACAACTTAACTTGTGTGTTACAAGTTGGTAGATCTCAGCCAGTATTTTGTGAAGTAATTAGTATCTGCAGATGTGACTCTTGAAGAAAATTCCCCACATCATTCGCCTCTCACCTTGCACCAACAAAAGATGTCTTCACAGAAGGTTTCTTCTGAGAACCATCCCATTTCTTCTTAATATCAGTGGTAACATATAGGTTACCTTTACTGTTGTTTGTGGTCACTTTCCTTCTAGCCTTAGTCAGAGCTTGTCTGCTCCATCTATATTTGGGATTTGCTGCTGGAGTAGTCTTCTCTTGGCTTTATGAGCCAAGTCAGTTCATAAAGCCTGTGTCACTGCTTGTGTCAGCACAAGAGAAAATTGTAGGAGTGTGCAGTCAACAGTAGGAAGGTGAAGCAATATCATATATATCATACCATATCCTACCTCTCCTAAAATTTTCCTAGTTCCCCCTAGTACCAGTTACCTTAAATTTAAGTTACCTTAAATTTGTGTTTTCAGCAGGTTTTGCTGCTTGAATGAGAAAGTGACTTTTATTTTCTAACTAGTAACCAATGTTGAATCTTTCTCAAGGCTTCCTCTGCCTGTGGATTTCAGACTTACTTAATAGCTTCTAACAAGGCCCTTAAAAAATTAAGAAATATTTTAAAAACTTTACTTCTTTATCATGAATGGTTTGTTTCATCCCCTAGCCTATGTAGCTTAGCCTCACACCCCATAAGTCAGGGGACACTGCTCTTTTATACTGGTTGGGAACCTAGCAGCCAATAATCTGCTCTATTAGTTTACCTAAGAATTTAATTTCAGAAATAGGATTTTAAAAGGCAGGACTATTTCAACCCCTATTATGTGTTCACATCACAATGTTATGTAATTCTACCTTTAATGATTTGCTTCAGAGTATTTCCTTCACACAGTTTTTCTCAGAAAACAATATAACTTGGGTGACTCTCCAGCCAAGCAGATCTTCTGAACCATAAAGAGCATAATTTTTGTTACAATATATCTATTTTATTCCTTGGTTCTGTAAGAATTCCCAGGTATACGTCATCCAGTCCTGGCAAACATTCACCAATTTCTACAGTTTTTGTATCACATTTTTTAATGCCTCTCCCTGTGACAGTGCCCCATCATTAGACAAACATCAGCATATCCTTTCCTTTGTTGTGACAACTACAGCAAAATACTCATTTTTCTGCTGCCTTTTGATGTTATCCTTTGATAGAAAATATGTACTTGCTCTGGATTATATTTATTTTTCCTTAGAGGATAAAATAAGGAAATAACAAACACAATGTCCAGAGAAAGATTCCTCCTCCCTATTCCCATCCTACGAGAAAAATGCCAGGGAGATGGGGAACTACAGCCCTGCCTATGGATACACAACAAATGCCAACAGTTCAGATTATCATTTAGTGTCATTTATAATCAGGCAGTCCCTATTGATTACCACTCAGAATCAGAGCCTTTTGCTCTGATAAGTACCTCTGTGGAAGGTACTGCCAAACAATTAAGAAGAGAAACAGATGCTTACATGGAGTTATTAATATCTAGAGAGCTTATGTAATTTCTGGCATTTCCTGTTTCCAAGTGGACTATAAACAATGTTAAACATTTACATCTTCAAAGTTTTAATTGCTCTCCATAGGCACTCCAACAAGATATGTGCTCTATCCATTATTATCCATGTTTATGAGGAGCAGGAGACAGGAATGATGAGTTGTACAAATACTGATGAGGAGTTCCTGGCAACTACCTGTAAAAGAGGTCACTTGCTCTTCTCTCAACATAGGCTTTCTCACAGCTACATCTATTTCACCTGAACTAAGAAACGAATGAAGAATATAATAATTTTGAGGGTGTAAATATTCATTCACATGTGGGCTATAAAGATATCATCCACTTAAAATTTATCTGGAATCTCATTACAGCCAAATACTGTCAAGATGCCCTTCCCTGCCCTTGTATTCTTGCTCAATATCTCTGACAGCACACCTGCTGTGTAAGCACAATGACAGCTTCATGAGGAGGCTGCCTGCAGACTGAGTCGGGTGCACCTGTTCTGCTTGAAGCTATTTTTTTAGTTTTCTTTCTTGGAAGCAGGAGCAGAGTTCTGACCAAAGAGACTGCAGGTAGGTGTGCAAAGTCGCTGGGACAGGACAGGTGGTTTATAACAGCACTCAAGTCCAGAGACACTGCTGAATTTACAAGGACAGATCTAAGTAAAGACATGGAGCCCTGGTAAGACAGTGAAATCCTGGGTTGAAGCTGTAAGTGTGCCCAAATGCCAAGTATTTATCACCTTTGAGTAGAAAACCCTTTTGCCCATGTGTCTGTCTATATATCCTAGTGGTGTCCTATGGGAAACAGAGTTTTAACAGTCTTCTGCTGCAGAAGTGTGTGTTTTCTTTAAAAACTTCTGAACCCATAGTCCAATTGCAGTCAAATTTGACAGAGAATGAAATCATGAAGATTTGCTTCATGTTTTAGGAAAACAAGAGAGAGGCTGGCAGAGTGACTCACAGATATCAGCAATCTCTCTAATGAAAGAGGCTTCACAAAACACCAGTAAAAGATGCACATGGGACAGAGATTCTGCTGCTTGCCTATCCACAGGAGAGCTCTAGTCAGAGAGCTTACTAACTACTAACTAATTCTTAACTAACCAGAAAAAGTCACTCTGTAGTCTGTTTACTGGTGTCTAGTAAGCAGTGAGTTGACAAAATAGCTTAGATATAACGAAAAAATTAAGCAACTGTAAGACGTAAATCTCAAGAAATTAGGATTTATGAGTAGTGCTACTTCTGGAACTAGTTCTTTTGACTCAAGAAATAGGTTCTAAAGGGGTCAGCATCACATTTTACATCTATTCGGAAAACCAGCTCAATTCAACATAAACAAGCACAAGCAGATAACCCATAATTAGTCAACTTTTAGTCACAAGAATTAAAATATTTAGGAATAATTAAAATAATTAGGAACTGGAATGCTCTGGATTTCAGCACTTTTGAATCTTTTGCTTCCTAAGTACACCTAAGAGCATTTTTTAGTGTTCAAGATTTATATGAACATAACAAAGTCTCCAACATGTGCCCCTTGCATGGAGTTTTAGAAAGGAAAGGTCTAAGATAAAATGTTACCTGAAAAACATAACATGACTCCCGAGTCACTGATGAATTTTCAAAAAGTAGTTCAGGAGACAATAATATTCAGCCTGTCTAGCTCCATTTCCATTTCCTTCTCCATCTAAGAGAATTTCTCTTGGTACCAGTGATCTTTAGTTTCCTGCCAGAACTGTGCAGGATGTCAATTATTTCCAGAAGTTTTCAAAAATATCTAGATCATTATCTGAAATGTGTTTTTTCCATCCAGGTAATCAACACACACTTTTGCTATGGATTCTCTGATTTGTTAGCACTTACCTTACAAATGCAAAGCCCAACAATATCTTTCACTTTCCATATTATTATTACTTGAATTTAATTTTCATTTTAACGTACTCGGGAGATGTCTGTTTTGGTTTTGATTTTCTTTTGCTTATTTGAATCCCAAAACAGAGAGAAAGAAAGAGCATCTCTGAAATCTCACATATTTAGTGAGCTAGATTTTTAAAATAAATCTCTTCCTAGTGCAGTATTATAAATACATAAATGGAGGTTAAAACAAATCTAGAAAATATTTTTTAAACTCTCTGTGTCTCAAAAGAAACCCAATTAGTATAGATTACCATGTCGGAATTATCCATCCTTTGCATGGGCTTTTCACTGATATTGTATTCCCTATGTCCATGCAGATCATCAGAGGCAGCCAGGAAAAAGGAACACTGCTTGCCTGGTCTCTACAATGGTTCAAAGATATGATACAATGCAGAGAAGGTGAAAGTACCACGGTGAAAGTACTACGTCAATCTTTTTTTTGAGGCTATTTTCCCTGTGAGTCAAATATTACCCCCTGACTAGCCCAGAGTGCTGTGGATAAATAGAAATAGTCAGTTTTCTCATTATATGGGACAATTAAAAAGTACTTGAGATTTTTGATTTAATGAACATTTGGTTTATTTCTATCTATTTCATCTATTTCTCTGATGTTTGTGCCATCCCTACAGCTCCTCAGCATGATATGGGGCAGGGTAATGCAGCTGTTACTTAAACTTTGCATAGTTTAAGTCTAATTTCCTAACAAAATCCAGCTAATACTAAACTCCTGGCTATCCATCTGATTATTTCTGCTGGGATGAATCTCTAAAGATGAGCTGATTCATTTGTGGTCTAAGTCACTACATATAGAGACTGCAGAGTAGTCTAGATGGCAAGCAGAATAGTACCATCTGCCTGTATGTTCACACTGCTTTCTCAAAAAAGCAAACTGACTTAGTATTTATACATCTACAGTGAGGAAGAGGAGAAGGGTGCAGATTTTTTCTGTTGTGCAGATGCTGACTTTGCTAAGTTGAAAATGGCTTGTGATGGGCTAGCCTGCTACACTGGAGGTCTGGAGCACCACTGAGGCTTATGGGACAGATACACAAGGTAGAGGTATCGAAGATCAAGGATAAGGGCTTGAGTGGCATTTCCAGACCTTCGGAATCACTACCTCAGAAAATGGAAACTGCAGCATCAACAAATAAATGTGTCTGCCTCTCGTTAAACCTGAAGTAAATGAATAGAGAGATTGCAGATCAGAAGTAATATTAAGCAAATTCCTGACTCCCTTGAGTGTAGATTCAGCTCCTTTTCTGTAAGAGAATTGTGCTATCTGCCTATATTTATACTGCTTTTGCATCTTGAAACTTAAATACCAAGCAGATGGCCCTTTGATGTTTCCTACTTTTGCCAGTTTGTGGGTGATCTTTCCCTAAGCCAGTAACATATCAGGCAGGATACAATTACAGGAAGCTGGATGAAAGGGAGAGACCTTTGTCAGAAAGCTAACTTCTGTATTTTTGTATTTAGACTGAGCAAGGATTGAGGACTTTATTCTGTGCAGAAATTGTGACACTGACAAACTGAAAACAACTCACGATAACTGGAGCCAAACTGCTGCCATGGAGGATCACGAGCACAACCTCCTTTGCAATCTCTTAGGTTTTTAAATTTCCACTGGAGATATAAGAGGTATAAAAATAGAATTTGTCCTATGCACATCTAAGTAGTATAAAAAAAAATCCATAAAGAGGAGTGTCACTGTTGCTCCGTGAATGACACAACAACAGACAAGAGGCCATGTGTAGAAAGAGCAAAGAAAGATTTATTTCAAAGAACCACGCACCCTATATGGAGTGATCCGATACATTCTGTTTGACTGGCTGGCTAACAAAGACACCTTTCTCACACACCGTCCTTGAGAAGAACAGAAAGGCAAGGTAGAAAAACACCACCTGTAGATTGTTTATACTAACAAGTTATCACATTCTTACAACTCCCTGAAAATCCTCACAAGCCGCTGTGAGAAACATTTCTCGTTTCTCTCTCTCTCTGTGCCACAGCATCCACAGAGGAGAAACTCTATAGTCCTAAACAGCTTCATACAGGTACTCAATAAACCATGTTCTCTATTCTCTGAAAAAGTAAAGACCATTCAGCTATAAACTGCCATCTCAGAGCTGCCAAATTTCATTTGTCATCAGTGGTGGCCTGAACTACAGAAAAAACTAGTGAGGAAACTTGTAGGAGACCATACAACTCACCAGGAGGCTTTACGCTTACTGTAATGCAGCAGTTCAGATGCATAATTTATATTCCTTATTTCACCCTTTAATTTAACTGCCTTTGGTAAAATACTGCAGTCAGTATTTTGGAGTCACCAGATTCTTCCTTGAAATCCTTCCTGGGATTTATATCCTGTGTTCATGGAATAGCTTGATACTGCAGACAATTTTCATTCCTAGCCAGTGCTGGTGATAACATGCTGACAAGAGTTTGGTTTGCTACTTGCATTACCTTAACCTTAAATAAGTTTTACCAAAAAGAGAATAGCTTTGAGAAAAGGGTTTTCTTGACTTTTTGGCTAGTCATTTGCATTAAATTGATCTTAGGTTTTCTCTTTCTGGCAGAAACAACATGAGTTAAGGCACTTGTAGAGGAATAGTGATCTCATGTAAAAGCCTCACCACCACTCTTGATTAGACTTGGGATCTTGTCCTTTTAAAAATGTCAGTTGTGTCCTTATTGCCCATAATTAAGGGGGAATATAACTCCAAATAAATGATTTAGCACCTAAAAATAACAACTAGCTGTGTCATGAGAGAAAATGTTGCTTCAGCGCCCTGTGGTTACACCATCAGCAAAAGGTGGACAAAAAAGAAATACTCTCCTTTGGCAAAAGCAAAGCTTCAGAAGCAGTAAGAGCTTGTTAATCTTCTAAGCTCAAGTGGTATCACAATTGTAACTGTCAAGAACCCCCAAACACTTCCACAAGAAATAGTTTTCCACAGTAGACACAATATCATTGAAAACACAGAATACTTCACATTAAAAAAATAACAGCCAACCAACCCATGACACTGTTATTCAGGACAAAGTACTCTGATTTCCATGCTTGCCATCATACTGTTTTACTTATGTTAGTGATTATATACCACTAAACAGTGGAAGCATAAAAGGAAGATTATCTGTTGAAATGTGATGACTTCTTTCAGTGACACCTCTTAATCACAGAATAGCAGAATAATTCTGGAAGGGACCTCTGGAGTTCTTGAGTGAAATGTCCTCTTCAGAGCACGGTCAACCAAAAAAAACACTGGAATAAATGAATAGGAAAAGTGGCCCAAGTCATTCTAGAGTTAATCTGCCTTTTAAGTCAACAGCAGTATAAATGTTATGCTGGAGTAAGAGGTAGTTAGGCAGAGGGCTTTCTTTATCTGTAACAAGAGTATGCAGCAGGAGTTTACCAGTCTTTTCACAGTGGTTTACACGTGGAAAGCATTAGGAGGTGGAAATAGCAGAATAAGGAAGTATTCTCCTTTGCTTGATGAAAAGCAATAAAGCTTGTTGGGTTGCAGAGTGTGACCTATGGAAGGACATGTGCTGGTCTGGTAAAAGAGGAAGTGGTAAAGGTGGCTGAGTTTTGGTTACTGAAGTGCTAAGTCACAGAAAAGTGGCAAAGGTTTGTGCCTTTCCTGCCACAGACAAAGTCAATAAGAAGCATTCACTGAACACAGTCAAGACTGCCAGGAGATAGCTAAAACCTCATCTGTGAGATTTTTCATTCAACTGACAATTTAAACTCAAGACAACATCTAAATTCTAATTTTCTCCTGGCCGCTTTTTAAAGAAAGCTTTTAAAAAACAGCTACAGGATAGGGCAACATGGAGAATAAATGTAAGAGCTGAGGAAGATATGTTTAAAGCAACAAACATTTATAATAACTATAGATAAAGACATGTGGGTGAGTCATGTTGATGCTTTTGTGGATGCCATAGTTTCATCATTATCTGCTCTGCTACCATCGATCATGCTCCACCCCCACAAAAATTAGTAATGAAAACATGCAGGACCAAAGAAGCTATTCAAGTACACACTAACTGAATATCTGAGCCAAAAGCCAAATATTTGTCATCAACTTTGGTAAACTGTTACTTCCCATCAGGTTCAATTTAGTGTTTATTCCCATGAACACCCATCATGTATTGTTTGTATTAGTATAGGGTCAAGAAGAGGAGAAAAACCATGTCAGAATCTCAATCTGTGATTATTCTAGCCATAGAAAGCCAGAAAATTTCAGAGTAGAGAGCAACAGAAATTTTGTGTACAACCTTGCAAATAGTCTAACCTTGGTTAGAATCAGAAACCTTAAATTTCTTCTATACAACTCCTATATCTGTGAACACAAATGCTATGTGACCTAAATGAATAAATGTTTTGAGTAAGACCTCTGCCTTCTTCTATAAAATCATAGAAATGGAGCCTGTGACTTTATGGAACCATCCTGGGCTCCTATGTTGACAGCCCATGTTTTATAACAACTGGAGGATGGCTGTTTCACATGACAGGATGAACAGCCAAATAATCCTGCAAGGCAGAGCACCTTCCATCTCAATTGGAAGGCATTCCTTAAATGAGATAACAGCTATTTATCCTACAATGTGCTCCTGTTCATTTGGCAGCCAAAGCTCTGTGAGAATTGAGTAATCCATGCTTTCTGCTGGCCTTTGATGAACTCTGGTAACCCTTCTGCCTGCCACTGCTCACTTGTCATGGACTATACAGGCAGGTTCAAAAATTCTCTTGTGGGCTGGCACTGCCTAGAGCCACAATTTTGCAAACAGTTGTTTATCTGGGTGTCTTCCATTGCACTAGAATAACCCCATGACGGGGACAAAAACACGCATTGATAAGTGCCCTCTCAGAGAAGCCACATACACAACAATAGCATGTGTTCTGCATTTGTGATTTTGCAAACGTTGCATTGGTTGTAAACACATCAGCTAAGCAATAATTGTAGATGCATGCACAAGCAATATAGGAGTCTTTGTTACAGAAAGAACATCTACTGTAAATTTTACCTACTAACATAGTGCTTGCTTGCAGCTAATTACTGTAACTTCCAGAGTTAAATCTATTATTTCCATTTGTGTTTTTAAATTTTTTTATTTAGTCAAATAAAATTTACATTAAATAGTATCAATTTTTTTTGGGTCAAATATGCAAACTAGTCACTATAAGAGGCAACAGGCACCAACAGTGTAACTCAGATTCAGCTCCAATGACTCCAGCAGTTAGGCAACATAACATTAATAAAATTAAAATAAGAAGTGGTTCAGCAAGATCTACTGTTGAGGTCAGAGCAGCCAATACACCAAGGAGCTGAAAGGTCTGTACTAGTGTGCTCTTGTTAACAGAAAATAATAAAATATGTGTGTGTACAGTTTCTCATTACACCAATCTGGACCTTTCCTGTGTTGGATTATGCTTGTTTCTCATGCTCCTGCCACGCATTTCTGTCATCTCATTCAAGTTGCAAACATCAAAAACTCGGACTCTGGCATTAAACCCTGATCTATTTGCAGTCTCTCTATTATTCCATTGAAAGTACAGATCCCTCTACAGTAAATTTAAACTTTCTGAACAGGTAGTGATTTTCTATTGTCCCCTGACAAGTTGTTGAGGACCATCACCTGGAAAACACTGTCAAAATACAGTTCCAGTTAAAGGCTTGTCAAGTTTCAGCTCTGAAGACTGGGGAGCAGAATGGTAGAGCACCAGTCTAATTGGAAAGGTGATCCTTAGGAGCAGATGGCTAGCAGTGAAGAAATCTTAATACTGCCAATGAAGTAAATTTATCAAGGTGGAGAGAAAATGTACAATAGAGAGAACATAATCTCTGTTCATTAATGAGAAAGAGCTGCCACTCAAACTGCTGTAAATCAGTTGAGCTCCAGTTCTTTCAGTGGAGATATATGCCTCTCAAACTGACTCGGGATTAGGCTTGAAGTATCCTATCTATTCCTTGTCTCATTCTCTGTGTCATCTTCCATGTGCCACACATTACACACCAGCCAGGAGTTGCTTGTTATGTCGATACAATGCTGCACTGCATGGTAATTCATTGCTCACTGACATGTCAGAAATTTTTTAAATTTTGTGCTTCTGCTACTCCAAAATAGGGTGAACCCTGAATATTAAGTTTTATTTACATTAGGCATTCATTTAGACACTATGACAAATCCAACATCCTCACAGCATAGCTCAAACTCCTTTTGACACATTCCTTGTTTGAACAAATCATCTTTAATTATTTTTCCTTCTTTGGCACAAGTCAAGGTGGAGAAGTCATTACCAGGATGAACAGATCTGTCAAGAAATCTGTAGCATGCTAGAAGGTGCACAGGCAGTTTACTTGAGACACTGCAGTGAGATTGAATGAGTCCTACATTAAACAGCTCTTATTTATCTAAAGAATGGAAGGAAGAAGTGAAAGGATCACATTCAGGTCTAAAATAAGAGCTTTCCTAGGGATGTGGCAGTGCATAATTGCATTGCAAGTCTAGCTGAATTTGCAATCTGATGCAATTCTAGTATCAGTCAGGAAGTCAGAAGTCATTGCATGATATCGTTCTAGATCTTTAATTACAACCCCTGTCTAGGCAGGTATTTAAGTACATGTTAAACTCTCACTTCAACAGGATCACTCACATGCTTTCAAGTTAAAACACACGCTTGATCGAATGTCTAGTTTGATCATGGCAAAGCTTGATTAATTTCTATATCAAACCAAGTAAAGATTCTCACAGATAAAAGGAATTCAGACTTGCCCCTCAAACTAGGTGCAATACCCCATGCCAGGGCAGGTAAGGCACAAGGGCTAAATAGAAGCGTGACACAAGATGATTCACAGAGTATTGATCTTTAACGAGGCTGTTAGGTAGATTATTCACTGATGTAACTCTGACATAGTGCCTGAGGAAACAATGCTGATAGGCAAGTGCTTAGATTTACTGGCAGAACAATAGGATGGCAAAGTGTGGAGTGCAGAGGTTCACTGCCCCAGCTCTTATCTCTGCCACTTCATGCCAAAGAGATACAATTGAAAGCCAGTCTTCAACACAATAATACCTAATTCACACATTCTCTGCATAGCTAATGAAAAAAGGTGGACTGGCTTACTGTTGTGCTACTGTCCCTGGTGTAGCTTTTCCTCATTCATTAGTTCAACATCCAATTCATCTGCTGGACACCAAATGAGAAAATGAGACCCAGGATTCTTAGTAATGTCTCAGCTAATACACACAAAGTCAAGGTATGCAATTTAATTCTGTATGATTTGGCTAAACCAAACTGTATTTTCTTTTTCTTTTTTTTAATGGGTCTAATGGAGTATATCCATTCCAGGTTTCAGGCTTCCAGTTCCTCCTCTTGGGATGCTTTAGTCAACACACTAAAAAAATACATGTTTGTTTATAAATATGAAATCTGGAAAGAAAGTAATTCCATTGCATCAAGTCGTTTCTGCTCAAACTTACCAAAATAGTCCTCTTTCAAGCAGAATCCAGGCTCAGAAAAACTTCAGCTCTGTAAAAAAAGGAAGCTGTCATTTTTTTGTTAGCTTTTCTTTTAACTCACTTCAGATTTTAGTTATAGCATTCATAATATTATAATATTAGCAGCATTACAGTTCTGACTTCATCTGATGTATTCCAGTTCCATTGTGATTAGATTTGGGATGTGAAATGTTGGGGGTCTTTTTGAGGAAACTAGTATTGAAAGAAAATAAAAATATTTAGAGAAAACATTTAGAGAAAAGTATTAGAATGCCGCTGTAAGTGACAAACCTGTGCCATCTCTTATAAACTCTGTCTCTCCAAAACTAAAACATATAAAACAGTTATAGGGCCTCAAGATATACGTGAAACTAATCTGGTGAGAAATGCAAGAAATGTATCAGTTTATATAAAGAATAAAAAGGCAAAAGCCAAGTTGATGCTAAACCTAATGAAGTCATGACAGAGATACAGATAATATACTTTAGCCACCCTGCTCTTTTCTCAGTTGTCATAAACAGTAGTCACTACTGACTTTAAAGAATATAAAGAAACAGAAAAAACTCATCTTTTTAGTATAGCTGGTGCTTGGTGCTGACACTCATGAAACATTTATGACAACAAGGGCTCAACAAAATCTCTCAAAAGACCATACTTCGACAAACCAGCACAAACTTGCACATATTTCAAATTAAAAACTATAACCAACCGAAGTTAGGCTCCAAAGTAGGAGGTCATGCTCCTGTTAATTCTTCTGTGTGTAGACCTTTATACGCATTTTCACTACTGACCATTAAAAAGAAGAATCGGCCAGGAGAGATATAGAAGACTCCATGACACCATTTTAACCTTTCTTTTTCTTAATCCTCTTGCGAATAGAAATCTAAATTGTAGGAAATGGTTACTTTCATGAAAGCATAAACACCCCTGCTAAAACACAAATAAGAAAAAGAAATGTCCCTTATCACCAACAAAGGAGAAAACAAACAGACCAATTTTCTCCACTTCCTTCCACCTCCTCCGCCCCACCCCTCATGCAGGAATTTTCAAAGAATGAACAGAGTCTATTTTGAAGATTCAGGTCAGGCAGAAGCAGTTTACAGGTATAGGAGGGAACACAGAGGAACACAGTTCAGCCTTCTATCTATATGAACTCTGATTTACAAGTACTAAGGCTTGCATAGATTTAGCACACCTCTGAATTCCACCATGAAGGGGCCTGATATGGCAAAGGAGCATCTACACAGAAGGAACTTTGCTCCTACAGATGTAGCTATGTGGGCCTGATAACTAAAAACTGGAGCCAGGCAACCTTGACATACCTCTTTTCCTCTGGTCTGAATTTGGCCTGTGAGATTATTGTGCCCTTGACCAATTTTCAGGCCTAGCAAGGCTTCCACACAATTTATTATCTAAAAAATTAACAATGTTTCAGGCCACAAAAGATGCTTATTTTGCTCCTCCTGTTGCCAGCTTTTTTATGGAGACTTACCTACAATTCAAGTTTTTCATCTTGTTTTCCTAGCATGTGGTATCCAAAGAAACAGAGCATTTATAGCTTCAGATGTTACTGATGGAGTAAAAGAGAGCAGTGACATTTTTTTTCTTTACTAAATCCTACTTTACTTCTCTTCACTGGTTTTGTCTATATGCAAGCTGTACCCCAACTAATATGCTTCAGGGATCACTCACCCCATTGCCTATGAAGCAATTAGGTGAATGGAGCTTACAGGCTGATCCAGTACAGTTCTCTTCCCATTTGACAATAATTTCTGGCATCACTAATCTCTCTTTCTAAAGTGTTTTTGTTAAATAACTTGATAAACTAGAAAAGTTGGAAAAGGCACATGATCCTCCAACATGGTAGTCTACCTACTTATGTAATTACATGCAGATTTGATATCTGCAAAAAATACTTTCTCTCAAAGTAGATAAAAACATATTTAAAACTTTGTACAGGGAGGCATTTTCTGCATGGTTGTTAATTCAAGACTTGTGGCATTCTTATAATAGTTTTTTAACTGAGTTTTAGGAGTATTAAGGAAACTTGTAGTACCTATGACCTAAAGCTACAATCTGCTTTTGTACTTTCCTGCACAATTGAGCAAAAGCTAGAAGCTTCCAGGCCTAACTCAGAGCTGGTATTCTTCCTCCAGCCAAAAAGGATGGTTTTTTTCAAAACAGAACCAAGAAAAAAAAAGGCTGTGAGCATTTCAAATCATCTCTTTGGCACTACTCTACAGATTTCTTTCTCTCTCTCTGAGCCACATGAACTTGTGTATCTTCCACACCTAACTGTCACCATACAACTTTGTGTGTTGGGCTCTTGAGCAGAACTCATTAGACACCAGCCCCATTATAGGACTTGGCTCTAGATGAACACAAGAGAGCTCACTCAAGAGCTGGGAGGTGGAGTAGTGTATGGGAGACTTTCTTTGCTTGGCTACAAATTACAGCAGCAAGTTTCAAACAAGACCTGCCAAGGGGTGAGGGAAAGAGGGACGTGGACAGGGTTAATGCCAAGTACCATCAAGCAAAGCCTGCACAAGAGCTAGGCAGCTGCTGGGAGTCAAGCTAATGACTTAATTGAGTGAACACCCACTAAATCTGAGCTTGAAGGCAATCTAAAATTCAGACCACAAGTACAATTGCACTGGACCTGAAACATGCCAATATCACTGGGAGAATAGTGGTGTAATTTCAGTACTTGGATGGATGACTTGACCTTCTAGGAGTATCCAAGTACTCCAGCATGAAATGGAAACCTGTCTTTTCAAGAGTCTCAGAACTACATGTCCCAGGCTCAAGCATCCCACCTGCACACCTTCAGACACACAGTTTTAATTTTCAATAAACAAGCCATGCCTCTTGCCTGAGACCACAGCAACAACCCACACAGCAACAGCTGGAAATCTGTACTAGTATAATGCTGATTTACCTGCAGGGTGACAAGAGGAAAAATTTAAACATTTCTGCCTTTGAGAATTAAAATTTCTGTCTTATTGTGTGGGAAGACCATGAACACGTGGGGAAGCTGCAGCTCCCAGCAAAGGAGCTGCCCAGCAAGTTTCCAAGCTTCCAGATAACAGCTGGAGCTACAAAGAGAGGAGCTGCAACTTAGCAAAAGAACAGACTGTCTTCAGCCACTTTTGGAGGCTACAACATCTTGCTGTATCTACAAATACATGAGGAAAACCTTCAGCAGGTGTAAATCTGTATGGCAACAAAAACTACAAAGGATTGGTGTAAGTTTCTATAAAAGGGACAGTTATCTCAGTTTTGACAGACACCCAGAAAGGTGTTACAGCAGTAAAGATCACCTTGTCCTCTATTTGCATGAATCTAACCACTGCAGTACCGCAACCCACGTGTGCCCCCTATGCTGTTAGGACAACCACTAGTAACAGTAGTAACTAAGAGTTCTCAGAAAACTTCTAGCTTTACCACTCCGTTTGCACTTTAAGACCTACCCCATGTCTTACAGAGCAAGGAGTACTGGCAAAACTACTAATACTTAGCCACAAGGTGCTATCTCGGTACAGTTATTTAGATTTTATTTGCTATTAGATTTCTTTTGCTTTATATGCAAAGATGACTGTAGCTTAGATGGTCTCAATCAAGATTTATGCTCTCTGGAAACCTGAGATAATTTAGAAAATGAAGAAATAAAAACCAGACTCTGTTTTACATGTTTATAATTTAGCATATGTTCATGATCTCATGAAATATGTGTATGTATATGTGATTTTCATATCTTTTTTCCTCAACTATGACTCAGTCCAGATCTCTGATCTATGTAAGATGTTTATGCCAGCACAAGAAAGAATTAGTCAGGAAATAGGAAACAGAGAGAGGAGAGAAAATACCAAAATTGGTATATTCTGAGAGGAGGGGAAAGAATCATACAACACAGAAGTCAAAATGTTTTGTGTTTTTTTGCTGGCACCAATCTAGTAGCATTTGTGGTATTCTAAGCTTGTCTCAGCATACAAGATTCTACACCATTAAAAGCATTCAAAATGCAGAAATGCTGTGCCATGTACAGCAACTTCTGATATTTTAGAATTTTTTTCTTCCCAAATAGCAAAAGTATAAGTTATTTTCTTTAAAAAAAAATCTGAAAAAATCCCTTCTGGAATTATATGTATCTGACTAGGCTGAAGTGATCTGTTTTATCTCTGTTATCTGGCATTACAGAATGGCATGGCATCAAACAGTATTTAGAGTCATGGAACCATAGACACATAAAATGGTTTGCATTGAAAGGGACTTTAAAGATCACCAACCCCCCTGCCATGGGGATAACTTCCATTAGACAAGGTTGCTCTGAGCCCCATCCAGCCTGGCCTTGAACACTTCCAGGGATGAGGCATCCACAGCTTCTCTGGGCACCTGTTCCAGTGCTTCACCACCCTCACAGTAGGGAATCACTTCCTCATATCCAATTCAAACTTACCATCTTGCAGTTTAAATCCATTCCCCCTTGTCTTATCATAACATGCCCTTGTAAAAAGTCCCTATCCAGCTGTCTTGTAGACCAATTTAGCTATGAAAGGCTGCTCTAAAGTCTCCCTGGAGTCTTCTCCAGACTGAACAGCCCCAGCTCCCTCAGCCTGCCTTCATAGGAGAATTGTTTCAGCACTCCAACCATCTTAGTGGCCTCCTCTGTCACACTGTTGGCTCCAGAGCTGGATGCAGTAGTCAAGCAGAATACAAGGATCACTCCCTTAACCTTCTGGCCACGCTGCTCCCAGGATTTTCTGGGCTGCAAGCACCATTGCCAGCTCATGTTGACCTTGTACAATATTCGTAAGTCCTTCCCTCCAGGGCTGCTCTCAATCTCTGCCAGTCTGTATTTGGGTTTGGGATTGCCCTGACCCAGGTGCAGGACCTTGCACTTGGCCTTGTTGAACTTCATGAGGTTTAAACAGGCCCATCTCTCAAGCCTGTCCAGGTCCCTCAGGATGGCATCCCTTCCTTTCAGCTTGATTCCCTACACAGCCTGCTGTCACTAGTGAACTTGGTGAGGGTGCCCTCAATTCCACTGTCCATGTGAGCAACAAAGATATTCTAGAGTATCAGCCCCAGTATTGACTCCTAAGGGACACCACTCATTAGTGGTCTCCACTTGTTCATTGAGCTGTTGACCACAGCTCTTTGAGTGTGACTATTCAGCCAATTCCTTATCCATTGAGTGGTCCATCTGTCAAATCTGTGTCTCTTCAGTTTAAAGAGTAGGGGTGTTGTGTAGAACAGTGACAAATACTTTGCACAGTTTCAGGTAGAATAATGTCAGTAATCCATCACCTCTGTAACACCATCATAGAAGGTCACCAAATTTGTCAGGCACGAATTTGCCTTAGTGAAGCCATGCTGGTTATCACCAATCAGTTCTCTGTTTTCCATGTGCCTCAGCATAGTTTCCAGCAGGATCTACTCCATAATCTTGCAAGGCACAGAGGTGAGACTGACCACCCTGTAGTTCCTGGGTGTTCCCTTTTAACCCTGTTTAAAAACAGAGGTCATGTTTCCCCTTTTCCAGTCAGTGGAAACCTTCACCAGGCTGTCATAATTTTTCAAGTGAGATCTTCATCCACCCAGTCCCCTAGTACTCATAGCTGCAACTCATCAGGTTCCCTGGACTTGTGCACCTTTTCTGACATGGTCTTAAACCTGACTTTTTTCCTACAGCAGGTGGTTCTTCATTTTCACAGTTCCTGCCTTTTCTTTCTATGACTTGGTTGGTCTGGCTGGAGCACTTGCCAGTAAAGACCAAGGCAAAAAAAGTTGTTGAATATTTCAGCCTTTTCCACATCCCAGGTCTCTTGTCTCCTTCCAGAGAAGGCCTACACTTTTCATAGTTTTCCTTTTATCACCAACATACCTATAGAACATTTTCTTCTAAGCCTCTGACATACCTTGCCAGATTTGGTTCTGTAAGGACTTTTGATCTCCTGACCTGATCTTTAGCTGCTTGGACAGCAATTCCTCACAGTTTCCCTGTCTTTGTTTCCATCATCTGTAAGTAAAAAAATTTAATGAAAGGTTCTTCCATCACCTAACCCCCCAAACATTTCATGTCTTTCTCCCAGTAGCATTGGTTAAATGTTTCTGGGTTTGTTGAATTGAAACAAAATTGCTACAAAAAAATCTGCTAAGAAACTTTTATTCTGCTTTGCCTTCTACTTTTGCTAGCAATTCTCAAATGCATAAAGAGATGACAAGTAGGTTTGATATGGTCTGAAACTGGAATGAAAGCCTTTTATGCCCTGTTCACCCAGGTGTGGAGGACAATACTAATGTGCTTGGAAGGGACCAGGATGCAGCACAGTGCTGCTGCTGCTAGAGCTGCCACTAGTCTGCTGGAAGCTGAAATGGCACAGTGCTAGGAAAAGCAAATTAGAAACATACTCAGTTATTGGGTTTTGACTGTCTGATTGTAAGTCTGATGTAGTAAATGTTCAATGGTTTCATTATATCTGGTTAGGTTGACCTTACGTTGTAAAGATAGATATAGAAAATGATGTTTCTCTGATTCTTTCTGGCTCATTTTTTAGCTAGTATTAATACTTGTTAGGTTTTGATATCCAAGGGCAAATTTGGGCCTATTTATCTTAGAAGTATTGTCAGTATTGTGGACTGGACCATGAAAAGAAGTGAGCTCATTTTGTCATAGATGAAGCTTGCAGTATTACAGAAGACAAACTGCTTAAGCAGCAGGCTTGACCTGGGATACCTTCTGTGCATCTTGAATTATCATCCTGCTTTCCAAAACAAATGAGCAGTCCAGTCTGCAGAAATAATGTTCAGCTTTAATTGCATAGTGTTATAGCTTTTTCCTTATCATACACAAACATCCTCATATATTTTAGCCTTGAATTAGTTCAAGGTTTTCTCATCTGTTGTTAATTCAAAGGCTTTGTTACTATAGTCACTTTCATTCTCTTTCTCTTTCATCACCTGTCACTTCTACTCCCACTCTGTCAGTCTTTGCCCTATCTCCTAACTGCAGAAAAATAAGCCAACAACCTCCTCCATACTAGGGAAGAACCCATTTTGAATGACCTACATATTTCCAACTTATCTTGTAATATCTGTTTCTAAGGTGACTGTAATGAATACACATACAAATCAAGCAACCTCATTTTTTTCAACCTCATTTTTTTTCACTTTACTTTTCTGTTTTCTGTATGTGATGAATTTTAATGTCTATGCATCCAAGAGCCCCACAATCAGGTCACAGCACAGGATCAATAGAGATGAACACTACCTTAGCTGTTTTCCTTTTTGCAGTCCTTGTGTATCAGAAACTGAGCCTCAGAGAATGAAGCAGTGCTCTTTGGTATTCAGTGTCTGACTAGGATTTGGGTGTTCCCACACATTGAAAGGTTTCAGTCCCAAACTTTTACACTGTTTCCTCTGTTTTATGGGAAATCACCAAACCTGTCTATGGCATTGCAATGGGAAGTACATTGAGATTCTTGCCTGTCCATTGCAGAATCTTAGAGATAACAATCATAGTCTCTACAAACCCAAACACAAAAGAACACTTATCTAGATCTGCCAGAATTACTGTATTACCACTGTGAATAACTGGGAATAGCCAGTAATACTGTTTTGTGTCATAGCTCATCTCAAGTAGTGTCCATTTTGTTGTCACAATGAAGAATCAGGTTGGGGTTAGATATCCAAAGCTGTAAGCACAGAGAGAAAATAGCTTCGCCTAAATTCCCAGTGAGGCTTTTATTTTCTGAAAACATCAAGGAGAAGCAACTGAGCTGGAATATGCTAGAGAAAGAGTTTATGGTTCTTCCTATGCTCTGCTGTGTAGGCACACAGAAGACAAGAAGACATTGCTACACAATGGAAATGAAATCAGACAAGACTGGGACTGTTGATTTACCAGACTAGTAGTTCTACTGAGGCCAGCTGTGTAAAAAACCCAAGATACTACTCAGCTACCCTTACTAAGTAAGCATGTGAGACTTAAACAGTCATGTAGTGTGGACACTGGCTATGTAGTACAAACTGTTGAGAGGGAGGAAATTCTTTTTTTAATCTCATGGAGAAGACATCACATCATTAACAAGCAGCTATTTACATGTTTTAGCAGCTGCCTTTCATTCAGAAGGGATTAAACCACTCAACAAATTTTCACCAACAGTAGCTGCTAGAAATGGAGTCCTTTTAAAACAAATTATAAGGAAAAAAAAAAGCCACCAAGCAAGCAGTCTAAAAGACAAAAGTAGATATTCTGTACATTGCAGTTACAGTAGCAGATTATGAAATTGCTGGCCACGTTCATAAGCTGACAGCAGCCTCCTCCCACCAATGCTGCATCCTGTGCAGCTAAATCTACCATCCAGATCTCTGAAAGTCCAGCAGACTTGAAAGAGCAAAAGGCTCATCTTGAGAAAGTCTAAGGCAGACTGCATAAGGAAGTACTTTGAATAATTCACCATCTTCCTTCCAGGCCTGTATTATACATACTATGCAGTTTGCCTTTTCCAGTGAAGCAGTGGCCTAAAACTGAGCTGTTTATCTATCAAATATCAAGAAACAAATGATTTGACAGTCACACAATGAAGCTGATACTAAACTAACTGAATCTTTCCTCTTCCTAACTATAGTGGAGTGCTCCTTTGAGATGCTCTTTTGTTGAAAGGCTGACAGTTGTACAGGCTTTCTTGTTTTGTTATTCAAAGGATGATGATTAGCAAGAAGCCACACCCATCTTGTCAGATCTAGACTGAGCTAGACTGACCTGGCACCCTTGACTGCCAAGTCTAAATACCATCAACTGTTATGCCTCAGTACAGAACAGATGCCCCTTAAAACAGTCACAGCTGGTTTTATACACAACAGACTGTCTGTTCATGCAACACAGATGGCTAAGAACAGAGCAACTCAGGGCTTTGCTCTTTTCCCTGGCTTCAGGTCAAAATAAACTGAGGGGTTTAGTCTTCATATTATCAGAGATATTCTGCACTTATCACACATGCCATCCTTACTGATGTTGCTTTATTCTTTCATGAAAAAAAATGAGTGGAATGTAAAACAGAAAAAGACAGCAAAATCAAAATTATAAATCAAAAACCAGTGCTACTGAAGCCCAAAACTGCTTACTCTTTTGCCATGGAGCTTGACTAGATTTGCCCCATATAATCAAGGTCAGTGTCCAGATAAACAGGAGAAAGACTAGAAAAGAAACCAACACCAGCACAATGAGAACAAAAGAAAAATCATACTTGTGAATTGTAGCCCAACTTTTAAGTAACACTATATAGTTGTTTTTTGTACATAGATAAAGTACGAAACACTCTTCTGTGAAATTCTCTGCTCTAATGAAATTGTAATTGTAATAGTATGTTGAAAACAAGGAGAAAAGTAAACGAGATCTTCAGCTGTTTTGATCTTTGCTTTGGGCCTTCAACTGCTCCTGTTAAGGCATTATCTCCTTCTAGAATTATCATGTCATGCTGTACCAGCCAGCATTACACATATGAATCTTGTCAGATAAATCTTGTCCAGTGCAAGAAGATTACTGAACAGATAAACTGCTGGCTTTCAATGGCATTCTTCACTGTAGTCTAAGAAGAATTTATTTTATGGAGAATTCCCATAATCAGGAATTGCTCTTTCTTAAAAATAAAATTGAAAGTAGGTCTAGGATGCTTTGTTTTACAAATAAGGTCTGAAAAGATTTTCTTTTGCTGTCACATTGAGTTAAGGTATATTGTTTTGCCTTTGGGAAATTAGTAGAGACCCTTAACATGGTACTATCAGGAAATATTACAGTCTTATGAGAAACAGAGAAGAACAGAACAAGACTGTCAATTGAGTCTCCAACTTGAGACTAGACTTGTTCTATCTCAGTCTAATAACCTAAACAAAAACAGTGAGATGTAATAACTCAATGACTTTCTATTCTTCAAAGAACAGACTTTTCCCTTTGCTCATTCTCTGCTAGACCAACCTGTATGTTTGCTATAGCAAGAGATGACAGTTGTTGCATCTGTTATGATCTTACTGTCTCAATTGGGTACTCTAGTCCTGAACATAGAGTTAATTTCTACTCTGTGAGTGTGTTTCTCAAAGGCTAATTCTTCCACAATTTCAGAGTACTTAATGTACTACATTATTTGCTCTAGCTGAATATTAAATGAAATCCCAAGATTTTGAATAGGAAGAAAAGAAGTTCCCATTCATTTCTAATAAGGTGGAAAAAGAGAAAGACACTAATACATATTATGCACAAAGTAACATTTGAGTGATTTGACTGACAAGTCAGCTCAGCAGAAACACATAGACATGAACGTGGGAAGGAGGATGCAAAATTCAGGTGAACCACTCACACTGCCCTTACTGGGATTGGCAAAAAATACTGGACAAACTGTAAGGCATTCAGTGGCAGACACATATTTGCATAATAAACTGGCAACTGCCACTAAAAAGATACATTGCCTAGTTAATTTGCATTAATTAGGAACCTTCTGAGAATGACCTTCTACTTTGACAGCTTTCCAGTCTATAGCTGGAAAGCCAAACCGTTTTTTTTTCCCAAATACTGCTACCATAAGTGGAATTCAGAGCAGCCAACAATTAAGTGAATGGATTCCACCTCGAAATACTGCAAAAGAGAAGCTATTTTGTGCAGGAGCATGTTGACTCAGTGGGCAGGTGGACAAAATTGGCACTGAAAGAAGCTTGCAAGTGTTCATCAGAGTTAGTTATGAAGTAGACTTTTATGTCTACAACCAGGACTGGGCATAAATTAATGTGTAACTGTCATTTTCAGGTTTTTGAAAAAGTTAAAGTGTAGTGCTATTACATGAAAATGTGTGTGTTTGGGCATAATAAGGTAAAATGAGATTCATTCTTCTTCAGGTTTAAAGTTTTTAACATCCTTTTCTTTATCCATTATTTTCTTCATGGATATTCCTACTGAATTCATAATGACACACTTGGTACTGTCAAAAACTGTGGTAGAAAGGGGTAGAAACAAATACAAATAGATGGAAAATAGAAACATGGACACAGCCATCCCAGGGAAGTCCTCTTGCGCATTCAACCAGTAATTATCTCCATCAAGTAATTGGTCAGACAAACATATGTCACTTTGGGAAAGCAACTGGAGGTGAATGATTTTAAAAATGAAATGCCTAGAAGGATACTCTAATCCATTCTAAACCACTAAGGCGATAGTAGCTGCATTCTGTTCCTAGATACCCATAATCTAATGTAAAACTTACTCTGGTTTCTTCACTTTCATGAAGGCAATGGGGAGAACACAGGAGGTCTCCAGTTTTATTATGCCACATTAATCTATGAAGAGATTTATGAACCAGAAGAGCAAAGCAGTCAGTCATGACTCAAGGAAAAATCACTTTTCTTTTTGTGGTTCTTCTCTTTCTGCTGTCTGAATTTACAGAGCTGATCAACAGCTCTGAAGCAATTCACATTTTCTCTATGTGCACATCTGTTGTTAGCCAGTCAAACCTAGCTTGTTCCTCATATTCCATCCCTTGACTTAAGTATAATAAGGGGCATAAGCAATTAATTCACTACCTCCCTGTTGCAGATGAAAAGCCAGAATTATACACCCAAAAGCAAGCCTGACTTTAGGTTTAACCTGCAATCCCAAGACAAGGAAAATGTCTCTCTTATCTCTCTGTGAATAGTTCACAGCTCTTTTTTTGCAGTGCAGATCTTTCTCTATGTATTTTCTTGTTCATTTCCTCCTTCAGGTCTCCACTGCCAATTTCATGTCAGACTTCTCAGTCCAAGGTTATAAATGCTTTACTGGCCTTCCTCTCTCATTGTTTTTGAAACTGCAGTGAACAGGACATGCTTCACTTACTATTAAGTGAATGTTCAGTCTTTGTCTAAATGCCAGCAAAGTGAACAAGGGAAGAGAACAATAAGCCAAAACACCCAGAGACAATAAAGTTAAAAGTAGCCTGTCACATTCAGGTCTTTGTTACATTCTCCTCTTCATCAAGACCTTTGACTCAGGCATCTATGGCATGGTTAGGTTGAGTCTAACATTATTTTCATGGCACTGATGAATGAACTCATTCTAGATGGGGAAAGTAAATATTATGATGCTTGGCACTGGGTCCCTACAGCTTTGATGTTATTTGAAGTTTCCTGCTGCTTCAGGAAGAGCAGTGACTTGTGCTATTGAGATTACAAAGGCCTGCCAACAAGGCTGCAGCCCACGTACTGGTCTGTTAAGGTCCTGAGTGGCACTGTCATCTGACACTCAACATTATGCTTCATTCTTCCTCATGGTTACACAAATAAAAAAGCACTATTGACACTTTTGTGGATCTTGTTCATCCACAGCCTGCAAAGCACTTTGCAAAAGATAAAGGCATTCAATGGATACAATAATCTCACTAAATCCTCATCAGTTTCACTATTGTGGGTAATAGGTCATTTTACATTGTTATTATATGCTTACAGCTAGCTATGATAGACTAGCTCTAAAAATACCATCTTCCAAGAAATTACAGAGTTGGTCATGGAATAGCTATCATGACAATTAACAGAGACATTGCTATTTTGTTCTCACTCAATGGAGCTCTCTGTTGCCTATTGTGAAATACTTCTCCTCAGTATTTTGTTGGCTTCTTAGTTTATCAGAGAACAATGAAAACAATTTATCAAGCCACTGTTAAAGAAGCCCTTGATTTGATCTGAAATGCATTGATCCAGCTAAAGATATTGTTTGGTACTGAGCAAACCTTTCTGGAATGACACAGATTTAATTTCAGGTGAATATTATACAAGTAGTATTTCAGTAACAGGCAGGAGAGCTGTTAAGATCTTTGTCCTCACTGTAGAGATGAGTTTGGACACATGTAGCTATGAAAACAGAGGAAAAAAGCTGGACTATTTGATGACGATGATGATAATAACAGCAATGTTAATGTTAATAATAATGCCAAAAAACAGCGCTTCTCCATCTGAATCAAACAGACAAAAACACTGAGCAAAGCTCTCAATTAAGATTGTTTAGAGAAATAGAAAATATTTGCCATTAACTGAAATAACACACATATAATTGGAAGGAAAACAGTTAAATGTGAAAATATTTCCTAACTCTACACAGTCACCTTTTGAATGAGTCAAACTGATTGATGATCCTTTGAAATCAGTGTAATAATAAAAAAGTTAAACTTGACCTACAGAGTTTAATCTTAGCTCTCAGCTTTAATCAGTGGAGACAAGAGATTAATGTATGCAAAAAAAAAAAAAATCTCAATGTCAGAACCACTGACACATATATCTTACTACTATAACTGCCTCTGGAGACCTTGTTTGACACTCTTAGTGCCAAGCATTATGTAAAAAACTTTTTTTTTGATGTAGAGCTAACAGTCAAAATTGAGGAATAAATAATGAAGAGAGAAAAAACATTTCTCAAGTCCCAATCTTCTTCACAGCCACTATGCAGTATTGTCTTCTTTGTGGATTGTTGGTTAGAATCAGATTTATTGGGAGATAAAAAAATCTGGTAACAGATCATCTTCATTCTGAACAGCACTATATGAAAAGCCAGAATGTTGGCTGAAAGAAGAATCATATACCCAGTCCTCAGCTTCCACTGATGATATAATCTCTGACACAGTTTACCAGAAATAATTGCATCTAATAAACTGAGAGAAAGCACAATTGAATTTATTACAATTGGGTCATCTTAGGCAATTTAAGTTGTATCATTCTATGCAAATGATCCCTGCATTCTGATCCACAAAAGAAATCCCCCAAATAAGAAACTAAATGCAGTGTTGTGCTGGACAAATTCCTTAGTGATGAGAAAGACCTATCACATGCTGACAGGTTGTAGGTAGGCCTCTGAGAAGCTGCAAGACTCTTCAGTTTGCAGTCAGTATTTAATCAAGAAGACGGGGAACCCTTTCCCTCTTTTGGAATCCTCCCAACACTACTTCAGAGCTGGGAGCTATCACCAAGTGGTCTCTGGCATAGGAGCTGTATCAGCTGAATGCACCAGGAAAGGCCTGCACTATTGGTAGTCAAGTGAAAAGAGGCAGGAGAGGAATTCCCACAACCCTCTGCCTCAGTGACCTCAGTGACCTGCAGCCATAGGCTAACAGGAGCACACAAGTGTGCATTTCTGCTCTGCACAGATGCAGTGACACTCTGAGAGGAGCACGCCCTGCCCACAGCATCCCCTGCAGAAGGAAATCATGAAAAGTCAAGGTATCTTGGGATTCCCCCTTTTCACACAGTCTGTCCTCAATACCTCTGACCATTTCTGGAAGAGGTAAATATTACATGTATTGTGAAACAGGAGAATTTGGCCTAAAAAATATCTGCAAGTTCTCTACACAAATAGCTCCTGACATTGGTGGAGATAGCTTGCTTCCAGAGTGGCTTTGTCCCCACTTCAAAAGCAAAATCAAGGAGAATTGGTTGTGAATTAAGAACATATTTCTTCATCACTCTGTGTTGTCTGTTGGCAATAATTCAGCCAATTTTTTATGGGTAGCATCTCATCTGTTGTAGTAAAATAATTCAAAAGTATGTCCATATAAATGGAAGAATTTAGCAAACTTATCCTTGAAAGATTGATTTGCCTTTGAAATATGACCTTTCTTTCACATTTCACCAGCCCTTGTTGCTTGAATATTATTCAGGCTTTTTGAATGTGTACACATTCGCTTTCAAATGGAACAACTTCCACACCAAATGATGCTTTGAGATAGAAAGACAGAGCTTACTAAAGGAAATGGGTTGCAAGTTTCAAAGCAAAGAAGTTACTCTTTCTCTATTATATTCTAAAGAACTTATTTTACGTCATTTGTCATATAATGGGAAGCCTTCACAAATACTCAGTATTTCCACTTTCAAATATTGAAAAATTAATTTGCTTAAAATATTATGACACTTACAAAATATTTGTTCTACTTGTCTGCCTTTTAGTTTTAAGCTTTTAGGTGTTTTATTTTTCTCCAATTAGGGTCAATACTTTTACTTTCAAAACAAAGGTATTCACTCCAGAAAGTCCTTTCTCAGCACCTACAGGGACCACATACCAGTTTGAAGAAGTTTGTGTGGGGGGTGTGGGTGTGTGTGTGTGTGAGTGTAGGTGTGTGTTCAGTCCCAAGGGCAGTAGTCTCCTGTCTTTTCTTGAAACACAGATAGTCATAACTTCATCTTTTTCTCCTCTCTGGTAGGATGAAACAAAAACTGTAAGCTGACTCGGTCTAGCAACAGAAATAATGGATCACAGAGAAAACACAGAATAGTTAAAGATCTGTAGGAGAAAAATCCCAATGGCCGCATCAAGTTCTCCTAGTAGAATCTGGGGGAGTATAGTACATTCTTGCTTGTTCCTAAACTTCTCCCTAAACAGTGTGTTTTTGCTTATGTTGAAAACATAAACCTAGGGTCTGACCAAATATATCCCTTATTCTGTTCTTACAGAATAGGGCAGGGAGGAGAGAAATGCTGTTGTCCATCTTTGAAAAAGGGCAGATCTGTCATGGGTTTAAAATACCCACTTCTTGACCCACTTGCACACTTTAGTTTGTTCATACAGGGGTATGGAGTGCTGCTTTCTCCTGCTTTAATGCCTTGCATGCATGTCTCCCTTCTTTAGCACTCTGTAATCAGTTTACATGCTTTATCCTGTAGCTCAGCAATGCCACCACGCAGATAATAAGAGTGCTTGGACAGGAGAAGATTCTCTTCATTACCAACCTCATGCGAGCTTGCCCATCAAGCACTGCTCACTTAACTAAACACATGCAAAGGCTTTCTATGTGCTGACTTGCAAAAGCATTGCAAAACACAGGAAAGAGAGTAAAGGCAATGCCATTTTGCTGACTGGACGGAAGACAGAACCATCAGTCCTGTGTGTGAGAGCTACACCAATATGCATTGCAACTGAATATTTGCAGTGCAGTAAAACCACACGTACTGAACCACTCTGCAAGTCCTGTCATTATTTTCCGATAAAATAATGGCAACTAGCAGGAAGCAACAGTTCTGACAAAGAGTTCAGTGGTACTGCAATAGGGAACTTCCAAAGACAAATTCCCTCCTCAGAGAAGAGAGGCTTGAGTCATCTGTTTCACTGATACTCAAAATGTCCCAAAATATATCAACACTACTCATGTATTCTGAGATTATCTATTTGGTAGGATGTTCCAAAAGACAACCACTGGGCTCAGAAGCCTGAAGTGGGACCTCAGGCCTTTTGTCTGTTCCTTTAGGCACCAGGTTAACAGTGCACCAAGCAGACAGTTAACATTTCACATGTGCTTGAAGTTTATCATCATTCAGACATGCGTTCAAGTACATGGTTGAAATTAACTACCTGTGTAAAGTGCTTTGCCAGATCACAGCCTTCCATCCATCAAAGTCTGAGACTGAGTTGTCCTACTAAGACAGGTTGGCAGCAATGTATAGTGGGAAGACCTTCTCCTATAGTTATTTCATTACTTACAAGAAGTAAGGGTAAAGTCACAACTTGTGGAGAGCAAAAAACCCAAAAACTTGTCGGCAATGATTTTCTACAACAACCACCTCTGAGAAGTCATCAAAAGTTCGGAAACATGGTCTTCAAAACCCATCAATCAAACAAACAAAGTTGTGCGTCACTCTATTCTAAGCTGAAAAGCCTCCTGTCCTGCAAGAACAGACATAATATTGGGATATTAAAACTTTGCCATGAGAAACTATTTTTAGTACAGTAGTTAGCAACATTTCTGCTGACATCCAAATGCTGGATACTAAAAATACTTCCTATCTATTTCAGAGCAGAATTTTGTATGCATAAAGAAATAGCTGTTTTCTTCTTCAAACACAGAACAGGTCTGACTTCTAAGGCAAAACAGTGAAAAAAAGCAGAGTCCCAGGGCTGTGAGCTTACTCTTTTATACTAAATTAGATACACTGTTACTGCTGTTGTGTGGCAAATCAGGTCTTTGAATATACAAAATGGCAAGACGGCCATGCCACTGCAAATTCCAAATGAGGGTAAATAATATTTTTACAACCTGTGTATATACATTGATCACAATGCTGTAAGATACCCTTCTATCTTAATGAGAAAAAAGTATCATAGAATTTGAATACTGAAATGAGACTCAAAGTATTTTCTCATATTAAGCAAGAATGTTTATAAAAGGCACTTATTTCCCTAGCCAGTAGAACAATTGACTCCTCCAGTATTTCAGTCAAATTTACTCCAGCAGCTTCCATATATGTCACAGCCAAAAATAAATCTTTTTTTCCCATTCAGATGTAGAGTGAGATGATGTTCCTGATTCCTAATGACAGAACAATCACAGTATGCCTTGAAGCACAAAGATTCTTCCCTATCTCAATGGACAGAAAAGCAAACTTACTATACAACAGTAAAGTTCCCTTCCTTCCTTCCTTCCT
>VZRH01000393.1:349715-361694 GCA_013397555.1 Urocynchramus pylzowi | reverse complement strand
GAAGGAAGGAAGGAAGGAATTGATTAGATGAACTCAGGGATGTTGTGGCCAAAGAAAACCCAAGGGAAAAATGGGGTGGGAAATCCCCAGAGATGTCCCTGGAAGGGGATCAGGCCTAATCCACATTCTGCTTTTTGTCTGGGAGATGGGGAGCACAGTCCCAACCCCAAGGGAACCTCAGAGCATCCTGCTGAGTGGAAAAGGCTCTGGCAGAGCCATTGGCACAAGGAGACCCCAGCTCTCAGGGATGCTGCCCAGCAGCAGAGAATCCATGGATAACACCAGAACAAGGGCTCAGAGCTGGGGGTACCAGCAAGGAAAGGAGGGAAAGAGTCCAGAGCCTGTGGGGTGAGGGCTGGTGGGGGTGATCCAAGGGAAGGGGGTCCCCCAAACGCTCCTGGAGGCTGGCAGGCGAGCAGGAGGGAGGGCAGCCCTCGGGGACAGGGCCCTTTCTCCTGGTGCCATTTGGAGCGTGGATGTCTCCGTGTTGGGAGCTCGTTTCTCCTGGAAGGGAAGGAGGTGCCGACAGCAGCAGCCACGGGGACGCAGCTTTCCTCTAATGAACTAGAAAATAGTTTCCCTTTAATACTGATTATCCTGGAAGGCAGCTAAAGGGAATGTGATTTCCATAGTGATGAACCCCGGGCACAGCCTCGCACGGCAGCAGCAGCAGCAGCAGCAGCAGGGGCTGGGCTCAGCTGGGATGTTGGGATGTTCTGGAGCATCCCGGCCCTGGCAGCACAGAGGTACCTCTGCTTCCCAGCAGCTGTGCCCCGTCCAGCAGCTCTGCCTGCCTCTGGAAGTGCTTGGAGCCGGCTGGGAGGGGTTGGTGTGCCCCTGAGACTGCGTCCAGCCCGTCCTGCCACTTCTATCTCAGCCTGGCTCCCCATCCCACCTCAGCCCAGTCCCCCCACCTCTCCCACCTCAGCCCAGCTCCCACTTGTGATGAGCTGGATGCTGCTGCTGCTTCTCTGCCATCCCATTCTGGGGGCATTCTGGAATTCTGACTACAGCAGGCAAATCTGCTCCCTGTGGCCCTGGAAGGAAGCAAGCTGGAAAGATCCAGCTAGGAGTAAAAGGGAGAAACGCTCTGAACCCAGGGATGACTCTGTCCCTGTTCCCCTGTGCTCAGGTGAGAGCCCACCTGCAGAGCTGCCCCAGCCCTGGGCCCTGCACAGGAGGAGCTGGAGCTGCTGGAGCCAGGCCAGAGGAGGCTCCAGGATGAGCAGAGGGATGGAGCAGCTCTGCTGGGAGGAAAGGCTGGGACAGCTGGGAATGTTCACCTGGAGAGGAGAAGCTTTGGGGTGAGCTCAGTGTGGCCTTGCAGGGCCTGAAGGAGCCCCAGGAAACCTGGAGAGAGACAATTGACAAGGGCTGGAGGGACAGGACACAGGGAATGGCTTCCACTGCCAGAGGGCAGGGATGGATGGGATGTTGGGAATTAGGAATTGTTCCCTGGGAGGGTGGGCAGGCCCTGGCACAGGGTGCCCAGAGCAGCTGGGGCTGCCCCTGGATCCCTGGGAGTGTCCAGGGAATTGGATTTTATACCCTGGAAAAGGCTGGCTAGGATCCTCCTCCACCACTGGGAGTGTTTGCTCACAGCCAGGGTGCAGATGGCTCCAGTCTCCCAGAATTTGGCCAGGAGAGGTTTGGATGGAGGTTCTGGGATGGTTCCTGCACGTTCCATTGGTGTCTATCCCCACAGCAGGTTTGTGGCACTCAGGTTGTTGCTCCTGGCCCTGCCACGCTCAGAGCAGATGTCCCTGCTCCACGACACATGGACACACCATGCCTGGCCATATGGGACAAATTATGGGATGTACACATGAGGAAAACAGGGAATCTGGGAGTGCAGCAGTGCAGAACGTGCCAGGGGAAGCCACAATCCCGCAGCACGGGGAGCAGCCAGGTCAGGAATCAGCATTCCCTGCCTAGATCAGCACTCCTGCCTCCCTCAGATGGACGATGTCGTGGGCTAATAACCAAATCAAATATTCAGGAGCTGCCTGCTCTGCCAGAGGCACTGCAGAGATGGATGCTGCAAACGCAGGAAGCTCCGTCTGCACCTGGAGCTTGCAGGGCTGGGACGGGCAAATGTGGCTGGGCTCAGCCTTGGGGCAGGGGATTTGTTCTCCCCATCCTCCAGGGGGAGGAACTTTGTGCTTTATTGTCTGGGTTTGAAAAGACAGGTGTCTGTTCCCTCCCTGCAAATGATTATAATTTTGAAATTAAGGGGCTCTCAGGCAAAGATATGGGAGTAGGAATAACAGTTCTTTAATAGGAAAACTAAAAATACAAATGCAATAGTGCAAACAAAAAGCAAGCCAGTGCCAGAGTGAGAAGAGGCCCTGGCAGGCTGTGGGTCAGGGTGGTGGCAGCAGTGCCATCCCAGGGTGGCTCAGCCCTCCTGCAGTGCCAGCTGTGGCTCTGCTGGAGCAGGGATCCTGGACAAGGGGGGAGTTTTCCTCTGGAGCTCCAGGGCTGCTGGAGATGGGCCTGGGCTCCCTCTGGGAATGCAGGGCAGAAGAAAGCTGCTCCTCTGGGAATGCAGGGGGCAAAGGCTGCTGGGGTGTTGCCAAGGGCAGATTGGATCCAGGTAGGAATGCTTGGCTCCTCCCCTGGGCAGAGCCTCTCCCAGGGGGAAGGTGGAATTTGATCAGCCATGCAGGGACACTCAGTGGCCATGGACAGCAGAGATCTGCTGGAGGGAGGATTGGCTGTGGGAGAGAGAAAGAAAACTGCCCAGTGAGCAGCAGAGAACTGCCCCACCTCTGACAGGTGGTGATAGAATGCCTCCATTTTCCAAACTAAGACACTCATCCCACTGGAGGCAGAGAAAACAGGCAGGAACCTGGTTTTGGAGGGAGTAAGTCAGGAATGCAGCTGCCCACAATCCCATCCCTGCTCCCTGGCTCCCTGTCCATGTTAAACAAACACACAGTGCAGGAACAGGAAATGTAGGCAGCCCCTGACCACAGCAGGAGCCTCCCCTGGGAAGGGATCCCCGTTTCCAAAATGATGTGTGTTGGATGCCACCTCTTCCTCCATCAGGACTGGGGGCCTCTCATTCCCGGGGACCAACAGCACCTGGTGACTTCTGTCTGTGCCAGGCCCCCAGCTGTCCTCAGGGGACATATCCAGGGATAGGAAGCTGCAGGGACAGTGGCTGTGCCAGCCTGGCACCGTGCTGGTGGTGGCAGAGGTGGCAGCAGCCCCGGGGAGGGAGGCACTGGAGGTGTGTGCTGGGAACCTGTGCCCACCAGGCAGTAGGAGAAGCCCTGGGGCTGCCAGGACTGGTCCCGCTCCTGCTGCTTCTCCGTGGGATGCCTTGGAGCTGCCCCACCTCTGGCTGTGTGCAGGTCACCCCGGCAATGCCACCGCTCCTGTCTGTGGCAGATAGGGACAGGCGAACGGAAGATCACGCGATGTGACGGAAAGCAGCAGGATCCCTTTCCCTCAATCCCCTGAGATAAGCAATCACCCTAGGAATGTAACCCCCCTAACTCTAGTAACTTTCTACTCCTTACTAACCATAGATGGTACTGCAGACCCCCTCTGACATAGTGAAACCCCCTAGACTATTTAACCCTACGAGATAAGACAATAAACGCCATTTGACCGTCCACCACATTGGTGTCAGCGTGCGTCTTTGGCCCGAGTGACCCTGGTGAGTTTGGGTCACCGTGCTGCTCCTTGAAACCAGGTCGCCTTGCCTTATAGCAAAAGGCAACACCTGTCACATGACAGCACAAGAGCCTGGCCAGGGCCACACCCCAGGTGAACCCAAAATGGTCCCAAAATGCACAATGGTCACGGGGTCTCTCACTTGGATCATTTCTGCTCCATTTGCATCTTGGGGTTCATTGTCCCATTCCAGCTCCAGCCCATGCAGTCCCATCCTGCTTGTTTTTCTCTCTTCATTCCACGTTGTTTGTGCTCTTGGGCCTGAGGTTTGGATCATCTGTCCTTGGTCCCCAGCTGGAGCAGGAATTGTTTTGTCTCCCTGCTCTGTGCAGAGAGCTCACCATCCCATAATATGAGGCCCAGACCCACACACTAAAGCAGCACAGAATCTGAAAATATAAAAGCTAAACCCTGAGGCATCCGGGCCAGCAGCAGCTGGCAGAGCGCTGGGCACAGCTGGGCCCCTGCAGCCCAGGACAGTGGCCTCTGACGGCCCTGGCACAGCCACCAGTGCCGGGGGTGGCTGGTGAGGCAGGGCAGCAGCCAGCCAGGCACCCAGTGGGGCTGACACGCTCGGCAGAGGCTGTGGGATGGCTTTGGAGCAGAATCCTGGATCTCAGCAGCACCAGGTGCCTGAGGGTGACCAGAGGGGACAAACCAAGGGAGGGAGCAGCTGCTGCACATCAGTGATGGGACAGAGGGAAGGGAGGGGGTGGAAATCTGGTGTTTCCTGCCTCTCTCCTGAAATGAAGAGTGACAGGGACAGTTTTTCCTGAGAGGATGAGGTTTGGGGCAGTTCTTTGCTCTTTTCTTGCTCCTAGCAGGAAAAACACAACGGTTCCAGGGTTTTCCCACCACAAAAGGCTGCAGGGATGTGCAGGACACAAGAACTGCTCGGGATGTCTGGAGATGGGGATGCTCCCATGGCACTCCCAGCTCCATGCCCAGGGGCTCTGCCAGTCCCCAGCTGGGTGTTCAGGCCCCCAGGATCCCAGGGGGATCTCTCAGCACTCCCCTGCATCTCTCCAGCCACTCTGGAGCTTTGCAGGGTCACAGCCACGTGTGGGACACTCGATGGGAGGAGGGCTGGGGGATCCCTGTGCACCTGGAGACTTTTTTTACCATTTTCTCCTCACTCCCTGATTGCAGAAGCTCCAAGGGACACTTTTCTCCACATCCAGGTCCCTTCTGCTGGCTCTCAGCCCTGCCAGTCCCGTGGAACTGAAGCAAATTCCACCAAGGAGTGAAGCCAGGACCAGCCTTTTCCTGGCCATTGCCTCTCCCTCCCACAGATCCTCCCTGGTGCTGGAGCCTCTGCAAAGCCCCACAAAAGAGGGGAATTCTGCCCCTGGCAAGAGGGGGATTCTCCACGTGGCTTTAGGCTGCTCTTTGCAGTGCTCAGACCCTGAGGACTGAGGATGGAGCAGCCCTGGAAGTTCCCAGTATTCCAGCAGCCAGGAATCAGCCCGAATTCCAGGTGAGCCATCCCTCGGGCTGGAGGGGCTGTGGCAGCTCCTGTTTGGCTCTGGGTACCCACGGCCACCTCTCCCCCGGGACAGGGGCACTGGGAATTATCCAACACATCCCTCAGCCGTGCCTCCGCAGGGGGATTGGGCTTTGGGAAAGGATTTATTCATAAAGCCACGGCAGCAGGAAAGCAATCCTTGTCCTGGGGGGCCTGCAACGTGTGGATAAAGCAAATTAGAGCCAGGTCTGCGTGTGGAGGTTATAAACAAACACAGCCCGGGCTAGGAGTGGGGAGGGAGAGAAGGAGTCAGAGGCAGAGAGAAAAAGGCAGAGGAAGAGGGAAGGGAGAGCCCTTTCATAATTCATAGTTCCTGAAATAAAAATAAGGCTGGAATCATGTTTTGGGTAGAAGGGAGAGCGCGTAGGAAGTGTGTACTTGCCAATCTGCCAAAAAAAGTTGCTTTTTATTTTCTTAAGAAGGCAATTATGTATTTTTGTCAGCCACTTCCTACTTTGAAGCAGCTGAACCTGCTTTGCTCAAACTTTCCCAAACAATTTGCCCTCAGGCTGCTGCCAGAACTGCAACATTTACACCCCGGAGATGAAAGGAGGGGAGTGCCACGGCTGTGGCTCGGTGTGTGCCGAGCAGAGGCACCTGCAGAGTGCTCCTGTCTGCCTTCCCAGCCCTTCTGCACAAAGCCGGGAATTTGGGAGCCTCCCTCTGCCTTGGCTCAGGTCGGGAGCTCCTCTCAGGGATGCTAAAATGTGATTCCAGAGCAGTGTCTGGTGCTGCTGCCTCTGGAAGCTGCCAGGTTTTGGGATAAGGAGATGGACACAGAGCCCAGCTGGATTCGGGTCCCAACTGGTGCTAAGCACACCCTGGGCAGGGAAAGTGTTCAGATTTCTCAAGGTCCAGTGTTGATTTCATCATTTCCAGAGCAAAATTCCATTCCCAGCTGAGCCCCTCTCCTGGGCTCTCTTTGGGACTCACTGCAGCACTGGGATTTGGGATTGATGCCACGGGGTCCAACTGGCTGTACCTGGGGTGCCCAGGACTGGCAGCCCTGGCAGGATGGGCAAAGTTGGGCTCCTGTGCCCGCAGCTCTGCCCTGCCACTGTCCCTCATCCTGCCTGAGGTGTCTTCTGCCTCGGGGAAGCCTGCGAGGAGCAAAGGCATTGAGGCTGCAGGTTCCTGGATTTTCAGGGCCCCAGTTCACCTCCAGCAGGAAATAAAACAGCTTTTTTGGTGAGATTAATTCACAGCTTAATTAAGACCCCTCCAGAGCTGTAGGGTCTTGGGGCTCTCCAGCTGTCATGGCCAATGTGAGAAAGAAAAGGCTGACCACAAGAAGGGAAGGATCCTTTTGGCCCCACAGGATTTAGCAGCGTCCCAAGGCCCCCAGCTCCAGGTGAGGCAGCATTCCTGCCCCTACTCCCTGCCCCACCTTCTGTGACACCCATAAATCACAAATACGAGGGACATATTCCTTGGAGAACCAGGCAGTGCCTGTGGGTGGGACAGGATGGAGTGCCCAGCTCTGCAAACATGGCAGGAATGTTGATATTGATGATTTTCCTGTCCAGGAGCAGCAGCTGGGCACAGAGGTCACCTGATAGTGGCATTAGGAGCAGCACAGGAGGAAGATGTATGGCTGGAAGCCCTGAGGGCTGACAGGAGTGACCTGGCCGTGCCCAGGGTGTTCCTGCCTGGATGATAACAGGATCTCCCTCCTCCTGCTTCCACACCCTGCCCTGATCCTGCCTTGGGTTGGAAACCTGGCAAATATGGCCCTGGCTGGGCTGGTGTGCAGAGAATCCCAGAGTGGGTTGGGAGAGACCTCAGAGCCCCTCCAGTGCCACCCCTGCCATGGCAGGGGCACCTCCCACTCTCCCAGGCTGCTCCCAGCCCCCATGTTCAACCTGGCCTTGGGCACTGCCAGGCATCCAGGGGCAGCCCCAGCTGCTCTGGGCACCTGTGCCAGGGCCTGCCCACCCTGCCAGGGAGGAATTCCCTCCCAATATCCCATCTGGTGATGGCAAATGTCAGGGGAGAAACAAACAGGGGTCAGTTCAGCAGCCACATCGTGAGGGGATCACAGAACCACCGAGTCTGGAAGAGACCTTCAAGGCCATCCAGTCCAACCACCCACCTAGCACTGCCCTGGAACCCCAAAACCATCACCCAGCACCACCCCTGGAACCCCTAAACCTCAGGACCATCACCCAGCACTGCCACAAAACCCCTAAACCCCAGAACCATCACCCAGCACTACATCCAGACAAATCCTGAACCCCTCTGGGGATGGGGATTCCCCACTGCCTGGACACCCTATTCCAGTGCCTGGCCACCCTAAAAATGAACTTTTTTTCCTAATCTGCTTCAAATCTCCCCTTTCTGAGGCCATTTCCTCTTGTCCTCCCACTGCAGGAGTGGCAGAAGGGACTGGTCCCACCCCAAGTTTCTGTCCTGGCAAGGACAAGCCTTGATAATGAATAATTCTGCCAATTAGAGCTGCCCTAATGAGGCGGGGCCTGCAGAACATGTGGTGCAAACCAGGCCTTTATTTTCCAGCTCCATTTCTCTGTTTTCCTTTCCATAAAACCATTTTTTGCTGCCCTGATTCCTGGAAAAAATGGAGGAGCCGAAGTGGTGGGTAGAAGGGAATGATCAGGAGGATCATGGAGAGGGAAAGGCAGCTGTGAATGCACTTCATGTTTGCAGTAATTAAGGAACTGTCGAAATTCCTAAATCCCAATTTTGAAATCGTTTGGTTGACTTGACACGTCCAAGTCCCCGAGCTTTTAATTCAAATATAAAGCTTGATTGGCAAATTAAGAGAAGGCTATGAATGAAATTAATGAAAGATTAAAGACCAGCAGCTCACGCTGATATAAAAATTACCCCTCCAAAATAGGTTATGCAATCATTAGGATAAGTTGCCACTCTGCTAATATTAATTCTGATCCAACATTTATTCATCGATGAGATTTACTGATTCCCAGTGAAGTCCTAAAAATTCCCTACAAGTGTTGGATCTTTGCAGGCTCTGTTAATCACCTTTATTTTCAATTCCCTAATTTTAAAAATTACCATAAAGCGAGTTTTCCTTAATAAATTGTGTCATTGAGCACTTGAATTTGCAGTTGCACTGAGGGAAATGAGATCCAAGAGCCATTAGGACATGGAATGGGAATTTGATTAACCAAAAATTACCTGGACAATGCACTTGGACCCTTCCAACTCACTCCTGTTTCCATGTCAGTCTCTGCATCCAAGGAAAACCAAGGGAGGAATGATCTGAGGGAGTTTTCCTCACCGGAGCTGCAGCCTGTGGAGTTCTGCAGTCAGAATTTGGGAACTGGTGTACCCCAGGTGACAGGGGAAAGAGGGAATTATCATCCAGCTGGGATTGGGATGGAGTGTGTCCCATAAATTGGGGAGGACGAGGTGACCTCAGCAAGGACAGGAAGGAAAACCTCGGTGCTCCTTCTCCCAAACCTGCCCTGCCTGGGATTTGTAGCCAAACTCAACATTATTCCCACTTCCCTCACTTAACGTGGATATTTTTCCATGCAGGCACCAAAATTGCACATCAGCAGCGTTCCCCAGCTGAGAATATCCCAGGATTTTTAAGATAAGTTTTTTCCCTCCGTAATTGTGTTCAGCTTCATCATTACCTGGAGTTTGCTCCGCAGCACTTCCGTGAACACGCTGGAATTTTTTATGGACTCCGCGATTTATGGCTCAGCTTCTCTCTCTGTCTTGGCTGTGGCAGATGAGAACTGAATTCCTCTGTTTCTGATCACTTATTCCTGGTTTATAGTGCAATAAAAAATAAAAACAGCCCAGTAAAATACTGTAAATAGAGCAGGTGCAGCTGCATATCTGTGGTTTTCCTGCTTGGATCAATGCATGGACACATCCTGCATCCTCAGGTGTATGATGGAAGGAGCCCTCCTGCTCCTGCACTCAGGAAAAATTTCCTTGAACCTCAGCTCCATCTTCACAGAGTGGTTTGGGTGGGACATGCTGGTGATGCTAACCAGCCTGGCGGTGTCTGGGACATTCCCTGATCCTCCACTGCTCCAGGCACCACGTGGCATGTGGAAGGGGACGAGTGGCCTTTCCTCCCCCTCTCCAAGGACCTACACAACGCCAGGGCCCCCCTCTCTCCATCCCTGCTCTCCACCCACTCCCACTGACCCAGAGTTCCCAAACTCGCCCCAGCCCCTCTCACTTTATCCAGCCTCAGGATCCCTCAGGTTCCCAGGGCATGTCCCCTGATTTCTCCTGACATCCTCCCCCTGCATGGGAAGGAGCTCTGCTGCTCTGCCGGGCTCTCATCCCAGATGTGCCCCTGGAGAACCCTCCTGGAGAACCTCGTGCTCCAGCAGGTGAAGCTGAAGAGTGTCACTCACACACAAAGGGGAGATCCATCACGGGGTACAGGGAAGAGCCTGCTCCCATCTTGCACTCCGAGCTCAGGTATTCAACACAGATTTGTCAGAATTCTCTGGTTTCAGGTGAGGCAAAGACACCTGGCAAGAGCTTGGCGCTCTCCTCACCTCGAGCAAACGATTCCCAGCCCAGGGGGAGTGAGGAGGCTCTGGAAAGGTGCTCAGGAGCACTTGGTGTGAGTCACTGCCAGGATAAAGACATCCAAAACGGCTCGAGATTCCTGCCAGGATTGGGAGATGAATCAGGGCCGTCGTGACCTCTCCATGTGTCTGGCAAGTTGTTCTCTTGTTGCCTCGTGAACAATCTGTTTTCCCCAGACCCAAAATAACAATGTTGAAGAATAAAGTACTTTTTTCTCCTCCACTCTGGGTGAGTCACTGAAGGGAAAGGAGGAGGAGCTCTCCATGCAGACGTGGATCAGGAGCTGGGAATTCTGAGAGGGAACAGTCTGGGTCGAGGGTGTCACCCCTGCATTACTGGGGTGACAAAGAGCCCCAGGTGGCCCAGCTGGCCCCTCTGCCAGCCCCTGGAGGTGTGCACCTCTTCCTCCTACATCATCTCCTGCTCTTGCTCCTGTCATCTCATCCCGAAAAGTGTCTGGCACAGAGCCCGTGGTAAACTCGCTGCTGCCAGCCCTGTGCCAAAGCTTTCCCTTCAAATCTCAAACAGGAGCAGGTTGGAGCCTTGACATTTTTCAGCAACTAAGCCAAAGTCGACGGCAAATGATATTTTTACCTTTTTTCTCCCTGCCCTTTTCTTCCTTCGTGTCTATTTGCTTCTCTCTTCCTTTGTCTTCCAATAAAAACCAACAAAAATTCAAAATCCAGCATCACCAACTCAATAATTGCCCTTTCAATGTGTCCCTGTCCATGGTGACTCTGAGCAAAGGGGCTGGAGGGTCTAAGATTTGCCCTTGGAGACTCTTTAAAGCAAAGGGAGAGCGTTTCAGAGATAAATTCCACATTGAAAGCCATGCTTTTCTCCCTCGTTTTCATAGGAATTTCACCGGCTCTCACTGACAGCTCAGCTCTTGCACGGCTGTTTGTTTGCGGTGGATGGATGCCAGCTGTAACTTAGATCCACTTAAATATTGCATGGAAAACCAGGCTTGCTTCCCTTCTGTGGCCACCCCAGAAGAGCCAGGGGCAGGGTGACTCAGGGATGAGATTCCACTCTCCTACTGCCGGTGCCGGCAGGAGCCCCATGGGCAGCACGGAGCTCACATTCCAGGCAAGGTTTAGATCCCTTTTGGTTTTGACTTATTCATGACAAGAACCAAAAATAATCTGCAGCAACCTGAAAGGTGAATGTGTCTGCTTAAAGAAGGGTTTGAGCCCCTTCCAGGGCTGAAAGGGGCTCCAGGAGAGCTGGAGAGGGACTGGGGACAAGGGATGGAGGGACAGGACACAGGGAATGGGCTTAAGCTGAGAGTGGGTAGATTTAGATGGGATATTGGGAAAGAATTCCTTCCTGGCACAGGGTGCCCAGCGAAGCTGTGGCTGCCCCTGGGTCCCTGGAAATGTCCAAGGCCAGGCTGGTGCACCCTGGGATGGTGGAAGGTGTCCCTGTTATGGCAGGGGGTGGCACTGGATGAGTTCATGCTTTTTTCCAACACAAGCCACAGTTCCACAATTTTGTGATGTGACAGCAGCAGCCACAGAAGGAAAGGGGGAGAAAAGGAACACCCAGAGCCAGCCAGTCCCGAGAGCTCCAGAAGTGCCCCTGTGCTGCTGTGTCTGTGTTTCCGTGGGCGGGTGGCACCTTGGTGGCACCTTAAGCTGCAGCTGCTGTCCCTGGAGGGCCCAGCCCAGCAGCTCAGGGTGCTTGGGGACCCGTCCTGTGCCCAGTCCCATTGTTCTGGTGTCCCCTGCAGCACCAGCACCATCCCATGGCAAAACCCCAAAGCCCCTCCAGATCCCCTGTGCACCCTCTTCCCCTCCAAAGCCACCCTGGATTCTCACCCCGAGCCTTCCTTCCCCATCCCAGTGAGCACAGGGATGAATTCTGCCCTTCCAGCCCTCCTGGGGCTGGGCTGTTCCTCCGCTCTCATCAGGACACCACAGGGTGGGTTTGGCAGGGATGTGGCACAAGGGACACCGGCAGCTCGTGCCACCCTCCAGGACAGCCCTGAGCCAGCAGAGCAGCCACAGCCAGGCCCAGCAATGCTCCTGATTAATCCCGGGATTTATGGTGGCCATAAAGTCCATTTCAGTGACATGTTAATATCCCAATTAATACTCAGCGACAGACATTTTAATGTAACTAATTCCAGGCAGGATGCTCTCTTTGGAGGGATATAAATGGCCTGACGTGGTGCTATTGATCCCTGAGCCACAGCACTCCACAGTAATTCCCTCCATCCATCCATC